>SJYT01041180.1:372688-446924 GCA_006410635.1 Cephalophus harveyi
TTTTTACTTTATTTTACTTTACAATACCGTATTGGTTTTGCCATACATTGACATGAATCCACCACGGGGGTATACGAGCTCCCAATCCTGAATCCCCCTCCCACATCCCATCCCATATCCTCTCTCTGGATCATCCCTGTGCACCAGCCCCAAGCATCCTGTATTCTGTACTGAACATAGGCTGGTGCTTCGTTCTTACATGATAGTATACATGTTTCAATGCCATTCTCCCAAATCATCCCACCCTCTCCCTCTCCCACAGAGTCCAAAAGTCCGTTCTATACATCTGTGTCTCTTTTGCTGCCTCGCATACAGGGTCATCATTGCCATCTTTCTAAATTCCATATATATGTGTCAGTATACTGTATTGGTGTTTTTCTTTCTGGCTTACTTCACTCTGTATAATAGGTTCCAGTTTCATCCATCTCATTAGAACTGATTCAAATGAATTCTTTTAAAATGCACCACCAATTTCAAGCATACTGTAGGTGGTGGGGGGAAAAAGAGGTCACCACATTAAGTATACACATAGATTTACTTATGCATGCATGGGTAGTCATTCAGTCATGTTTGACTCTGTGATCCCATGGACTGCAGCCTGCCAGGCTCCTCCGTCCATGGGATTCTCCAGGCAAAAATATTGGGATGGGTTACCCTTTCCTTCGCCAGAGGATCTTCCTGACTCAGGAACTGAACCTGTATCTCCAGCATTTGCAGGCATATTCTTTACCACTGTGCCAGCTGGGAAACACACATAGATGCATGCATGTACTAAAAGCATGAAATATATTTTAATGAAGCTACTGAATTTCTCCAGATGAGGCTAGTTGGTGCAAGCCTGCCTCTCTTGGTCATTCAGATTCACAAAGCCCCACAGACCACAAATGGCCCCTGCCAGAATTGCAGACTAATAGGCCAGGAGGGCTTTGGTAGGTGCTTTTGGGTCAGCCTTGCATTTTCAAACCTATTAAACAATGACAGTCTTTCCTGCTGTCTAAGCAGAGCCCATTAGGAAAATCCCACACAGAAGAGGAATATCCCTGAAGATGATCAAACCAAAAATTTAAAGCATTTCAAAATAAGCTAATTAGGAAGTATGGACCTTTTCCATTCACAGTCCTGGCTAGAAACCCAGGGGACTCAAGAACATTTTCTCTTTCTTATACACAGAAGCATATTCTGCAGCTGGCTTTTCTAAGACAAAAAGTCGTGGCTTACAAATTCCTGTTCTCGTCAACACAAAAACATACTCCCATGTACAGATGAAATGTCTGGGTTTGCCACATGGGAAAGCACACCTAGATTTTAAGATTAACTTAGAATCTGAAACACTGTTAAAGCTTTACCATTAATCCCTAAGAAATGTAGGGATTTATTGCCTGTAATCAGGCTGTGTTTTTGTTTTTTTTTTTTTTTCCCTCCCCTGATTCTAAATGCTGTGATGATCAAAATGATGAAAGTCCTTAGGGAAGGGGCAGGATTACTCCCTTCATCGAACACTGGGAGCTCAGACCAGCCTGAGCTTCACATTTCAAGGACAGAAATTTCCAGAGGGACTAGTTAGCTGACTTTCCTGTTAAGGGTCATCTCATCTTGTAAATTGGTGCCTCCATTTCAGTGCAAGGGTTTCACCTTCAATTTCCAGGTAAAAGTAATGGCTCAATGGCTTCCCTATGGTACCTGTTTTCAAAGAATCACATATGGCAGTGGCAGTCGGACTGAAACATTACAAGTCACTCCAAGTGTGCACGGAAATTCTAAAAGTAGCTGAGAAAGTGTCCTGTCTATGCCTTTGACTTGTTGTATTTTTGCTATTGGATATATATGTTCCCTGGAGGCTCAGCAGTAAAGGATCTGCCTGCAATGCAGGAGACACAGGAGACGTGGGTTCAATCCCTGCGTTCGGAAGATCCCTTAGAGAAGGAAATGACGATCCATTCCAGTAATCTTGCCGGGAAAATCCCATGGACAGAGGAGCCTGGTGGGCTATAGTCCATGGGGTTGCAAAGAGTTGGACATGACTGAATATACACACATCATACATGTTTTAAATTAAATACCTAATGTCTCTCTAACTAGAGTGGTTAGTAACATCCAACATGGCTGCCATGTTGAAAAATATCATGAATGTAAAGTAAACTTACATGATGTCCTAAGAAGTATAATTTGAAACACTTTTGGCTGTGCCTATTTCCAGGATGGCTTATCTCCCTTCAGTGTTTCTGGGGTGTCCCTGTGTGGTTCTCTCTGTGGGCTGGGGATAGACTTGGAAATCATGTCAATCTTTGCTCCTTTAAGACCCATTACCTTGTGACACTTGTTGGAATTTCAGAAACTTGGATAAGACACCACAAGCAATACAGTGCTTAAAATAGTAATGAGTAGTGGAAATCTATGTGGTCTGGGGCAAATATCCTTTTCAAGGACAACAGAGACTCTCCCCTGGCTGAGATGTTAGGGAAGAGAGTGTGCTGATCATCATTGAAAAACCATAATATCAGATGCAGACCAGAAGCATGGGTGAGGTTGGCCAGTCCTTTCCTAAGATACAGAAGAGCTTGCTTATGCTGAGAGGAGAGAGGAAAATGGAAAAATTTCTCTCTGAAAATCAAGTTTCCTCATCAGTGTGTCAGGGAACAGAGTGTTGTCTTTTTTTTTTAAATTTTAACTAGGAAAGTGGATATAGAATTTCTTTCTGAGTCCATGAATGAGGAGGAGGATGTATTAGACCAAGGAAAGTCACTCTTTTGTCAACAGTACACACTCTCTCTCTCAGCTTGCATTTCACAGTAAGGAGTCTGTACATACTTACCTACTTGGTAATTAGCATCATCTCTGTGAGCTTCTGAGGTTCCAAATGCTAACCTGGTCTTCAGTTCCTTGACCCTGTTTCTTCTTTATAGGTTTTAATTTATTCTACTTTATTCAATATTTCTTCATATATTTATTGATTATTCATTCATTTATGATTTATTGAGCATGCACTACTTGCCAGATGGGCTGCTAGCTGATGGGTATACAGTTATATAGTCCCTGTTTTCAGGAACATATCATCTTGAATAGAAAATATGATACTCACATACGTTATGAAGGAGAAAATATTAAGTGATTTACAAGTAGAGTGAAGGTGATGCAGAGGCTCTGAGAATGAGAAACGTGAATGGGTCTTGCAGTGGATGACAAATGAGAACAAAAGATGAGAAGGGTGTATGTTACCAGCTTCTCAAGAGTTAGAAAGATATGCTCTACCTAGAGCATAGTTTCAGAAAACATACATGAACATACATATATGTGAAAGCTGTGTCATTCTTAAGGTAGTTAATGATAGGAGGGGAAAAAAATCACCGACAGAAAGCTGTGGTTGTTTGGCAGTGGTCTTGGTTTAGCAGGCTGAAAAATGAGGACTGTACAATAAAAAAGCAAATAGGAATAGTATTAAATACATTGGTCCTTTAAGTTTTGGGTGAAATCAACACAGGGGAATACACAGAGAAGATGTTTATTATGTGTATTTTTAAACCACTTTTCTGGCTCTTTTAGGAGGAGAATATTGAGTGAGCATGCTCTAGGGACTATCACAAGTTATTCTCTTATCCTTAACACCAACCTGATTGATAGGCTCATCCTCAACTCAGACATCTCACATGACATAATCAGTGACATCGCTCATATTGTGTTTACACTCATTTATTTATTCGTCTTTTTCCAACAAGTTTTTACTGAGCATCGACTGTGCTAAGTCCCATTCAGGACTCTGGGGATTCAGTGGTAAGAAAGAGCTTTTACCCTGATGGAATATCTTAATTAACAATTGATGCAAATACATTATAATAAAATTTCAGACAGTGAGCATTGTAAAGAAAAAAATTAGCAGGGTAAAAGGCTATCTAAGGACCATTTTGGATAGGTATAATATGGAAGTCCTCTCTGAGTAGATAACTTGGAGGCATGCTCTCAGTGAAGTGAGGGAACAGTCATAGGAAGACGGGGAAGAGTGGAATTTCCTGCACAAGAACTAGAGAGTGAAAAGGAGGTCTTAGAGTGCCTGGGAAGTCATGGTTTTAGGAATTTGGTTTATAGTCTGAGTGTGAAGGAAAGTTACTGGAGGATTTGTTGTCCATTCCAGTTGTCATGCAGAGAATAAAGTGTAGCATGACAAAGAGGAAAAGCATTAGGAAACCCTCATGGGGACTTCCCTGATAGGCCAGTGGTTAAGACGCTACACTCCCGAAGCATGAAGCGCAGATTGGATCCCTGGTCAGAGAACTAGACCCTACCTACATGCTACATAGTTCAGTCAAAAAGTAAAAGAGAAACTCTTATAGTAATCCAGGTAAGAGATGATGGTTGCTCATAAAAGGTGGACTCAGACGGTAAAGCAGTAAAGCGTCTGCCTGCAATGCGGGAGATCTGGGTTTGATCCCTGGGTCAGGAAGACCCCCTGGAGAAAGAAATGGCAGTCCACTCCAGTACTCTTGCCTGGAAAATTCCATGGATGGAGAAGCCTGGTGGGCTACAGTCCATGGGGACGCAAACAATTGGACATGACTGAGCAACTTCACTTTTGCTTCCATAAAAGGGTTTAGTGGTGAGGAATCTGAAAATTATTCTAGTTCTAGTCAGGACATTTCTTGAAGCTTGAAGCACTAGGACTTGGTCATGTGTTGGAGCATGGGGCAAGAGAAAAATACCCTTTGTTGAACAGTGAGGAGAATGGGTAAAGCATTTACTGAAACAGAGGAAACTTGAGGTGAAATCAATGATAGAGTGGTAAAGAGGTTGTATTGAAAATAAAGTTTTCAGTAAGGAAATGGATCTATGTCTGGAATTCTGTGGAGATGTTGGATGGAATTGATGCTTTTGAACCGTGGAGTTAGAAAAGACTCTTGAGAGTCCCTTGGACTGCAAGGATATCAAACAAGTCAATCCTTAAGGATATCAGTCCTGAATATTCATTGGAAGGAGTGATGCTGAAGCTAAATTTCCAATACTTTGGCCACCTGATGCGAAGAATTGACTCATTGGAAAAGACCTTAATGATTGAAAGAAGCAGGAGAAGGGGAAAACAGAGGATAAGATGGTTGGATGGCACCCCCGACTCAATGGACATGAGTTTGAGCGAGCTCTGTGAGTTGGTGATGAACAGGGAAGCCTGACGTGCTGCATTCCATGAGGCAGCAGAGAGTTGGACACTACTGAGCGACCAAACTAAACTGTTAGAGATGGAAACACCTATTTGGGATGGTAGGAGATTACTTAGAGAGAAAGCTTAGTGGGGGAAAGGGGGTCAAGGAATAAACTTGAGAAATACCAACATCTTTAGGTGTTGCTCAGAAAGGGAGAGTCACCAGTGGGGTAAGATGAAAACCCGGAGGGAGGAGACCCAGAAGCCAAGAACAGAAAGTGTTATGAAAAGGAAGATCAGCTGCATCCAATGATGCCGAGAAGCTAAAGAAGGTGAAAATGGGAAACTGATCATTAATTTTTATAATCCAGCTATGGTTGATGATCTTGACAAGTGTTAGAATAATATGGGCAGAGCGGCAGGGAGTAAAGTGGAATAGATCTAAAAAGGCAACTGGGATGAAGAAGGGAAAATGGTGAGCATGAAAATATGAACACTCTTTTGAGAGTTTTGCTACCAGGAAAGTAAAATGAGGTAGTAACCGAAACAGTAGGTGTGTTCTTTCAGGTGGACTGGATCACTGTATAAAGTAGCATACTGGAGTGGGCAAACTTGGTGATGCATGGAAGAGAGGGGAGAGATGCAGGAGCAGGGTCCTTGAGAAGTCTCAAGGAGATGGGGTGCAAAGTTCAACTGTGAACTTGGCTTTTGCTGGTGGCAGAGAAGGTGCAGTTATTGTGACAGACAAGAAGGCAGAGGATGGGTGCAGATTGAAGGAAGGTTGGTCAACAAGGTGGTAGAAAAATGAGATCCCTCTCTTCTTACTAAATGTTTAGTTCAGGGAACTGCTGAAACATTTGCTCTAGAAAGCGCCCAGGAAGGAAATGAGCATAAGCGATGTAGTCAGGAAGAATTCTCCCAGGCACATAGCAGTCCTGTGTGAAATGAGACACACAGTTCCTGGAAAACAGTGGGAGCAGATGGGAGTCTCCTGACAGGCGCTCTCCAGAGAGGGAGGTGGAGAGATACCAGGGGAGTTCTTCCTAAGTAAAGGCTGACTTGGAGCCTGAGGCTGATTCACCATCTGCCAAAGCCTCTGCGGTGACAGAAAGGACAACTTTTCCAAGTCTGTGGAAGGCAGGCCACTGTCCCCAGGAAGGGAGTGTGTATATGCCCATGCACCCAGAGCAAACACACAAACCCACTGCCCAGGGAGGCTTGGTGGGGAAGGCAGAGGTGGCGTGTTGTCTTGAAAAGAGATTGGGACAGAGACTCAATGTCTAATCCTCTAGCTTTTCCAAAAGTGGGAGTGTGTGATTTTTGGACAAACACAAAATACAGTTCCCTGAACATTTGATTGCTCAGCTATTAAAAAATGCTTGCGGGTTGACTTTATATTAAGATGTAAAGTGTTCTTACCACACATGCTCAAATAATAATAAAGTAATAATAAAAGGGGGTGGGAAAAGACTTAGGGAGATGAGGAAGATGTTTATAGACTTGGTGGTGGTGATGGTTTGTGGGTGTATACTTATCCTAAAGTCAGAGAGCTGTATATAAATATGTACAGCTTTTTACATGACAATACTACTTCAATAGAATAGTTGAAAAAAATAATGCATTTGTGTATGCTCAGTTGATTCAGTCACGTCCGACTCTGCCACCCCATGGACTGTAACCCACCAGACTTCCCTGTCCGTGGGAATCTCCAGGCAAGAATGCTGGAGTGGGTGGCCATGCACTCCTCCAGGGGATCTTCCTGACCCAGGGATCGAACCCTTGTCTCCTACCTCGGCTGCATTGCAGGTGGGTTCTTTACTGCTGAGCCACTGGGGAAGACCCAAGGGGCAGAATTCTCTTCCATGAAACCTGCACATTGAACTTCCTGTCTCCCTCAGCATGGTCCCTGCTGGTCATACAACAGCCTGAATTTCTGGCTGTCTTCTAGCCAGTCATTGGGGCAAGGCACATTAGGAAATAGGGTTGCTGAACTTGTAGAAGTCAACCAAACCAAAGCACACACAACTGACAAGAGGAACCAGTTTCAACAGCCAAGGAGAAGCTGCATCTTGTTTCAGAAATTCTTTACAATAAGGTCAACCTTGTGCATATACCCAAAAAAGGGTTCCAATAAGGGATTCCTCACTACAGAAGACTGAAAGCTTGTCTGAGTGCTCCAAAGGGAAGGGTTGATGTAGGCAGCAAACATTTTCCCTGGTGATGGCAAACAGGATGGACGTTTAGAATAAAGAACCTTGTGTGCTAGTGAAGAACATTTGCATCCGTTTCTTTCAGAACCAGGGACAAGTTAATATTCTTTAATGGACTTGTCTTATGTTGGCATGATATTCTTTTTCTGTTGCAAATTGTCCCAATTATCTAAGAGATGAGGGGAAAAAAAGACTAGTATGCACAAAACTGGCATTTGAAAACTGGCAAGGTCATCTCAGCCAGAAAATAATTTGGCTTGTTTCAAACTCTACCATGGATACAGCATTAATTTGTTTATGGTTTGTGTTGAGCCAGAGCTAATCCTCTTCATTACAATAAAACAAGGTGCAATTCTGTGGGGTTCAAGAACTTCTTGGTTCTTAGAGGTACTTCAAAGCTAAAATGAAGCAAAGACAGATACAACAAAAAAACAAAAAGTTTTAAGTTTCTCCAGCCAGACTATTCAGTTTTCTCTGTAAGAAAATATATAGAACTTAATTTTCCTCAACTGTTTAGGATTTTTACTTCTTGTTTTATTTTATTTAGTTTCCTTTTTTTTTTACTTGCTGTCATAAATTTCTTTTGATGCCAAGTGAAATGTTGGAGAAGGATCAATAATTTTGAGCTTACAGCAATTTATTGATCTCTTCCTCTCTTTTTAAATTTTTATTTGTCCAAAGGAAAAAAAAAGAAAGAAAGAAAGAAAGAAACATAGGAAATAAGCTAAAAAGGGGAGGTCATGATTTTTCTTTACTGGTCTTTTTTCTTTCTAAAGGTAGTTCAAACAAAATCTTTCCTGCCAAAGCAGTTAGTGATGATGCAAATCAAAGGGCCTTCCTGCCTTGTTTGTGAAAACAGACATCTGACTGTTGGGTCTGGAGAACAGAGGAGACCAATCCTTTGTCAACTTCAGAACAAGCTCAGATTGAAGGGAACTTCAACTTGGACTCTTTCCTATTTTCTGTACTCTTTAATGCTCAAATATACACCAGAACTACTTTAAGAGGTTAGTATGCAAGTGGCTCAGAGGTAAAGAATCCACCTGCCAATGCAGGGGATGTAGGAGATGCGGGTTTGATCCCTGGGTCCTGGAGGAGGAAATGGCAACCCACTCCAGTATTCTTGCCTGGAAAATTCCATGGACAGTGGAATCTGGCAGGCTACAATCCATGGGGTTGCAAAGAGTCGGACGTGACTGAGCATGCACACACACACACACACAGACACACCATCCCCACAAGATTTTATTAAGGAATATTATAGGATCTTACTTGGAGGTGTTTAATAGAAGAATGCAAAATCACCAGAACAATTCCGTTGTAAGGTATGCAGCTATTTATGCAGTCTTCTGTATACAAACAAAAGGACCAAAATATTTCACTTTGTCTAATGGTAAACAAAATCCCTGTGAGGTAGAGAAGCTGTGCCCACATTACCAGTGATGTAACAAAGGTTCACAGGTTAAGAAAATCTCGGCTGTCTCTGCCCTGCCCTGGATCTCCATTTGTAGACGCCTATCCTCCCCCAACTCGTCTGTCTCCTCATTGTCAGCCTCTACTTTCATTTCAGGCCTGGCCCTGAGATCTGTTTCCAGAACAGGCAGGCTGGCAGTAAAGGCTGGAACCCCCAGTATCATGCATCCCTGAAGGATCGCACTGGGAGGCGGGTCGGCCCAGATGATGGACAGACACACATCTGTGCTGTCTGTCTTTACTTACTGAGCAGAGTTGTCATCTCCAGAGCTACAATCTTCAGAGGTTCTCCTTCTCTCTCCACTTAAAGACAAACTAGAGTCTGGTTTGTTCCATTCCATACATCTAATATTTTCTGAAAGAGCATGGTACCACCTTTCTCCTGGGTGCTGGTGTGCACAAAGTTCTGTTTGTGCCTTCCAAAAGTCTTGATTTAGAAAAGGCAGAGGAGCCAGAGATCAAACTGCCAACATCCATTGGATCATCAAAAAAGCATGAGAATTTCAGGAAAAAAACATCTACTTCTGTTTTATTGACTACGCCAAAGCCTTTGACTGTGTGGATCACAATAAACTGGAAAATTCTTAAAGAGATGGGAATACCAGACCACCTGACCTGCCTCCTGAGAAATCTGTATGCAGGTCAAAAAGCAACAGTTAGGACTGGACATTGAACAACAGACTGGTTCCAAATAGGAAAAGGAATACGTCAAGGCTGTATATTGTCACCCTGCTTGTTTAACTTATATGCAGAGTACATCATGAGACATGCTTGGCTGGATGAAGCACAAGCTGGAATCAAGATTGCTGGAGAAATGTCAATAACCTCAGATATGCAGATGACACCGCCCTTATGGTAGAAAGCAAAGATGAACTAAAGAGCCTCTTGATGAAAGTGAAAGAGGAGAGTGAAAAAGTTGGCTTAAAACTCAAATTCGGCAAAATAAAATCATGGCAGCTGGTCCCATCACTCCATGGCAAATAGATGGGGAAACAACGGAAATAGTGAGAGACTTTATTTTCTCGATCTTCAAAATCACTGCAGATGGTGACTGCAGCCATGATATTAAAAGAGGCTTGCTCCTTGGAAGAAAAGTTATAACAAACCTAGAGAGCATATTAAAAAGTAAAGACATTACTTTGCCAACAAAGCTCTGTCTAGTCAAAGCTACTGTTTTTCCACTAGTCATGTATGGATGTGAAAATTGGACTGTAAAGAAAGCTGAGCACTGAAGAATTTATGATTTTGAACTGTGGTATTGGAGAAGACTCTTGAGAGTCCCATGGACTGCAAGGAGGTCCAACTAGTCCATCCTAAAGGAAATTACTCCTAAATATTTATTGGAAGGACTGATGCTGAGGCTGAAACTCCAATACTTTGGCCACCTGATGTGAAGAACTGACTCATTTGAAAAGACCCTGATGCTGGGCAAGATTGAAGGCAGGAGGAGAAGGGGATGACAGAGGATGAAATGGTTGGATGACATCACTGATGCAATGGACATGAGTTTGAGCAATCTTCGGGAGTTGGTGATGGACAGGAAAGCCTGGCGTGCTATAGTCCATGGGGTCTCAAAGAGTCGGACATGACTGAACAACTCAATTGAATTTATGGTAGCACCTTAAACAAAAGCTAAGATACAGCGAAGGAGTAGAAAGTATTTAAGCTTGAAAGATACAAGGAAGGTAAACATCACTGGATGTTGTTTTCTGAACTAGACTGGAGGAAGCCAAGCATAAATGTGCTGTGATTGCTTTAGGGGGTCATTCATCAGCTCTGGTCTGCTGCTGTTGTTGTTGTTGTTGAGTCGCTAAGTCATGTCCAACTCTTTGCGACACCATGGACTGTAGCCCTCCAGGCTCCTCTTGTCTTTGGGATTTTCCAGCAAGAATGCTGGAGTGGGTTACCATTTCCTTTTCCAGGGGATCTTCCTGACCAGAAGAGTGTGCTGGTGAGCTCACAACATATTTCTTTGCCCTGTCTCTACTCAGCCTCATCTATCTTCTGTATTTCTCTGATCTTCACTTCCTGAAGAGAAAAGGGAATTGCCCTCTGCGTTTCTGAAACTTGGTAAAATCCAGGGATTTCGGTGTGTGTCCTTTAGCTACTTTGGTGCCACCATTCTCTCCTTCAAGGCTTCTCTTGGAAGAAGCCACTTTTGGCTTTTTGGTAAAGCTTATTGTTCCCTGTGGCAAAGCTCAGGTTTTTCACCTACTGCTTGAACTCAATGATTCTGAGCATTTCACTGGAGGGCATGGTTTCTCATAATTTCCTTTCATTGTCCAGTCAGATCTTCCCTTCTCTCACCTGAAGCGCTATAGAACAGTGAGGAGCCCACAATCTTAGAAGGAAACCTCCTGAGTTTAAATCCTTGACCTCCTGGATGGAAAGACAAGAGAACTGATGGCCTCAGTTTTCTCACCTGCAGTAGCAGGATGAAACTATGGCACAGTGGTTGGCAAACGTTTCCTGAAAAGATCAGGAAATAGATATTCCAGGCTTTGCAGGCCAAGAGATAATGGATAGGATTGTGTAGATACTTATGTAGCCACTCAAAATGCAACGTTTTGAAAATGTAAAAAATGTCCCTAGCTCACAGGGCAGAATAAAGTCAGATTCATGAGCCATAATTTGCTGACTTGTGAGATTGCTTAATTTATTGGATTGCTATAAATAGTAAATGTGTTAGTATGTGTAAAGTTATGAGGTAATTTCAGACATGCAGTAAGCATCAAATAGGTGGTTTTTTCCTGTTTTCTTCGCTCATGAAGGAACAAAATCAGGTTTTGAAGAGGAAGGAAGTCAGGAACTGGGCAAGCCCATATTTTCCCTTACAACCACAGTCTTTGTCATATGCATGCACAGGATGCATTTTGTGACACACCCAAAAATGCATCACATTATTGGACTCACCACTGAGTCATTGGCAGGGGCTATCTTGAGCTATACACATTGACATCCCAAAAGAATTGGGTGGCATTCACTAGGAATGAGTAATCTATGGGCTGCCTCCTTTCTGAGCAGCAGTCTCTCAGGTTTCATTCTTGCCTGCAAGAATGCCAGGTGGAGCTCTGAGTTTCTGTGTTTTCTGCCAGATTTCAGCTTTAGTTTTAACAAGCAATACCAGTGGCCTTCAAGCAGAGATGTGCTTTTATAAAAACAAGGAAATCATGCTCATAAGGAAATCATGCTCATCCTTAACTAAGGATGCTGCAAATTGACAGAGTTGAGATTTAAATGTAAATCTGTCTGGCTCTGAAGCCCAAATCCAAAACCTTTCCCACTATACTTTCCAGTTACTCTTTAAAAACAGCCCCTAAAGATGAGTACAAAGTCTCAGATTCTTTACCATCTGAGCCACCAGGGAAGCCCAATCATTTCCATAAATCATTCTCCTGGTCATCAGGGGTCGAACTGAACAATGACAACAGTATGTCTTGGGCAGCTTGAGTCTGAGTGAATAGTGATTGAGATTGGGCAGATTTAAGAGTTGGATAAAAGTGTGGGTTGGGACACAGCTGAGCAAAGACCTGGCTGGATGAGGTGAGGTTTCTGGGGTTATATGAGGCTGGGTAGTGTAGTGGGAAAAGCCTGGGATTTGAGCTTCACTAAAGCCTTTGACTGTGTGGATCACAAGAAACTGTGAAAAATTCTGAGAGATATGGGAATACCAGACCACCTGACCTGCCTCTGAGAAATCTATATGCAGGTCAGGAAGCAACAGTTAGAACTGGACATGGAACAACAGACTGATTCCAAATAGGAAAAGGAGTACGTCAAGGTTGTATATTGTCACCCTACTTATTTAACTTCTATGCAGAGTACATCATGAGAAACACTGGACTGGAAGAAACACAAGCTGGAACCAAGATTGCCAGGAGAAATATCAATAACCTCAGATATGCAGATGACACCACCCTTATGGCAGAAAGTGAAGAGGAACTCAAAAGTCTCTTGATGAAAGTGAAAGTGGAGAGTGAAAAAGTTGGCTTAAAGCTCAACATTCAGAAAATGAAGATCATGGCATCCGGTCCCATCACTTCATGGGAAATAGATGGGGAAACAGTGGAAACAGTGTCAGACTTTACTTTTTTGGGCTCCAAAATCACTGCAGATGGTGACTGCAGCCATGAAATTAAAAGACGCTTACTCCTTGGAAGGAAAACTATGATCAACCTAGATAGCATATTCAAAAGCAGAGACATTACTTTGCCCACTAAGGTCCGTCTAGTCAAGGCTATGGTTTTTCCTGTGGTCATGTATGGATGTGAGAGTTGGACTGTGAAGAAGACTGAGCGCCGAAGAGTTGATGCTTTTGAACTGTGGTGTTGGAGAAGACTCTTGAGCGTCCCTTGGACTTCAAGGAGACTGTCCATTCTGAAGGAGCTCAGTCCTGGGATTTCTTTGAAAGGAATGATGCTAAAGCTGAAACTCCAGTACTTTGGCCACCTCATGCGAAGAGTTGACTCATTGGAAAAGACTTTGATGCTGGGAGGGATTGGGGGCAGGAGGAGAAGGGGACGAAAGAGGATGAGATGGCTGGATGGCATCACTGACTCGATGGATGTGAGTCTGAATGAACTCTGGGAGTTGGTGATGGACAGGGAGGCCTGGCATGCTGCGATTCATGGGGTGGCAAAGAGTCGGACACAACTGAGCGACTGAACTGAACTGAACTGAGGCAGACAGACCTGAATCTAAATCTCAGCTTAGTCACTTCAAGACATCCTTAGGTAAATCATTTTGTATCTCTGATCTTCAATTTCCCTATCTCTAAAATAGTGATGCTAATATCTACCTTGTAATTTTATCATACTTGTTAGTAATAATTGATGAAAAATACTTTATACAGTTCGTGGAACCCACTAAGTGTTCAAAAATGGTATTGATATTATTAGCTCATTAATTTTCTATATTCCATTGATGTCCGCATTAAATGATGTTATATTCTCTGGGCTGGGGCTTGAATGAGGAATTAGATCTACCATGTTTTGGGTGAATTTTCTTCAATAGGTTCACCACCCCACTCTCCTCACCCGGGCCCACCCCCTGTCTGGGTTTGACTACAGAGAGGCCAGATTTCAGTGAAGTGTTTTTAGCCAAGCCGTTATCTTCAAAGCTAAAGAGCAGTTTGATGTGAAATGTTAGAGAGAGAAAGAAAAATTCTTACCATAACATGGAGACAAGTGTTCAGATAAGCCCATCACTTTGAATCTTTTCAAAGAAGTGTCTGTTTTTAAAGAGGTACTCTCCTAATAGCCTTCTACGGCATTCAGATGCTTTACGATTACTATATAAATAACTTATTTACATCTACCTATGTTGTGCCCATTTTTGACATCTTTATCTTATTTGTGAGTCTTTTCCCAAATTCTCTGCATTTTTTAAAGGAACTTTGGTACTTAGCCTTTTGATTTAAAGCAACATTTTTTAAAGATTGCCTGTGTAGAAAAGCTTATTTGCATCTTGACCCTACACTTGCACTCTCATCAGTTATAACCATGAACACAGGGATTCATTCATTTAACAGTTATTAAGCATTTATATGTGCCAGACATTGTCCCCAGAGCTGGGGACACAAGCAGCAAGAAAAACACAGACTTTGCCCTACCATACCTGTTTATGAGTGAATAGATCCAGTTATCTTAACCTTGCTAAACAGCTAATGGAGAGACTTAGAAATGTATCATATTTTCACTCAAAATTATTATTTTTCTATGTTAATCATGATATATTTAGATAAATTAACATTAGCTCATTTGTTGAGTGCTTATTCATGCACGAGGCTCTTGGATACATTTACAGTGTGGATATATTTATGATTATAAAATGCAGCCCTTAACTAGAACTAGTGTACATTCTAGTTGGGCAGAACAAGCAATTATAGGGCTAAAAAGCATCACATTTGAGTAATAAATTAAACAATGTTAAAAAAAATTGTTATGGGGCTTGGACATTCTCAGAGGCCCATTATCCTGAGACTTTGTGTGAATTCACGGAGTGAATAAGGAGCAGAAAAGGCACTTTTTGTTTCTGCCTCTTGTTCCTTTCACTGTAAGAGCAGAAAAAAAATAATAATCTTAGGAAATGAAGGCATTCCTCTTCTTTTCTTTGTAAAAACCTGTAATGACCTCTCTTCCAATCATGACAGGGTTTCCCTTAGCAACCATATCACTTATTCTTCTTCCCAAAACAGCTCTGTAAATAAACATTATTTTGAAGAGACCCACTAAAGATTACTCTTTAACAAATGATCTGCTTTGTCTCACTCCAAATTAGGTGTTGACATGGACTCTTATTTAAAGGAAATACAATTTTTATCCATCATATACATTTGGGGAAATTTTTCAAATAATTGAAAAACATATTTACATAAGAATTACTGATGCCCTTTAACATAGTAACTTGAAGTCCTCCAAGACTTATGCCCTTTACTTTTAATTCTGCTTGTTTGATTCATCAAATATAACCTCATTCTGGTTTACATACAATTAAGAGTAAACGATTAAGTCAAGTAGAATAGCATGGCCTCATAAGGCATAGTACCCATAATTAAAATGTATATAAACAGTACACAAAGCAGTTTAAAAAAGGAGAAATAAAATATCTCCTCCAAATCCAAGTAATCTTTTTTATGCAGAAACACCCTGAGAGTGACATCATCATAAAGATATTCTTGAATCAGCTGTAATTTATATTTTAAAAAATAAGTCAGCCAAGTGGCAACATGATGTTTTGGAACATAGTGGTTTACTTGTAACATTATATGCCACTTATTGAGATGAAGAATTATGAGATGTAGAACTATGTTTAATAACCACTACCTTGAACTTTTCTGTAGAACTCATAAGTGGGGGAAAAATACTGAGTCAGTAAGCATTCTCCTTTCCTCTTTAGGAGAAATCTTGTGGGATAAAGTAGCTCTGATGCCTCCTGAAATGCTACTGGTCTTTCTTTCATCTCGCAGACAATGAAAGAAATGGTTTAAGCAAGTTTTTTAGGAAAATGTGAACAATTTCTTTCATTTCTGTGGTCCTTTCTCTTTCCATCCCACTTCAGAGCCGTACTATGACAAACATATGCCTTACTTCTTGAAAAAATGAGTATGCAATAATTTTTATATGCAATGAAAATATGATAAGTTACCTAGAAAAAAAAATTCTTATCCAAAGCCAAAGTGTTTGAGGAAGTGTAAAATGAGTGGACTTTTTATGCATTTCATGAAATTACTGTTTGCAACTGAAACAAAGTTATGACATTATATCTCCCTCTGGCCAGGGCCTCCTTCCTTTTCATAGCAGCTCACTCTGGGCCAGTCAAGGTCTTGGATTTCCCCCAAAGCCTGCATTTCCTAGTTNCATTTCATGAAATTACTGTTTGCAACTGAAACAAAGTTATGACATTATATCTCCCTCTGGCCAGGGCCTCCTTCCTTTTCATAGCAGCTCACTCTGGGCCAGTCAAGGTCTTGGATTTCCCCCAAAGCCTGCATTTCCTAGTTAACTCATGCCAAAAGTTTAAGCACAATGCCATTCTAGTCACCTAACACAGTAACTTTTTTTTTTTTCTCTAGCTATGGCAGAAGATGAGATGGTTGAATGGCATCACCAACTCTATGGACATGAGTTTGAGCAAGCTCCGGGAGTTGGTGATGGACAGGGAAACTTGGCGTGCTGCAGGTCATGGGGCTGCAGGATCAGACATGACTGAGGGGCTGAACTGAAATGACAAAGTCATTATTTTAGCTCTGCATTTCACATCTTGTTGCAATGTCAGATTTTTTTTTTTTTTTACCAAGCAGTCTGATATACTTTCCTAGTGCAAGGAAACTCAAATGACTTCCCCTGCCCAGCTCATACTTTCAAATTAAAGAAGAAAGCAAGTCCACAAATGACATTATTTACCAAACTCTTCTTTACCACTCCTCTCAAATCTAGTCTTCAGTGGTTAGTTACCAAAAACACCACAGTGGGAAAAACAGACAAAGGGGAAAGCGAACTGAATGGACGATGGGACAGGCTTAGAGGGTGTTTCTAGGCTTTCATGCTGCCCTACTCTGATCTTTCCAGGACCGTTTCATGATGGCATTTTGCGATCTCTCTTCCAAAGATCTGTTTTACCAAGAAATGATCATGTGTACAATAGTTCTGATGCAGATCATCATCCCCTCCATCTGAAAAAATAAGGTAGAATTGGAAGCAGAAATCATGCGGCATGTTAGCTGCTGTCACCATTTTTAAATGTTGTCACAGAGATTTCTGTGAAATGTTAGGGTCAGGTGGTCAAGGAAATAAGTCCTATTTCATCTTTACTTGTAGTTGGGAAAGTCCAGAAAGTAGATGACTACAGTCTTATTTCTGATATCTTACAATTCCCAAGAGAATTAGTTTGGACCCTTCTATCAAATATACTCTAGAAAATTATAATAAGTCAAAAGGAATTCCATGCTTTCTAGTGCTTCTGCTATCGTATCCATCTTGTGTGCTCTCATGAGCATTTTGCATTCATTTATTTAATTACCCAATGTTTTTGAGCCCCTGTTATGTGTCATGTACGGTGCAAGGAGCTGAGAATATCATGATAACCAAAGTAGGTATACTTCATTTTCACAGAACTTAGATTTAATGAGGATAAGAGACTAATTAAATTGCATATAAAAATATAACAGTGATTCATGCTTTAAAAAGGAACTTAAAATAGTTCTTTGAAATATTTTTGTTTTTTTTAAGAGAAGAAATGTATGCAGTGTTATAAGAATTTATAACCAGGAATAACACCATAATGGTGAATTAAGGATGTCTGAACATCCTCTCCTTCATAAAAACAGCAAATACACTGATGAAGATTACCAAACTCAACTTTTTCAGAATTGAAAAATAACCAAAGGCTTGCAACAATCAGAGTAGTGTTTATTCAAGAAAAACTGGTGATTCTCAATAAAAACAGTGAGCTTTGTGGTGTTTAACCTTTCTGATTCCCACCTTCTTTTTCTAGTTCTGCAGTAACCTTGAAAGTCAACAACCTGTGACTATGAAAGTGAAAGTGCTTGTTGCTCAGTCATGTTTGATTCTTCGCAACCCTGTGCACTGTAGCCAGCCAGGTTCCTCTGCCCATGGAATTCTCTAGGCAAGAATACTGGAGTGGGTAGCAATTCCCTTCTCCAGGAGATCTTCCTGACCCAGGGATCAAACTCAGACTTTGTGCCTTGCAAGCAGATTCTTTACCATCTGTCCTACCAGGGAAGCCCTAGCGTGTAAGTATGGTATTGGGAAAACCAGCAGCCTAGCGACTGCAGGAGGGAACAGAGGTATTTGGAGCAGTCAAAACCCAAATCCAGAGAATTAACATCATTTTTTTTGATACTGTTTTCTCTGGAAGTTTCAAGAAAAGTTTCATTCAGAATAACTTCATTTATTTTATCTGACTCAGAGATTATCCTGGATGGCTAGGCTCAGATGCTAAGAAATCTGCCTGCAATGTGAGAGACCTGGGTTTGATCCTGAGTCAGGAAGATCCTCTGGAGAAGGAAATGGCAATCCATTCCAGTATTCTTGCCTGGAAAATTCCATGGACAGAGGAACCTAGTGGGCTACAGTTCATGGAGTTGCAAAGAGTTGGACGTGACTGGCGCGACTAACATTATCCTATCACTTTCAACTCTGCCTTAGAGTATTTGACCAGAACAATCCGAGGTAACTGTTTAACACTGCGGATACCTGAGGCTGTAAAACAAACTGTGGATAACAAAAGGCTGAACAAAACCTTACAAGAAAAGCCTGGGGGATAACTTGTCAATATAAATCTTTGAAGAGGTCTGAAATATTCCTGGGAATCTGAAAGTGATATGCATATGGAATGATGTACACGTGCCTAGGAAAGATGTGAAAAACCCTAGTTTCTCACTCCTGGCTGACAGTGAAGCTCTGCACAAGTAATCAGAGAAGGCTAAGGGAGAACTGAAAACTGGCTACTGATACACTGAAGGTATGAGTGTATCCCAACAGACACAAATCCCCACATGAAGAACTGTCACTTAATGCTTTAAGAAACTTATGGAATTATTAGAAATGCCTTTAAAATTATTAACCAAACAGCAAGCCATCTGAGCAGAGACTTCTGTCACTGTACATGACAAAGAATACAAAATTTACAAAATTATTCCGGGAAAGTCACTAAATGAACAGTGGAAATAATAATAAATAGTAATGACACCTAGCCTTGGGGAAAGGAATAGAAGCTCATTTAGACTTACCACATTATATATTTTTTCTAATTTCCACTTTTCAACAAAAACATCTAACTTCACCTCTGAAACTTTGGAGGCTAGAAGATAGTCAGATGACATATTCAAAATACAGAAAGTAAAAAACAAGCAAACAGCAACAGAAAATTGTCAGCCAAAAAGTTTATATCCAGCAAGGTGGGGATGTAAACTGATACAGCCACTGTGGAAGGCAGTACGGAGATTTCTTAAATTGCTAGAAATAAAATCACCATATGACCCAGCAATCCCACTTCTAGGCATATACCCTGAGAAAACAAAAATTGAAAAAGACACACATTACCCCAATGTTCGCTGCATCAATAGTTACAATAGCTAGAACATGGAAGCAGCCTAGATGTCTACTGACAAATGAATGGATTATAAAGAAGCTATAGTACATATATACAATGGAATACTACTCAGCCATAAAAAGGAATGCATTTGAATCAATTCTAATGAGGTGGATGAAACTAGAGCCCTTATATAGAGTGAAGTAAGTCAGAAAGAGAAATATGAACATTGTATACTGACACATATATATGGAATCTCGAAGGATGACACTGATGAATTTCTTTTCAGGGCAGCAATGGAGAAACAGACTTATGGACATGGGGTGGGGGGAGGAGGGGGAAGGGGAGATGTATGGAGACAGTAACATAGAAATTTACCATAGCATGTGTAAAATAGATAGCCAATGGGAATTTCCTGTATGACTCCGGGAGCTCAAACAGGGGCTCTGTGACAGGCTGAACAATGGGATGGAGAGGGAGGTGGGAGGGAGGTCCGGAAGGGAGGGGACATGGGTGCACTTATGGCTGATTCTTGTTGATGTACGACAGAATCCACAAAATTCTGTAAAGCAGTTATCCTTCAATTAAAAGATACATTAAAAAGTTACATTAATAAAAATATTTCAATAATAAAAAATTCCTTAAAATAGATTTTTCTTTAATTTGAAAGAAAAGGCTTTTCTCAACTTAGAATAGTAAAACCTAGAATAAGATACTGCTGGGATGGGGGAGAAGGAGAGGGTGGGAGGTATAGAGAGAGTAACATGGAAACACATATTGCCATATATAAAATAGATAGCCAATGAGAATTTTCTGTATGACTCAGGGAGCTCAAACCCAAGATCTGTAACAACCTAGAGGGGTGACATGGGGAGCAAAGTGGGAGGGATGTTCAAGTGGGAGGGGCCAAGGGTAAGTCTATGGCTGATTTATCCTGATATTTGGTAGAAACCAATGCAATACTGTAAAGCAATTATCCTTCAATTAAAAAGAAGTAAATTAAAAAAACTCTATATCCAGCAAAACTATCCTTTAAAAATGAAGGAAGAACAATATATTCCCAGATAAACAAAACTGAGAGTTCATTGCCAACAGCCTTGCTCTATAACAGTAACTGCTAAATCTTTCAGGCTGAAATGTCAAGAAGCTGTATCTTTAACTGAAACCAACTTGAAGAAATAAAAGAACCAGTAAAGATAACTATATAAATAGTTATGAAAAACAGTATAAATGTATGTTTATTTATAATCCTTTTAATTTCTATATGATTTTAAAAAACAGCAACTGTATAACAACTTAAAAACTGTATTGACACTCACAGGCTGAATCCAACAGCATAATAAAAGGATTATACACCATGACTAAGTAGAATTTAACCAAGATTGGTTGTCACACGGAAGTCAATAAATGAAATATACTACATTAATAGAATAAACAAATAAGGCCACATGGTCATCACAATAAATCCACAAAAACAATCAACATTTTTTTATGATAAAACACTGAACAAGCTAGGATGAAAATGCACCTGTTTATTCCAGTAAAGAACATCTATGAAAAATCCACAGCTAATACCATACTCAGTGACAAAACACTGAATGTTTCCCTCCAAGATAGAAACAATATAAGGATGTCCACAATCAGCATTACTTTCAATATTGTACTGGAGGTTCTAGATGGGACAATTAGATAAGAAAAAGAAATAAATGTCATAGAGATTGGAAAGAAAGAAGTAAAGCTTTTTCTATTCAAAGCTGACTTAGTTTATTAAATAGAAAATGTTAGAGAATTCATAAAAATTGTTAGAAACAATATACAAGTTCATCAATATTGTAGCTACAAGATCAATATACAAAAATATAATTATATTTCTACTTACTAACCAAGAACAAAAATGAAATTAAGAAAAAACAATTCCAATACAATAGTATCAAGAAGAATCAAATACTTAGGAATACATGTTAGAAAAAGAGTACAAAATATACTTTGAAAAGTAAAAACTGATGAAATAAATTGGGGAACATGTAATAAACAGAAGCCATCCTAGAGCCAGGGATAAGATGACTTAATATTGCTAAAATTGCAGTACTTTCCAAATTGATTTACCAATTTAACACAATCCCCATCTTGTGTACAGAAGATGATAAGCTGATCATAAAATTCACAGGAAAATACAATGACCAAGAGAAGCCAAAACAATCTTGAAAAAGAAGAACAAACTTAGGGATTCACAAATCATTTCAAAGAGTACTACAGAACTAAATTGACCATGATAGCGTGGTCCTGACACACAGATAGATAGATTGATCCACGGAATATATCTGAGACAAGAAATAAATTCTAATATTTGTGGTCTACCTATTCTTGACAATGGTGCCAAGACTATGCAGTGAGGAGTGAATAGACTTTCCCACAACTGATGCAGGGACAGCTGGATACAACATGTCACAGAATGAACTGGAAACTCCACCTCACACCATTGTAAAGATCAACTCAAAGTGTGCCATAGAGTTAATATAAGAGCTAAAACTATGAAACATATTTATATAGTATATATTATATATACATTTTAAAATAGCATTATTATTGTAAACATATGCAACAAACAATATTATATTTTATTATATTTTAACATAATCAAATAATCTCAATAGATATTTCTCAGAAAAATGCGTAAAAATTTAACAAGCACATTAAAAGATGTTCATTGCGCCTCTTACCAAAAGTGTTGATATATGCAATTCTCTCCCTACTTCATCTCCTAACCTCCTCCTTGTTCTTCAAATCTTAATCCAACCATTCCTGCTTTGTGTCACTGTGACAAATACATGTCTGTTTGTCTAGGATTTTGTTTTAGCTCTGGAAGTCCTAAGTCCTAGAAACACCTCAATTCCATGGAAGCCAGGATGACTACTCATTCCTGTCAAATCTCTCAGTGAGAAACACTTAGAAGTGAAAGTTTTATAGTTCTTGGACCACAAAATTCATCCTTTTAAGATTCAGTGTTTAGTAAATACATAACATTGTATCTTCAACACTGTTAGTCATTGAGGAGATGCAACTCTAAACCACTCTTTATACCTACTAGCATTGCTAAAATTGAAATAAGTCAAAATAGAAACCAAAAATAACAAGTGTTGAAGAGGACATGGAAAAATTAGAACCCCGATACATTGTTGGCAAGATTGTAAAATAATGTAGCCACTTTGGAAAACATTTTGGCAGACCCTCAAAAAGTTAAACATAGCATTATCATATGACACAAAAATTTCACTTCTATGTATATATTCAAGATAAATAAAAACATATGTCCATAAAGAATTTGTATGTAAATATTTATAGAATTATTTATACTATCCAAAAAATTAAAACAACTCAATATCTGACTGAATATTCATATCCATATGAATGAATAGTCATCTTATGAATGAAGAAACAAATTATGGTTTATCCATACAGTAGAATATTATTTGACTACAAAAAACGATAAAGTGCTGATACATGCCATGATATGGATGGACCTTGAAAACACCAAGCTAAATAAAAGAAGCCAGTCATAAAAAGCCTAATGATATATGATGCCATTTATCTGAAATGCTCAGAACAGGACAAAATGTGGATTGAAGGTGAAGGTGAAGTCACTCAGTCGTGTCTGACTCTTCGCAACCCCGTGAACTGTAACCTACTAGGCTTCTCTGTCCATGGGATTCTCCAAGCAAGAATACTGGAGTGGATTGTCATTTCCTTCTCCAGGGCATCTTCCCGACCCAGGGATCGAACCCAGGTCTCCCGCATTAGAGGCAGATGCTTTAACCTCTAAGCCACCAGGGAAGCCAAAATATGGATTAGTGGTTGCCAAGGACTGGCAGAAGGAAGCGATGAGGAGTGACTGCTAATGGGTATGATGTATGTTTGGGAGATTGATGAAAATATTCTAAAACTTTTAGGATATTTAGATAGTGGTGATGGTTGCACAACTCTGTGTATTTACTAAACACCAAATCTTAAAAGGATAAATTTTGTGATCCAAGAATTATATCTCAATAAAGCTGTCATTTTTTAAAGTGTTTATCATCAAGAGACTTGACTGGGATGATCAGTCATCCTGATTTGCATGGAATTGAGGTGTTCTTAGGACTCAGAACTTTCAGAACGAAAACAGAAAATCCTGGGCAGATAGGCATGTATTTGTCACTGTGACACAAAGCAGGAATGCTTGAATTAAGATTGGAAGAATAGGAAGAAAATTAGGAGATGAAGTGGGAAGAGAACCGCACATGTCCACACCTTTTGGTAAAAGGTAGAGATAGTTTAAGGATGTGAGAGTGTTGCGGGCCAGGTGAGCATGATTTGAGCAAAGACTGGAAATAGGAAGTAGAATTCAGGCTTCTGTGCTCAATAGGGGATGGGAAAGCCCCTGGGTATTTGTATATTGTTTATTGTTTAGTCACTAAGTCATGTTTTTGCAATTCCATGAACTGCAGCACACCAGCTTTCCCTGTCCTTCACTATTTCCCAGAATTTGCCCAAGCTCATGTCCATTGAGTCCGTGATGCCATCCAACCATCTCATCCCCTGTCGCCCCCTTCTCATGAGCAGTATTTGTACATTTACATCCTTAAATATGACACAGTCTCCCTAAAGACACAGGTGGGTTCTTTCTTATTTCTCCGGTCTTCCTCACTGCTGGAGACAGTGCCTGGTGCTTGGGAGACACAGAGTCTGGGAACTATGTAGCCTGTGGTTCAATAACGTGCAGATGAACGCTCTCCTGTTTCCTGCGTCCAGGCTCCCGTTTCATTTTTGCTCCTTTGCCTGTTACCTGTCAGCTGGAGATCCTAGACTAAACTTCACAGAGCTGAGAGGAGCCCAGATGAGTGCTTCTCAAAAGCGAGGGCACCAAAGCCGTGACTGTGCTCTCAGAGGAGGCAAGTGACAACCGGAGCTAAGAGTCTTGGGCTTCTGATTAAGTAACATACCCGAAACTGCTCCTGAACTTCCCTTCCGGTAGCACGCAGCCTGTCTTTCCCTGCCTGTTGCTGCCTGTCAGGACAGCAGCAGCACCTTGTGCTGTCAGGAGGCCAAAAACCGCTCTTGGGTAGCAAGTTGAGCAGATGCATATGTCAGGAGAAACAGAAGAGAGACGGGAAGCTGCTAACAGAAAGATGGAGGGGAACAGAGACACATACAGGAACTGAGACTAGAGGGAAAGAGGGAGAGCATGAAAGCCATTCTAGGAAAGGCACAGCCCTGGAGAAAAGAGGCCAGTGAAAGTAAGTCATGGGGAGCAGAAAAATCGACAGAAACACCCAGGAAGGATGCCACGGACAAAGAGACAAACTCTATCTTTCTAGGCAGAAGAATGCCTCAAATCTTTGCCCCTGCTGAGATTCAAATGCAGCAGCCCAGTCACTCAAAGGCTGCTCCTGAATTCCCCAGGCTCTCCTGGAAATTGCTGATGAGCCCCACATCAAAGCAGCCAAACAAAAATCACACTCTTCCGCGCTTAAAACAGGGCATTCAGTGCTGCTTTCTTCTCCTCTCCCCAATTATCCCATTTGCACTCAAAAGGAAAGTTGTACTTGAAGGCATATTAGAAAATATTTATTTAGAATGCTATTTACCACATTGTGCCCAGGTGACAGGGCAAGGTAATAAGTAGGGGACACTTTCTTTAGAAAAAAAGAAAAAAGAAAATTTAAACGGTAACATCAAAGGCAGCATTTCTATTTCAAAACACAAGGAAATAACCTTATAATGAGGAGTCATAGAGAGAACTGAAAAGGCTGCTGTTACTACACATCCATCTTCAAACCCCTATTGTTCTAGTTGAAAGGGAGAGCACCCGAGATGGAAAGAGTGTAAATTAGAAGAAAGGAGAAAGTATAAATAAGTTATGCTCCCTTAAAGGCACACAGGCGAGATGAAATTCATATTTTAAAAAGGGATCTTTCTGCTGTTATTAAAACTTAAAGAACTTTGCAAAGCAGCTAAATTATTTTGCACCATTTATTCTGTTAGCTTTCTCCATTTCAATTTGTAGCAGGAGACCAGAGGAAAGGAGGGGGTCAGTTTTCCTCTGCATTGTGTTAATGCACTCACCAAATTTCTTTTATTAGTTTTCTGCCCTTGTGTGTTTCCATCTACACCCACACATTCTCTTTAAAGAGAAATCACATTTCTTAATTTCCTTTTTGTTGCAAAATCTAAAACACACACACACAAACTCTTTAAAGAAGAAGCAACAAGTACCAACCAATAGCAACAAAACCCAGAGCATTTCTGCCCCTCCCTCAGCTTCCAGCCTCACACACTTTTAAGAACCTACTACACACAAGCCACCACATTAGGCATTTTCCAGGTTTTTCTCCCATTATACATGCTCACTCAGTCATGTCTGACTCTTTTTCAACCCCATGGACTGCAGCCTGCAGGGCTCCTCTGCCCATTGGATTTCCCAGGCAAGAATGCTGGAGTGGGTTGCCATTTCCTACTCCAGGGAATCTGCCCCACTGAGGGATCAAACCCACTTCTCTTGCATCTCCTACACTGGCAGGCAGATTCTTTACCACCAGTGCCACCTGGAAAGCCCCCTTTCTCCCATAGAAGGTTGTCATTCAGATTTGTTTTCTTCATCATAGACTTTTGTTGGTGAAAATGAATCACCTCCCTCGACGCTTGCACCCCCATGCTGCCGTCTCTCTACCTATTCTGGAAAGACCTTAGACAGACTCTTTTTCCTCTACACCAGTTGCTTTCAGTTTGATCCTCAGAGTAGCTACATCAACACCAACTGGCAACTTGTTAGAAATATATCTTATATCTACGTACACCTACTGAATCAAAACTCTGGGGGTTGATATACAGTAAGTAGGAACTTGTAGGTTACCCACTTGAAATATAGCAGTGTATGCCTGTGGATCACAAGGTCCTCAACTGTCCTTTCCCCCTATCCTTCCCCTCTGGCAATCATAAGCTCATTCTCTAAGTCTATTTTGTAAATAAGTTCATTTATCATTTGTTTTTAGATTCTGCATATAAGGGATGTCATACGATAATTCTTCTTCTCAGTTTGCTCAATGTTATGTGGCAGCCTGGATGGGAGGAGAGTTTGGGGGAGAATGGATACCTATTTATGTACGGCTGAGTCCCTTTTCTGTCCACCTGAAACTATCACTACCTTGTTAATCAGCTATGTGCCATGCTTAGCTTCTCACTCATGTCCAACTTTTTGTGACCCCGTGGATTGTAGCTTGCCAGGCTAATCTGTCCATGGGGATTCTCCAGGCAAAAATACTGGAGTGGGTTGCCATACTCTCCTCCAGGGGATCTTTCCAACCCAGGGGTTGAACCTAGGTCTCCCACATTACAGGCAGATTCTTTAGCGCCTAATCAGCTACATGCCAATATAAAATTAAAAGTTTAAAAAAGAACACTGGGGCCTGGGCCAGTGTATGATTCATAGGCATGCTCAAAAGTGAAACCATTGTTCCACAGCATGAAAGGCGAGCCTCCAATGCAAATTCTAGTAATGTGTTCTTCTTAATGATGAATTGGAATGAACCAGATTCCAGTAAATTCGAAAGTAGGTCCAGTGGGAAAGGAGAAGATTTACTCACTTTGAGAAAATTTAATAAAGGCTCCATTAGGAAACACAGAGAAACCAATCCATTTAATACATTTCTGTGAAACGGCTTGAAGTCTTTGAGAATGGGGACCCTCCCCAGCATGGCTGAGTAACAGATGGGGTGTTATAATTCATGATTTGTAAAATTCTATGGCTTCTATTTGCTAAATATTACTCAGTTCCACTCTCTTGTTTCCAAAGGCTCCCACCCAAAGCCTAACACTCCTGTCCTTCCTCAATAAAGATGGAGAATCTCTGTCTTTGTAGCTGATTTGGCCTTTGCTAGCATGCTAGATCCTGGAATTTACATTGCACAGCATAGTTGAACTATATAAAACTGTTGGCCATTTGAAACAAATGTATCACATTAGGCATTACTTGGACTTTAACTGATGTTACCTTATGAAGGAACACTGTTTTATTTGTATGAAATAATTTTATATGGCTTTCCAAATCAGCAATGACAGGAGAGTTTATGCTTTCTCACAACCAGAGCCAAAAAAAAAAAAAAATGGAGCTAGGGCAAGGCAAGTAATGAATTTTATTGAGCAATACACAATGTTACCTACACTTAGGACATTAACATCTCTGGCTTTTCATACACCTGCGATCTGATGCGTATTATTCTGACCTCTCAGTGTGTTGCTCCTAAGGAAGAATCAAGTACATACAAAGAGTAAGAAGGTGCTGGGATGCTTGACAGGATCTATTAACACTGTCACAGGGCCCAGCCAATCCTCTTTCTGCTGGCTATTCTTGGAGACCAAAATCTGGAGTGGAATCATGGCCCTGGGAGGTGGGAATAAGGGAGGCTGCAGTCTGTAGCTCAGCAGCTTTGCTGCAAAGCCAAACAGCAGGAAGTGGACTGACAGCGGTTTCACCTGCTGTCTCCTCTGCTCCCACAAAAAAATGACTCTCCCTTATAGATTTTTTCCTTGCCTGGTAAGGATTGAGAGATTTCATGAATTCTGTAGTCATAAATTAAAATCTTAGTGATGGTCTACCTGCAAATTCAAACTTTTTGAATGGTGGTGCATTGGGACAACCCAAGGGGTTAAAATGTTTCTTTGCTAATTGAAGAGCTGTCTGTCTTTACATTTCCCAGTGGCTTCCCTTTCATTTTCCTTTCCCACAAGTTTCCAAATCCTGTTAATGTATGAGAATCTTAGAAAAGATTGTTAAAGAAATCCTGTTAGTACAGGTATGACAGGTGGGGTTTTCTGGGAAGCAGAGTGCAAGGCAGAAATTAGCAAGCAAGGCTTTAATTAGAGAGTGCTCTTGAGATCACCCTGTGGAAGGTAGGCAAGATGTATGATTGGGAGAGAATGAAGGTGAGCTGTCTTGCAGTCCCAGCTTCTTTCTCTATGGACCCTACAGCAGCTCTTGGGTCTTGGATGCTCAGTTAGGACAAAGGAAGGTGAGCTTTATGTTGACTAATGAGTCACTGGGCTTGGGATGTCTGGAATGAGGTGTGACTTTGGACAAGGAAGTTTTTTTAGGCAAGTTGAGGCAGTCACAAAAGAGAGCACTTCTGATGCATTCTCAGCGCAGTGGGGATGAAATACTCTGATGGGACATCTGGGTGGCTCACTACAGCACCTACAAGGATGGCTGAGTGTATCAGTCCTTTCAGAAGCGCTCCTGAGGTGGAGCCAACACTTCAGAGCACGTAGATCTTGAAAGGGGATTCCCAGGTGGCTCTAGTGGGAAAGAACTCACCTGCCAGTGCAGGAGACATAAGGGACGTGGGTTCAGCCTCTGGGTTGGGAAGATCTCCTGGAGGAGGGAGAGATACCCCTAGGGAGATCACATTGCTACATGGCTCACCTACAGCCTAAGACATGCAAACACTCCCAGAATGAATGTTGACAGAGGGCGATGAACTGATCAGATGTGGGAACTATGGGACTGCTGGATTTTTTTGTTTGTTTGTTTTTTAAGTGCAATTGAAATTGGTGGCCAAGAGACCAAAATTCAAAATGTCTGAAGAACACTGTGCTGTTTAATCACTCAGTCGTGCCTGACTCTTTGAAACCCCATGGACTGTAGCCCACCAGACTTCTCTGTCCATGGAACTTTCCAGGCAAGAATACTGGAGTGGGTTGCCATTTCCTCCTCCAGGGCATCTTCCCAATCCAGGGGTCAAACCCACATCTCCTGCATTTCAGATGGATTCTTCATCACTGAGCCATCAGGGAAGCCCAAAGAATATTGAGCTTGTGGAATTGTGTGAATTTTCTTCACATCTCTTGAAGTCCTGTTTGTGCAATTATTCCCTTAGTAATGAAATGATCTTCCCTCTGTGGAAACACAGCCAACTCTGACATGGCTTAATGGTGTTCAGCAAGATGCTTGATAATCATCATCAGAGTTCTGTTGATAGCTTGGAAACTTAGACTTTTCACATACTCTAAAAATACCAACTGTCATTAAGAGAGGCGAAGAAATGTAGTTTTCATGCCAACAAGAAAGTAAAGTGTAAGCAGGAGTCCTCCCAAGGAGTTTGTCTTGATATACATGGTGAGTCTATGGGAACAAATAGGAGAAAAAGGGATAGTTAGGAAGTTTGGGATGAGCATGTATCTAATGCTACATTCAAAATGGATAACCAACAAGGACCTGCTGTATAGCTCAGGGGGCTCTGCTCAATATCATGTGGCAGCCTGGATGCAAGGTTTTGAGGGAGAATGGATATGTGAATGTATATGGCTGAATCCCTTTGTCATCCACCTGAAACTATCACAACATTGTTAATTAGCTATGAAAGTGAAAGTCGCTCAGTCACATCAGACTCTGTGACCCCATGGACTATACGGTCCACGTAATTGTCCAGGCCAGAATACTGGAGTGGGTAGCCTATCCCTTCTCCAGTTGATCTTCCCAACCCCGGGACTGAACTGGGGTCTCCAGAATTGCAGGCGGATTCTTTACCAACTGAGCTATCAAGGAAGCCTTAATCAGCTATACAAAATAAAAAGTTTAATTTTAAAAAATATGTTACTTAATTTACCAAGCTACCACTAGTATATAAGAAGATAATAATATAATTCTACATAAGCTTTGCTATGCTAGAATCTTGATGGGTAAAAATTCGACCAAATAAAAAGTGTAAGACTTGAGATGATATTCACAAGGTAAGGCATAGACTTTGCCATCAGAAGGATGTAGTTTTGAAGTCTTAGCTCTGCTTGTTTTTTTTTAATATAAATTTATTTATTTTAATTGGAGGTTAATTACTAGTTGATTTAAAATATTGTGTTAATTTCTGCTGTGTAGAAAAGTGACTAGTTATGCATATATATAATTCTTTTTTATATATTTTTTCCATTATGGTTTATCCCAGGATACTGGATATAGTTACCTGTTCTCTGGGCTTCCCTGATGGCTCAGCTGGTAAAGAATCTGCCTGCAATGCGGAGACCTGGGTTCTATCCCTGGGTTGGGAAGATCCCCTGGGGAAGGGAATGGCTGCATACTCCAGTATTCTGGCCTGGAGAATTTCATGGTCTGTATGGGGTCGCAAAGAGTCGGACATGACTGAGCAACTTTCACTCGCTCAGCTATTCTCTACAATAGAATCTTGTTTATGCATTCCATACAGAATGGCTTACATCTGCTATACCCAAACTCTCAGTCCATCCCTCTCTCCCCTCTGATTTTTGTTATAACTGCTTTGGATGATTACCCCTTCAAGCTTCAGTTTTCTCATCTGTATAATAGATTAAAACCCCACAGATTGTTTTGAGAATTAAATATAATAATTCAGCTAGATTTTCATACAATTCATAGTAATAATTCAAAATGTATGAACTAGTATTTTTATTATTACTCAAGAGCTTCAGATTCCTATAAAAAAACAAGTTTTGCAGACAAACAGGCATGACTGAAGAGCTGAGAAATGTGAGCACAGAGGTACCTATTGAGTCCTGAGCCTCTGGGCATTTCTTATGTTCTTGAGACGTTCTATGCTTCAGTTATTTTGAGGGTTTAAACCATTATTTTGAGTAGTACAAATTACCATCAGCTAGTTGGAGGAATGCCGTTGTTTTCCTTGGGAAGATGACCTACTTACACCTATCTCAAGCCAGTCATTTCTGTCTATTTCTGTTATCACACTGATTTAACAGAGCTCATGGGATAAACTATCTCAGGCTTCATTACCAATGAAATTACATCAGAGAAAAACACCTGGAATGGTTATGCCTTTTGACTTTTTTACTCCTGCATTCATTGTTTTCTTTCTTCCTCTAAAAAAATAAGGTTTCACACATGGATCCTATTTATGTTTGACAAAGATATTGCTTGATAAAGTGGACAACAGTCTTTTATTGACATCTTTGCCACATGTAAGTTAATAATATAGCAGGATAGACTGCATAAAGATCAGATATTTTGGCTAACTAAACATTGCATTCATTCAGGCAAGGAGAAATCCCCAAGCATCCAATTCAGAGTTGGATTGCTTGAGAAGGGAGTCAGTAGAGAGTTGATAACTAATTTGGATGAGTAGATGAAGCTGAATAAGACACATTACTGAAACTTCATTCCAATTTCTTGAATCATAATATTTGATATTATTTATAAAGTATATGCAAATCATCAGAATCTTTCCATTTTCAAGATCCCCTTTTCATAGATTATTTATGAATATCTTATTACAGAATCCCATTTATACCTCCAATAGATTTCCAGCAAGGCAATTACATAGTTCACACTACTTTATGTCTTACAGAATTTCACTGTGAATAAGTAAGCACACCCCTCTTTCCCGTGTGTCTATTTAAGGTAACTTCTGGTTTAGAAGAAAAGTCTGTCACCATAGGCAATAGAAGGCAGTGAGGGGACCAAGAGACAAAAAGAAACTGAAAATATTTTTGTCCCAGGAAGTCATAACTGGCAAAAAGCTATATCTAGGAAAAATAACAATTTAGTAATTCTGAACTGCATACCTACTATGGTTGAAACTCTGCTAAGTCCTGGAGATAGAATGACAAACGTCACGGATATAGTGCTGGCCTTGTGGCATTAAATGTATCTGTATCTAAGGCTTGGGATTTCCCTGGTGGCTCAACAGTAACGAATCTACCTGCAATGCAAGAAGCACAGGTTCGATCCCTGGGTGGGGAAGATCCCCTGGAGGAGGAAATGGCAACCCACTCCAGTATTCTTGCCTGGAAAATTTAATGGACAGAGGAGCCTGGTGGGCTCCAGTCCATGGGGTTGCAAAGAGTTGGGCACGACTGAGTGAGCACACTTGCACACTCCAAGGCTTGATTGTTATCCTATTATTATTTCTAAGAGAGTTACATCTTGTGGCCTTCTGCGCTCAGTGACAGCATATGCTTTTCTACATATGGATTCCATTCACACTTGTGTGAGGCACACCAGTGGCTCTTTCGTGCCTGACTTAGTGTAAGATTTCCTACCTAGAGAGTAAGATTAGGATGTGAACTCCTGTTAGACATAACCAGCCTAATAGCAATGAGGTTGATTTTTTTCCACATGGTTCTTATCTTGTCTTCAAGATAGAGCATATGCAATGAGGAGAACCGATAACTTTTTGATCACTATCAATGTCTATGAATAAGTATGCAACTTCTAAATCTGACACCCTTGGAGGATAAGCACCATCTAAGTGTGTAAGTTCTAAAGAATTTGCCCAGAAGTATGTTGTATGATTTTGTTAGTGAGCCCTATTTAGTCAGAAAATCATGGCTAAATTTTAGAGAAATTCTACTTCTATTCAATGAGGCAATCAGCAAGATATAACTCCTAATACCACAGTACAAACCCTCAACGAACGTAGGTGTAAGCCTTCATTACTTTTATCATGCTTATAATCATATAAATACATCCCATCTCCTAACTCTTTATGGTTGTGCAACTATTACCTGTCCTTAAGATGGGTTAATTGCATTGCATTTTCACAAGAATAAGACTGTTTGCATGACCCTCAGGCAACCTCAGAGACACGACCTGTCCAATTTAGGATGCTGTCTCCCCTCGGACAGACTACACACTGTCTTATTTGAATTTTGAGACTGTAGTTTTCATTGAATTCCCAGTGTGGCTTCACTCATTCCTGACTAATGATGGTGATGGGAAGTGACCTGATTCTGAAGCTCTGAACATCATTCCCTTGAGGATACAAACTCCAACCCAGAATTTGATGGAAAAATGGTACCATGATGGAGAATTAACTTATCGTTAGCTATCCTCTCTCTCTTTCTTTATCATAAAAAACAATTCCTATCAGACAAAATCAGATTATTGATTTTCAGGGTCATATTTCCCTGATAGTTCAGTGCTTAAGACTTCACACTTCCAATGCAGGGGCCTTGGGTTTGATCCCTGGTTGGGCAATGAAGATCCCATGTGCTGTGGAGCATGACCAAGAAATACATAAATAAGGAGAGAGCATTCCACAAGTTCAGAATCATCAGGGTCGTAGCCATTACCAAATGGAATCTATTTAACAAATTCTGGTCCTTATTTCTAAGACATGAGATTAGAGCAACACACCTCTTTTATTGACATGATTATCCATGGTCACTGACTGACATCAAACCATACACCTGTCCAAGCTGATAACTGACCACTTTAACGCAGTACAGTTCAGGGCCATCTGAAAGATTTTAATATATGATGTTTCAACTATTTTCAACAGACTGTGTTAATCTTTGGAGAATAAGAACAATAAACAAGATCAGAGAGGGCTTTAAAGAGATCTTCAGAAAGGGCCCATGTAACCTGAGATGGTCCCTGAAAGAATGTGTCTCAACAAGCAGAAATGAGACAAGGTTATTCCCAGAAGGTCATACACTGTATGAAAAAGACCCTAGCTTATGTTGTGCACAATCTTTGAAGGAAATTTTAGAGCCTGGTGATAGATTCATTCATGAAGGGTTTTTCTTGGCTGACCAAATGTTGATTCTTCTAGCAGTCCTCACCCAGAGAACCTCAAGTGAGACTCAGGAAAGGTTGGTGAAGGGCTGATAGTTTGGGGGTACTTCAAATGCTGTTACTGAAGTAATATGCTCTGCTGTACATCATTGGCAAAATTCCAATTCTCTTGTGGAATTGAAGTCTTATTCTAGCTTCTGTTGCCCTTCACAACTTTTTTTTTAACACTACAGTTTTTTTTTTTTTTAAACTGGAAGATAATTCCTTTACAATATTGTATTAGTTTCTGCTGTACAACAGTGTGAGTCAGCTGTATATGTACACACATTCCCTCCCTCCAGAGCCTCCCTCCCCATCACATCCCTCTAGGTCATCTCAGAGCACTGAGCTGAGCTCCCTGTGCTATACAGCAGCTTCGCACTAGCCATCTATTTCACACATGGTAATGTGTATATGTCAATATCACTCTCTCAATTCATCCCACCCTGCCTTTGCCCAGCTGTGTCCACAAGACCGATCCCTACATCTGCGTCTCTATTGTGTTGTCTTTAACTCTAAGGCTGTAACAGCTAAGACTCTCTCATCAAATATTTTTTCCTAATTGGATCTAAAATTATTATTATATGCACAAAAATAGCCACATGAACTGTTGGCTATGAAATTACAGTTGATTCCTAGGAGAGAAACCTCATCATTTTTAAAGGAATTTAAATAAGAAAGAAAGAAAAAAAATGCAACTTGTTGTTAACTTTATATTTTCCCTGTAGGGACTTGACTGTGTTGGAATTTGGGTTTTCAAGAGTCATCCTGAAACATTGGCTTACAGGAGTCAGTCTGGGTGGGTGGTGCCATTATTTAGAATTAAGAATTTATTAAATAATGACTTGACCAGTGTTGAATCAGGTAGAATAATGCAGGAGTCTGACAGGCTACCCAGATGATTCAACCTGCTGTGTGTGGATAGACTATCATATGTTCAAGAATCTAATCTTTTCTTTTCCAGTCAATTTGCAGGTGTATTTCCTGGAAGTTCTAGAAAATTGCTTCTATTCTGAAATTCACAATAACCAAAGTCATGAAAGTATAATTTACTAATAGTTTATTTTGAGACTAACTGCAGATTGAGATGATCGCTGTGGAAATTTAACTTTCTTCCTTCAAGACTTTGTCAACTGCACAACATAGTGGTTTCAATACCATCAACTGTGGTTCTGAAAAATCACATGGCAAAGAAAGGGAAAAAGAGAAAGAGAAAGAAGAAAGAAAGAGAGAAAGAGGGAGGGAGGGAAGACGAAAGGAAGGAAGACAGATAATCAAATGCAGAGAAACTGCCAATTTTATATCCCTTTCTTTCTTTGTAAATGATTCTCACTCTGCAGAATGCCTTTCTACTGATTCATATTCAATTTTGCCATCAATTAACATTAACCAAGGCATCAAAATACATTAATGCATGTTAATTCAGGCACCAAAATACACTGAAGCTCTATATTAAACACAGCAGAGTCAGAGATTCATTCATCCATGAACTCATTCATTCAACAAAGTTTTATTGTTTATCTACCATGTACCTGTATTGTTCCTGCAAACAAGAGAATTGTAGTATTTAACGAATAGGAGAAAAGAAATCCAGTGATACCAACTGGGAGATGTAGACACTGTGCCAGGATTATGATTTTGTATGGTAACTCATAGTAGGGTGTGTTTGCATCTAACCATGTTGTTAAGGATGGGATGGATGTCAAGAGGGGCTCCTACAACAAGTGCCTATGAATTGCCCAGCCTGTTGAGAAACTCCACATAGATATTGACTCAGTCGGTTCAGTTCAGTCGCTCAGTCATGTCCGACTCTTTGCGACCCCATGAATCGCAGCATGCCAGGCCTCCCTGAAGAAGAATTATGACCAACCTAGATAGCATATTAAAAAGCAGAGACAATACTTTGCCAACAAAGGTCTGTCTAGTCAAGGCTATGGTTTTTACAGTGGTCATGTATGGATGTGAGAGTTGGACTGTGAAGAAAGCTGAGTGCCAAAGAATTGATGCTTTTGAACTGTAGTGTTCGAGAAGACTCTTGAGAGTCCCTTGGACTGCAAGGAGATCCAACTGGTCCATTCTAAAGGAGATCAGCCCTGGGTGTTCTTTGGAAGGAATGATGCTAAAGCTGAAACTCCAGTACTTTGGCCACCTCATGCGAAGAGTTGACTCATTGGAAAAGACTCTGATGCTGGGAGGGACTGGGGGCAGGAGGAGAAGGGGATGACAGAGGATGAGATGGCTGGATGGCATCACGGACTCGATGGATGTGAGTTTGAGTGAACTCTGGGAGTTGGTGATGGCTAGTTGTGTATTATTTGGAACATATTAGCTTGCCCTTGCACCTTTTATTATTCCTATCTTACAGCTAAAGGAGTAAAAGTGTAAAAGAGGTTAGCTCATTAATTCTTTCCAATTTATTCATACAGGGTACTTATCTTAGCTTGAAAATGCTTAAGGATTTTCTCTTTTTCTTTCTGTTTTTCTCTTTAACTTTTGACGTCTCATAGGACCCAGTAAGATTTGGGGGCTCACAATAATTTCTCCAAAACATTTATTAGATAAACATTTGTGCATATATACTTTCCTAGTTTTGATCTCTGGAGAAGGCAATGACAACCTACTCCAGCACTCTTGCCTGGAAACTCCCATGGATGAAGGAGCCTGGTAGGCTGCAGTCCATGGGATTTCGAAGAGTCAGACATGACTGAGCGACTTCACTTTCACTTTTCACTTTCATGCATTGGAGAAGGAAATGGCAACCCACTCCAGTGTTCTTGCCTGGAGAATCCCAGGAATGGAGGAGCCTGGTGGGCTGCCATCTGTGGGGTCGCACAGGGTTGGACACAACTGAAGCAACTTAGCCGCAGCAGCAGCAGTTTTGATCTCAGTTTTCTGAAAAATTGTCTCCATTTGGCTCCTTGCTGTGGACGAGTGGTTACAGGTGAACTGAATGAGAACTGACAGCTACTTTTTGGTAACAAGTCTTTCTTTCTCTAGGAATACATCTTTCCCTGATGCTTGGAAAAAGACTAGTAACATTATCTAGTTCACTGGATGGGGTATATGCACAGGACTGTGCATATTTTGATACTCTCACAGAGCCAAAATACTCCTTTTTGGTCCCTATGCCATTAGTTTATGGACTTTCCTAATAGAAGATTAAAAACCTGTATTGGGAGTCAAGAAATGAGGGTTCAAGTCTCATCTTCACCATTAACTACACGTTTGTCATTAGGTGTCACACAATGGCTTTGCACTTACTTTCCTTCCCGTGCAAATGGAGTAGATTAAACTGAGATAAAGTAGGAGAGGATACTTTGGGGAATAAAAAAGCACTAAAATGTGTGTATTATTATTAGACATACTAATAATAATAAAAATGAAGAATGATTGATGATGTTGCTGCAGAGTGGTTTGTTTAAAAAGCGGGCAGTCTGGCTGGAAATCTTCCCAGAAGAGCCACAGAAAATATGTTAGGGTCAGAAATAAGACTGACCTGATTTCAATTAATGAAACCACTAAGCTTTTAAGAAATTTGAAATGGAATCTGATGGACTTATTTTTAACCATTACTGAATTCTAAAATCCTATATTCTTCATGTGTTCCTAGAGGTACATTCATCAAAAGTCCAAAGAAGTCAAATTCTTAGCATTTAAAAAAATGGTATAGGTCTTTTCAAGATTTAATATGTCTGCTCAGGAACACTGTAACAGAAAATGCCAAAGCACACATTCACTATATTGCTTTACAGATTTTTCTTTCCTCCTAATTTTTAATGTCAAATGGCTGCTAGAGATTGACAGATCTGGGAAGTCAGTGGGTAACTACAGTCTCCTGAGATGGTTTGACAGTCACCCCAAGAGGCAATTCCTCCCAGAGAGAGATGGGTAAAGTCTGCTGAGCACTCAGCAGCTTATAGGAGTAAAGGATTCAGAAATTTTAAAACAAAGGTGATTTGCATGTCTACCCTTTAAATAAAATATTTTTTTCTCTTAATAAGCGTATATCATCTGCAAAATTTAAAAACCAGAAACAATGAACATGGACATTTTCTTCTGTTCTTTTAACTCTTTCCCCATCTTCTCCTCCCCTTCTATTTAAGCTGAGCTTTGGTCTCTGATCTGTGATAAACCTCCTTGAATTCTTGGTCGCCTACCTAGCCTAGAAGGCAAAGAGAATAACTCAAATTGAATGAGAATCCAAGACACCCAGATATCCTTCTGGGCAAGGGAAATCTAATTGTATGTCATTTCTAAATTCTGACTCATTGCAGTAGCCTGAGAACAAGAACAACAACACAAATCAATAGGCAGATACAATGGGTTGAGAGATAAATAGGACCGATAAGGAGGCAGACATGCAATAAAGAAGTCCACTGATAGGAAAACCTCTGTAGATAAATAGCTGTCCGAGTTGGCTAGACGTGCAACTCCATGTCTAACTGAACTTCCATCAACTGTTAGCTAGATGGAAGTTCAGTAGGTAGAAAAGAAGTAATTGGATACAGTAGGTAAAGGAATTGACTGGACCATTTATACAACTGTGTACTCCCCATTGGCATTTCAGAGAATAAATGCCCAGAGATCCAGCTCTAGTCTGTATTCACCATCCGTCTACCTGTAATGAGGTCTATGAATCCTGTTTCTCCCGAAAGACAGCGTGATCTGTCACTGCGTCTGACAGCTGTCAGTCACCATGAGCAGCTCACGTTGGTCATTATTCTTCTGATCCATATCAAATCCAATCCAACAATGAACTTGCCACGCAAGTGCAGATGCAGACTGCAACCACTCGATTGTATTAGAGTGCCATACAATTTGTTTTCCATCATTGCTCTGGTGAAGCCTTATTCCATTAAAGGACATCGGAGTGGACTATTTTTAACTCTGAGAATTGACGCTGCATGCTAAGCGGTAATGAGCTTGGCTCAACTGCAGGCTTTCTCCTCAGAACTGATAGTGATGTCAGCCCTGTTTCTATACGGGAGGCAGGGCTCCAGTGCTTCCGCTCATGTGTGAGCTAGCCTGTCTGCTACAGTGTATTATGGGAAAACCAAAAACCCTAAGGGTGTGGAGGCTGCCAAGAAATTGAAAGTGGATCAGATACTCTTACCTTGTCAAGAAGATTTTTTTTTTTTAATTTATATGGAGTAATAATATCTTGTTTAGTGCCTTTCCTCTCTCAGAATCTCAGAGTATTTTATGCGCTGTGTACAGCGTATGGGGAAATCACTTTGCTCCTCACGACACACAGTCATCTCTAGAAGGGTGTATGGAAGGAGACAAATAAAACCCAGGTGAAGTAAAGCAATGTCCCCAAAGTGGTATGTCGTAGGAAGATGTTCCTGGAACAGATATTGGCCCTAGATGTTGTTTTAATTTCATTTTCCATAGGCAGGTTTTGCCTTTAAAAATATTATTCTAATGCTTGTGGAGTTTTATGGTTTCTTCCTGGGGACTATAGGCTTCCCCCCAACTTTTATGCACCTCATCAATATCCCCTATTTTATGTAGGGCTTAGTAATGGGCACAGAGTTGATGCAACATCAAGATGTGGCCAGTTTCAGTTCAAAGACTATTTTTTTTCTTACAGGATTCCCATCTCTGATGCTGCCTTTCTTAGCATCAGAGCTGAGAAAGAGCCAATAATGTCGTCTTCTGATCTAAACTGCTTTGAATTTGGTTCCTACCACTTGCAGTCCATTCTAAAGGAGATCAGCCCTGGGTATTCTTTGGAAGGAATGATGCTAAAGCTGAAACCCCAGTACTTTGACCACCTCATGCGAAGAGTTGACTCGTTGGAAAAGACTCTGATGCTGGGAGGGATTGGAGGCAGGAGGAGAAGGGGATGACAGAGGATGAGATGACTGGATGGCATCATCGACTTGATGGACATGAGTTTGAGTGAACTCCGGGAGATGGTGATGGACAGGGAGGCCTGGCATGTTGTGATTCATGGGGTCACAAAGAGTCGGACACGACTGAGTGACTGAACTGCACTTGCAACCAAAAGTGTCCTACATTACATGCCTATATAATCCTACATGCAATTTAACATAAAAATCCAAATCTATTTTATCTATAACATAAATATAAACAAAATAGATTTGGATCATTTATCTATCAATCTACTTACCTATCCATCTAATTATTTATTGTGGGGAAAAGTAGACGTTCTATCCAGGGAGAGATTTGCATGACTGGATTGCTATGAATGTCAACGTAACCTTGAAAAAAGGTTTATGAGTACCTTGAAGGGGAGAAACTTAGCAAATGTATAAGAAGTATATTCTGTCTGGAAGGAGAGCCTCAGGAGGGCGGGGAATTGATGTGAGACAGGCAGGAACTCTCTTAGTCAAAGCTGTGAGTGGAAATAGAAGAGGGGTTGGACAGATGCCCTGAATGGTGGGAAGGCAAACAGGGGCTCAGAACAGAGCTGCCTTCAGAATCAAGACTTCATACTGCTGGGTCGGCTTCCTTCATCTCTTTCTTCCATTTCTCCCAAAAGAATAAAGAGTTTCTTGATAGAACAAGATGTCTTCAAGAAAATATTTGACATAAGAAATCAAATGGATGTTACAAACTATTCCCTGGTGGCCACTGCTACCTGACCAGATTTGTATTTGTTGCCAGTTATCAGAGCTTTCCACTCTATGACAGGTTAAATTCAAGCAGCGGTTGCAGGGCCAAACAATCTGTCCTAATTGCTGTGTCTCTGGCCTTGAAGAAGGAACCGCATCTTATAGATTGCTGCAGAGCATCCTAGACTGTCCTGTGGTCCCAGAGGCTCCTGACCACTGTGAACCCTGCCTCCTCTCCCTAACTGACCACAGAATGCTCCTCATTAATATTCCTGGATGTAATGGGAGGATGCAATGGTACCAAGCTTCTCTTAAAACGTGCAAATCTTAAAGGCAAAGTGCTATTGTGATATGTGTATATATGTGTGTGTTTTTAACAGTTCTAAAGACACTACCCAAGTGTCAGAATTCTGACAAAGAATTTGAAACAGTGAGCAATTTAAATCTTTGGTGAAACATATGAAAGAAAGAGAAAAAATAAGAGAAGTGAAGAAGGGAGGAAGGGAGAGAGGAGGAAAGGAGGGAAGAGGAGAGAGAAAACTGCACGAGTCAAGAGCAACATTTCTGTGATCTCTTTAGATTCATTGCTGCAATGCCATACACTGCAGACCATTTAGCCTCGAAAATCTGCCCCAGTCCATCACCTCTTAGGTAATTACTGTTTCATTATGCTGAGTTTATAATGATCCGTTTACAAGCATAGAATGAATCAGCTCCCACCACAGAGAGGGACAACAGAGGCTGACTCCTGAGGCACCTCTTCCTGCTGTCCTTCCTTGGGGACGGGTTCCCTGGAGTGGGGCGCTTTCACACAAGATGCACAGAGGAAATACCAAGTACTAATTGGGGAATATTTAATCTAGGCACCCTGTGACCCAGTCAAGTTGACACATAAAATTAACCATCACAAGTTGGTTTCTTATTCTGAACGGGAGGCTAGCCCAAGGGAGGGAGGTTCACTGGGAAACATTTTAAAGAAAAAATGGGGGACTGTCACACTGGGGAGGCGCTCCCTCCTGGAGTGTTAGCGTGCCCTAGTTGGAGGCAGGTAAAAGCAGCCATGTGGCTGCTTTTCGGGGGAGGATGCTGGTATAACACGCTTGGTCACTGAATGAGGACTTTTCCTAGAAGACCTTGTGGCTCTTTCTAACCTTGACATCCTACGAGGCTTTGGCTACTCTTAACCTCTTCAAACCAGTCAATCCTAAAGGAAATCAACTCTGAATATTCATTGGAAGTACTGATGCTAAAGTTGAAGCTCCAGTATTTTGGCCACCTGATGGAAGCGTGGACTCATTGGCAAAGACCCTGATGCTGGGAAAGATTGAGGCCAGGAGGAGAAGGGAACAACAGAGGATGAGATGATTGGATGACATCACAGACTCAATGGACATGAATCTGAGCAAACTCCAGGGGATGGTGAAGGACAGAAAAGCCTGGCATGCTGTAGTCCATGGGGTCGCAGAGTCAGACACGACTGAGCGACTGAACAATAGCAATCCCATGTTGCTGGGCACGTTTCTGCATTGCAGGTGACAACCAACGAGCCAGATTTCTTCCTTAGAAACACTGCAAACATTTTTTAATAAGATAATGGGAGGTAGATATTGATTGTTAAATACACTTGTACGTTTAAAGCAAATCAGCAATTCAGCACACCCAGAGTTGCACAGCAGTCTCTTACCTAAGAATGAGTGTGTTTTTAATAATCAATTGCTGTTTATTTGACACATGGATGTCTGGGTAAATTTAACTGATACGTATTTAGGAATCTTGATAGAAACCACTACCTTAGAAACATAGTCATTTATCAGAGACTAAGTTGCTGTTAATAACCTTCTCCTGGGGGATTGCAGGTAAATGGTTATGTATTTGGTGATACTGGGCCTTCAGTCAGACATGCTGAGAAACTTAATCTTCCATTTCAGAAGAATAATAGGATGTTACGTGTTAGAACAGTGCCATGGTGTGCAAAATAGACTGCAGAATTCTCCTGGAGTAATAGGACAGAGGCGGGGCTGAGGTACACAGGAGTTTTGATTCAAAATGTGCTCAGTTTTGCACTAGAAGAGTCTTTACAAAGATGGGCTGAGAGCTCTCTCATGGAATGAGCCGTAAATTGTTCCAGCTGCAGGCAAATTTGAAGATTATCTAGTATAATCTTCTGGTTGAACACCTTTATTTTACTGATGAGGAAATGGAGACTTAGAGTGCTGAAATGCAGTGAGGTGGGGATGTTCTGTTCAAGGTTTCAGAGTAAGAAATGGAGTAACAACAAGACTCCATCCTTCACGGAGTTTTTCAGCCCAGCTCTAGCAATGACATAAATATAAAACTGGAGAAGCAGAGCCATGTGTATGATTAAGTGATTTTTAAGACCTCCCTGGTGGTCCGGTGGTTAAGACTCCACACTTCCCATGCACACTTAGCCACGAATAGAGTTAAGGTTAACTATGGATGGAGAAGGAAATGGCAACCCACTTCAGTATTCCTGCCTGGAAAACCCCACGGACAGAGGAGCCTGGTGGCTATAGGCTACCTCCCTGGTGGTCCGGTGGTTAAGACTCCACACTTCCCATGCACACTTAGCCACGAATAGAGTTAAGGTTAACTATGGATGGAGAAGGAAATGGCAACCCACTTCAGTATTCCTGCCTGGAGAACCCCACGGACAGAGGAGCCTGGTGGCTATAGGCTATAGGCTATAGAATCAGACACGACTGAGCAACTAACACCACCATGCCTCTAACGTGATTGAATTGTGGTGCAATGGTTAAGACTTTGTGCTTCCAATGCAGGGGGTTCAATCCCAGGTTCAATCCCTGGTCCGAGAATTAAGATCCCACATGCTACGCAGCACAGTCAAAAAAAAGGAGAGATTTTTCTGGGTGATACGGTCAAGAACTGCAGAGACCCCTCTGGAGTGGGAGGGATGATGGAACAAGCAAGGATACCTCATGGAGGATGTAAGAGCTTGAAGTGACCTGACATGAGAATGACATTTACACCGTCAATGATGAACTCCCAGGGCATTACAGGCATGGAAACATTGGCACGCACTTGGAATCTGGGCCACGTAAAGCACAGGTGAAGTGAAGTGAAGTGAAGTGAAGTGAAGTCGCTCAGTCGTGTCCGACTCTTTGCGATCCCATGGACTGTAGCCTACCAGGCTCCTCCCTCCATGGGATTCTCCAGGCAAGAGTACTGGAGTGGGTTGCCATTTAAGGAGATACTGGGGGCACGAGAAGGAAAGAGAAGACAGTCAGGAGGGGCTCAGTCATCAGACCACATGTGTGTCTGGGTGAAGAAGAAAAGTTCTGCCCTCTAAAAAATGTAAAGACTCTAGAACTACCCGAAACGTGTGACTGTATCTGTCTAGACAAAGTAAGAGCCAATAATTATAAACCTTAAGATTTTCATAATTTTATCCTCAATCCAGGTATTTTTTAATGTTACATCCTTTATGAAGCCTGTTCTAAAATTTCTTCCTTTCTTTTTTAATGGCTTTATTGAATGTGTTACAATATTGCTTCTGTTTTATGTTTTATTTTTTTGGCCAAGAGGTATATGGGATCTTAGTTCCCTGATCAGGGACCGAACCCACATTCCCTGCATTGGAAGACAAAGTCTCAACCACTGGATCACCGAGGAAGTCCATAAAATTTCTTATGTTTACTTCGCACTGCTAGAGTTTCAACTGACACATTTTCTCTAAGTTTTCCCTTTGTGTCTGTCTACCTCCTCTGGTACCCTTTGCTATTTGAGTTGATAAAATATCTGAAAAATTTTGATATATTTGAGATCTAACACAATTTTTAGGAAAGAAAAAGTATTCAAAGTCTATGAAGGGAATAAATACATTAAAAATAAGTATTATATACAGTCTTTTCCAGATATCTAAGCACTTTCACATCAATTACCTCTTTCAATTCTCACAATTATCTTAAGAAATGGCTTTCATTATTATTCACAATTTAAAAGTAATGAAACTGACTTGTAGAGGTTAATTATCCAAGATCACATATCAGGCAATTAGAAAGTGACAGAGATAGGAAGTCTTAAAACTCTAAAGTTTTATATTCCATTGCCTCATGCAGAAAAAAAAAAAAAAAGGTATCGAAGTATCTCAGAGAATTACCTTGAAATTCAAACTTGCTTGTGCGGACCCAGCTGTTATATTAGAATGCAACTAATAATTCATGTATAATGACACCCACTGTCTATTCAGCTACCTGTGCTAAAACCATCAGTCATTTTTAAACTTATATCCCAATGGAGACAAAGCCTTGAGGTAAGTGGAACAACTAAATTACAAATACAGGGTCTTGAAACCATGGAAGAGGAAGTTCTGAGGCAAGAAAGCTCAGAAATGTTCCCAGAAACAGAGTGTGGGGTTAGACCAAGACCTTGGAAGATTAATAGGAACCTGGAAAGCTAAAGAGAGAAGAAAGCTTTTCCCAACTGAATGGAAAGATTGAACACTAAAACCAAGACAGTGTGAATATATAAAAGTGTCCAAGGATTTTTTTCCAAGGATTTCCAACTCAACGTCCGGGAGCTGGAATGAGAGGTGGGTGGTGGATAACAGGTGAGATGGGCAAGTCTAGATAGACAGAGTGAGCACACAGAGATGTATACGGCATGCTGTGGAGTTTAGACTCTGCCCTGTAAGCCAAAGAGCATCTGCAGTGTTGGTTTTTGGGTTTTGGTTGTTTTTTTTTTTTCCTCTAAATAATTCTACTTCTTTTTTTAAGTTTGTTTTTTTTTTTTTTTTTAATGTGGGTAATTTTTAAAATCTTTACTGAATTTACTACAATATTGCTCTGCTTGTATGTTTGGCCATAAGACATGTGGACCTTAGCTCCCAAACCAGAGATTGAACAGGCACTCCCTGCACTGGAAGGTGGAGTCTAAACCACTGGACCACCAGGGAAGTTCCTTCTGCAGTATTTAAAGTTGACAAATGACCGGGCCAAATATGCATTTCTGATTATTCTACTGACCTGGTAGTGAAAGTGAAGTCACTCAGTCGTGTCCGACTCTCTGCAATCCCATGGACTGTAGTCTACTAGGCTTCTCTGTCCATGGGATTTTCCAGGCAAGAGTGCTGGAGTAGGTTGCCATTTCCTTCTCCAGGGGATCTTCCTGATCCAGGGATTGAACCCAGGTCTCCTGCTTTGCAGGTAGACGCTTTACCCTCTGAGCCACCAGGGAAGCAGTGACCAAACTCCAACACGGGTAGATCTTGGACAGGCTATTGTAATAGTCTAGATCAGTGCCCCTAAAACATTCCCAATTTAAAAGCAGAGACATTACTTTGCATATTCTACTGACCTGGTAGTGAAAGTGAAGTCACTCAGTCGTGTCCGACTCTCTGCAATCCCATGGACTGTAGTCTACTAGGCTTCTCTGTCCATGGGATTTTCCAGGCAAGAGTGCTGGAGTAGGTTGCCATTTCCTTCTCCAGGGGATCTTCCTGATCCAGGGATTGAACCCAGGTCTCCTGCTTTGCAGGCAGACGCTTTACCCTCTGAGCCACCAGGGAAGCAGTGACCAAACTCCAACACGGGTAGATCTTGGATAGGCTATTGTAATAGTCTAGATCAGTGCCCCTAAAACATTCCCAATTTAAAAGCAGAGACATTACTTTGCTGACAAAGGTCCATATAGTCAAAGCTGTGGTTTTTCCAGTAGCCTGTCCCTGGGTTGGGAAGATCCCCTTGAGAAGGAAATGGCGACCCCTTCCAGTATTCTTGCGTGGAGAATCCAACGGACAGAGTATGTGACAGTCCATGGGGTCACAAACAGTCAGACATGACTTAGTGACTAAACAACAAGTTCTGGTAAATGTTTCCTGATATCTCTTGATCACAGGTCTTCTTATGTAATTTTAAAGAGTTTCCTGTGCCATGAGTTCTTTGGACATTCAAGCAGCTTTTTAAAACCAGAAATGTATCATATGTGCACGAATTCCATGGCTCTCATGAGTAACTGTGGAGAAGGAAATGGCAACCCACTCCAGTGTTCTTGCCTGGAGAATCCCAGGGACGGGGGAGCCTGGTGGGCTGCCGTCTATGGGGTCGCACAGAGTCGGACACGACTGAAGCGACTTAGCAGCAGCAGCAGCAGCAGCATGAGTAACTGAAATTCCCTAACATTTACAGGATATATCATAATCTACCCACTGCAATCCAATGAGCACATAGCACTTGATACGAATAAAAGCTTGTTAAATTTTGTGTGTTCCCGGAAACCATAAGAATGTTTGCTTTTTTTGTTGTTGTTGCTGTTAAAGGTAAATTATATGTTTGGTGCTAGGCAAGAAAGGGGGAATTTCACAAGTAAAAAACTGATTTTTAGACAAATGTGTTGTGTTCAAGATTCCTTTCAAAGTATGAATAATTATTAAAATGTATTTAATAAAGTGAGATGTTCATTAAAAAATGTCCTTTTCCCATAACCTTGCTATATATAACCATAATATATATGCATATTCATTAGGTTTACATGTAGATTATATATATAGTTTTTAATATATGTGCACGTGTATGTTCAGCCTTCCTTGGTGGCTCATCTGGTAAAGAATCTGCCCTCAATGCGGGAGACCTGGGTTCGATCCCTGGGTTGGGAAGATCCCCTGGAGAAGGGAAAGGCTACCCACTCCAGGATTCTGGCCTGGAGAATTCCATGGACTATAGTCCATGGGTTTGCAGAGTCAGACACGACTGAGCAACTTTCACTTTCAGGTGTGTATTCAGTCATGTCCGACTCTTTGTGACCTCATGGACTGTAATCCACCAGACTCCTCTGTCCTTGGAATTCTCCAGGCAAGAATAGTGGAGTGGGTTGCCATTTCCTACTCCAGGGGATCTTACCGGACCAGGGATCGAACCAGAGTCTCCTGCCTTAGCAGGCAGATTCTTTACCACTAGCACCACCTAGGAAGCTGACATAATAATACATATAATTATATGATGTATTAGTCAGGTTTATACATACTGTATACAGTATATATATATATATGAAAATATTCCTACCTATGTGCTCTCACAGGAAAGCCTTGAGTTCATGCTCAAGAATGAAACTCTTAAGGACTCAAGAATTCAGTGAGAATAAGACAAGTTGTAGCCCTTTTAAAGTGATAAAGTCTGATGGTAGAAATGGTGCAAGCTGACACCTTTCTTCCTCGAGAGAATGGAAACAAATTGATTCTAAATTCGATTGAGTTAACTTTGATTCTCTCAAATTACTTTAGATCCCTGAGCTGGTGGGCCCTGTGCATGAACTTGGTTTCAACCCTAGAAATAAAATGTCCTTAGTTCCATAAGTCTGGAAATGAAAAAGCTGCATGGTCTAAGGAAAAGGTCATGACTTTTAAAGATAGGTAGATATGGGTTACAAGCATCCTGGCCCTATCAAATACCAGAATTATTAGGTCATTTTGGGCTAGTTATGTAACTGAGTTTGGCTTCAGAATAATCACCCATACAAATGGTGAAAAGCACAGGAGTGAGACTTCTGGAGTAATCTCTGCTCAAATGATCTTTCCTTTTTTCCATTAAGTTCATTCATTGTGACTTTGTTAAGACTGAGGACAAGGATATGGGGCAAGCTCTGGGTGATAATAATAAGAAAATAGATTCCTATTGTGTCATAAGCTAGCTCATAGCTTTAGTTTCAGATTTTTCTCTGAGTATGTGAAATCTCAGGTTGTCAAAGAATGTGCACAATATGAAGGTAATACTGCTTTGTTCTCAATGATAGGAAAAGTAGAGCATTGTACTGTATGGTTGGCTGGATGAAAGAGGAGGAGTTTCCTTCTGGACAGCAGAGTTCCTGAGACAAAGCAAAAGTGTCAGTCATTCTGGTGGGTCAACTCATGTGAATCTGCATAAAGCAAATCTTTCTCTCATTTCAAACTTCAGCAGTTTTCTTTTTTGAAACATGGTCCTCTTCCTTTATGTTTTATTGCTACATTTATTATTGGTTTGTGTGTGCTTTGATGTAATTCACTTCACCTCTTTGGGCCTAAATTAACCAAACATAAAATTCTGAATTCTCAACATGACTCATAGATATTTTAGTGAGTGAAGTGCTTAAGTGGTAAAAGTATTTCTTCTCAAAACATCCTCAGTAAATTTAATAAAAATAGGTGCAAAAATATAACAATTTTAACTAATGATACATATGAACAAAAGAAATTTCAGATATAATTCAGTCTCTCCATTCTGTGTGTACTGATGAAAGTTACAAGAATGATATTAATAAACACCCTTATTTTGCATTATGTCTTAGAATTTATATCACATATATTCTTTAGTTTTATTATCTAGTTAAATGATACTTAAATTATCCTTTTACCCACAGATTGAAGCCCAGTTCTATCTTCTATACCTAAAATCCTCATGTATTTTTTGTCTAAGGTGTATTTGTTGAGCACACAATATATGCCAGGAACTCGACTAAACTTGAGGAATACAGTAATTGTCAAAACAGAAAAAAATCTCTGTTTTCAAGGAACTTCTCCCCTAGTGGAGGAAGACAGACAATAGACCCCTAAATACACAGATGGTGTGAAGTGTCAAGAAGAACAAGAAAGCAAGATGAGAAGAAGGGTTTAACTGTGGGAGGGAGTGTAGTTAGCATTGCTGGTTAAAGAAAAGTTATCTGATGGGTAATTTTGCATTAAAGATAGAAAGGAAAGAAGAGAGAACAAATTAGGAGGATATCTTTTTTAAAATTAATTTTTATTGGCGCGTAATTGCTTTACAGTCCATGGGGTCACAAAGAATCAGACATGACTGAGGGACTGAACAACAGCTGCTTTACAATGTTGTGTTACTTTCTACTGTATAGCAAAATGAACCACACATATATATATATCCATACACACCCTCTGTTTTGGATTTCCTTCCCATGCAGGTCACCACAGAGCAATAAGCTGAGTTCCCTGTGCTAGACAGTATTCACATTAGTTGTCTTATACGTAGTATCAACAGTGAATATATGTCAATCCCAGTCTCCCAGTTCTTCCCACTTCCCTTTTTCCCAGTTGTTACCCGTATATTTCTTCTCTGCGTCCGTCTCTCTATTTCTGCTTTGCAAGTAAGATCATCTACATCATTTAGGAGGGTATCTTGGAGAAGACCTTTCTCAACAGAAAAAGTAACAAGTGCAAAGATTCTGCTTGGAAGGGAAACTGACTTGCCGGGGTGGAGGGAGCCAGGGAGGATGGAAGAAGCTGAGGTCAGAGGGACAGACTGAAGGCAGAGCATCTGTGCCATGCAGGCTGTGTCAAGAACTTGTGAGACTTCTGTGAATGATGTGGGGATTTTGAGCATATGGTTTATCTAATCCAATTCTCTATTTTAAAGGTTTAGTGCCCTGTGGTGACCTGAGTGGAAAGGAAATTCAAGGAAGAGAGGTTCTGTGTACACATGTGACTGATCCACCTTGCTTTACAGCAGAAACCAGCACAATATAGTAAAGCAACTGTGGTCCAATAAAAAAAAAAGAAATAAAATTTAAAATAGTGTGTGTGTGAGGGGGGTACTTCTCTGGTGGTGCAGTGGCTAAGACTTTGCCTTCCAATGCAGGGGGTGCAGGTTTGATTCCTGGTTGGGGAGCTAACATCCCACACCCCTCGTGGCCAAAAAATCAAAATGTGAAACAGAAACAATATTGTGACAGATTCAATAAAGAATTTTATAATGGTCCACATTAAAAAAAATTTTTTTTTTCTTAAAAAATTTAGGCAAAGGATCTGAAAAATAAAGTCTCACTGGTGGCTGTTGGAGAACAGACCTGATAGGGTGACAAGCTTGTTAGGGTAGAACAGGGAAAACGAGTCCCAAATGAAAGACTCTGATGCTGGGAGGGATTGGGGGCAGGAGGAGAAGAGGATGACCGAGGATGAGATGGCTGGATGGCATCACTGACTCGATGGACGCGAGTCTGAGTGAACTCCGGGAGTTGGTGATGGACAGGGAGGCCTGGCGTGCTGCGATTCACGGGGTCGCAAAGAGTAAGACACAACTGAGCGACTGAACTGAACTGAACAAGACAAGGAAGGGAAAAGCCCATGAAAATGACACAAAAGAAGGTCCGAGGGCTGAAGTGAGGCCCTCAGGTAAACCAAACAACACTCCTGGCTGGCCCAGTTTACATAGGACAGGCCCAGGGAGAGAGAAGCATATAAATAGAGGAGCCAAAGCTAGCTCTATCTCTCCCGCATGCTGGGGCGCTCTTCTCCTCGTGTCTTTGGATCAACGTGCCCTCACGCCTCGAAGATGGATTTTCCCGCTATCTTCTAAATAAAATAGAGCTGTAACACTGAGCTGTGACACTGATTTGTCTAAGAGCTATAACACGGTCCATTCGAGACCTGAGAGCTATAACACGGCCTATCCAAGACCTGAGAGCTGTGACACGCCGAGGGGGCTTTAATGTCCGTCACTCCAAATCTTTGTTGTGATGAGACAAACAACTGAGGAACATACACTCGCGTGACAAGCCCAAGGGGAACCCCAACTGGAGGTGGAGGAAGGGAGTACTTACCCCTGTGCTCCTTCCCTATAGGTGGCCTCGCACTAGCTGTATCCCTCCAGCTGTCATTCTGCCCTTCTAGCAAGGTACCTGCTTCCAGGACTTTTCCTTCTTCCAGGTTCTGGTAACATTTTTCTTCTGGTCCCAGTCGACTCATTAGCCAATGCTATCCCAGGGTTCCTGTACCATATCTTGTGGTTCCCCAACACCCATCTGCTCATTTCTTATTACTCTTTTATAAATCAACTCTCCTTGTTAATGCAAGTTCCAGTGCGTGACTCACAGTGAGGCCAAACAACCGGAAACAACGGAGTTTGGAGCAGAGAAAGGTTTAATCACAGGATCACGCAAGAAGACAAGATGGCTCACGCCCTGAAAAGCCTGAAGATCCCACAGGGTTTTGGCAAAGCATTTTTAAAAACCAGTTGAGGGAGAGGGGTCACAGGGTCTGCGGTCAGCTTGTGCCCAATTCTCCGGCCATCGAGGGAGCAGGGTGGTGTCACATGGGTTAATCCCAGCAGTCCTTAGGCTCCAGGAGGCCTGGGGCCATGTGCTCAAGGTCATCAAGTGGTTAACTTCTACCATTTGTTGGAGAGGAGGAGGTTTTATACATCTGCAGAACAACTCAGGATATATGCATCCAATACTGTTATCTGGGAACTTCAGAGAGGAGCTAAAGCAGAGGAAATGCCGGAATGGCTGTCCCAGGAAGGCCCCAAGGGGTCCTGTTCAGTTAGATCCTTGAATTACCCTAAAGTGGCTATGCCCCTGTGGAAGAATGTCTGGTCCACCATCCACCCCAAAGATATTTCTAGCAGTAAGTCATTGCCAGAAGGGCCTGGCAAATGGGATCTTAGCTACGCCAGGCTCTGGAGTGGCCTCCATAAATCATAACGTGCATTAATTTCTTAAGGGAACAAAGGAAAAGCAAAGAGGATGCTTTTCTCCTCTGACTTCCTCTAAACTCAGGAATTCATTAAGCATCTTTTGAAAGGAAGCGTTCAAGACAAATCTTAAAATATTATGTTTTTCAACTGCAGCCTGAAAGGCTGCTTTATATTTCAAAATGGGTTATCCGATGCCTTTATAACGAGGAGAGATTCTTAGCAAAGGCGGCCCCAGATCCTGTCTTTGCCTTTCAGGGAGGTTTCCTTATTTGCACACCACTGAAAGAGTGTCACCTCGAGAAGGTGGAGAAAGAGAGGCGCAGCTGGGTGATGCTGAAGCACAGCTTTGTGATGTTGGGAAAAAAACAGGGGATCAGAATAAGAATGATTTAAATCAGAAATAGCTACTTAAAGTCAGGGTGAACTAGAAACTGAGTATGGTGCCAGATGAAATGCAAAATAGCTCAAAGGAAGTGTTCTGGATAATGGTGATGCTTTTGTGTTTGTTTCAATGGCTTTGGGAAACTGAATAATCCAGGAACTCTGAGTCTTGATCCTTACAAAGTCTCAGGGAGAAAGGAGCCCAGGGAGGCTTAGAGGGTGATTGCAATCTCTTGAAACCCTGTGCTAGCAGAAGATGCGGTCAGCAAGCCCTCCCTTTAATCTTCATATTCCTAGCACCTAGCACAGTGCCTAGCAATGTTTTTAAAATTCATAATGCTTATCAGGTGAATGCAGTGAGTGAAGAAAACAGCAATGAATGAATTTCAGGATATAGTAAGACACCATACCATCCATGAGATTTATTGCTTTCAAACTGAATTAAATTGGTGAAAAGAACTGGGAGAACAAATAGATGGCCTGCCATTGTGTAACCTAGACAAAGAGATGCTTGTCCAATATTTGTCATATTCAAGTAGTTGCTTTGAATGAGTGTTTCTAGTAATGAGTCATAATATTGTGATGTTCTCATAGTGACAATACTTTGTGTTTCCAACTCAAAAGTGTGAATTGAACACTTTTCTAATTAATAAGGATAAAAATTATTGTATTATGAGATTCTGGGTAAGAATTTAACAGCATTCTAAAAGACAAACGGTTATGCCTGGAATGTGCAGATAGTAGAACCAATTGGTATGCCTAATGTGTACGGGCAAACATTGTCCAGGCTTGGCAAGATTAGAAGGGGACTGTGGGCAGAGGATGAGAGGGTGTCACAAAGAAGAGACTGTCTTTAATTTTTAGTTCTTCTGTGGATTCAGTCAATGGCTCTAAACCTCAGGTTACAGAGAGCCTTGAGTTCTTATAGCCTCTATTTGCTCAGATGTTGACAAAAAAAGTAAAACAGCTAAGTAGACAGTGGTTTTGATCAATAGGTACCAGTTGTCCTGTTACATGGTATTAGTTTCTTTTTTATTTTCTCACCTGCCATTGCTCTGGAAACTGAGGGATAACTGTTTAAAATGAATTTGTTCTTCAACACTATAGGTGCTTAAAAGCTAAGCAAGGAATCTGAACCTCAAATGAATCTTTCACATTCTTTGACAATAAAAATAAGAGAGACTCCCCTGATTCTTCTGTTAACATCAAGACTGGTGCACATTCAAACTGGGAAGAACTTTTTCTTCCCTTCCTATCTGGGTCTCTCATTTGGTTTTTGCCATTTTCTTTTCCTCCCGCATGACAGTGTACACTGCCTCGTACTGAGGATCCACTGACACATATATTATTCTTTAGGATGGGTGTTGAAGTCATTCATTTATCCTTGAGGATGAATGTAATGGGTTACCTCTGTCAGAGGTAGCAGCACTTAAGCCTAGTTCATTGTTGTCCTCAACAGATACCTTTCAAACATTGGAAAAGAGAGTTGTGATGGTATAAGTGCTATATTCTTTGTCCCTTAAGTGATAACCCAGCAACAAACCTATTTTAAGATAAGACAGTACCTAGAGCACTCTCATCATCCTTGGTTTTCTATGGAGTAAAAGAGAACACTGACTCATACATTGTTCATATATATTTATCTTATTATTTTAGCTTGGATTAATTTTGGCATTTAATATAAAATAGCCATATCATTTGAGAATGAAGTATGACTACATAGTTAACTTTTTTTCCCCATAAATAAAACTCTCCCAAATCCCAAATTTAGTAAGTGGAAGACGCTCATCTAAAATGTGTCTCTCAAATTATGAACCCCATCTTTTCGCAAAACTCCACCTCATATACTTGGTCTCTTTGAGCCCCCAAGAGTTTTACATTATTCTGTTTTCCTTTTAATGAGTTACATATTGGATGTACTAGTATATGCAACATATCTGAATATTTAGACCCTAAAATATACTTTTTCTAGTTACTATTCAGTTATTTCAGGTGAAAGTTTCTTTGCTTCAATTATCAGAGTAATTTAAGTACACAGAATCAGTCTGAGTTTATACCCAGTGCTAATGCTCAAACCATTTTCTTCCTCCTTTCTGAGTGATAAAAATTTTAAAGGAACAGAAAAAGCATTAAATGAATATATTTTTGCGGTCGTTTGAAGGTCTGTAATGAGAACAGAAAATACATAATTGAACACAGAGTAGTACAAGGTAAGTCATCAGTGTAATAAATTGAAACACACAGTCATGCAAAGTAATAAACTAGAACACTTTCATATGAGGTCAGGTGTGTCGCTTTGAAGTTGGACTGCAATTTGCCTTCCCGAGGATGAAACTGACTCTTGATTCTACATGCTCATTAATCTACAGCCATTTAATGAGGCAAAGGGTGACCAACAGGTGATATCAAGAATTTGCTCTACTATCCACAGGGCTAGAGATCAGCGAGAGGGTTGAACATGCAAAATTAGCTTTTGCTATTCTTGAGCAGATTATCAGACTGAGCTCTATTCACAACAGGGCATTATACTATTTCATGTTGCCCCTTGACTATCATTGCCTATAAATTGAAACAATAACATCAGGAGATTTCCTTCCATCCCTTAGTGAATGGCAGATTTGTGTTCTAGTCCCAGCTTTACCAGCATAAATTACATGAAGAAAACCTTTTCTTTAGCTCAGTTCAGTTCAGTCGCTCAGTCATGTTCGACTCTTTGCGATCCCATGAACTGCAGCACACCAGGCCTCCCTGTCCATCACCAACTCCCGGAGTTTACCTAAACCCATGTCCATTGAGTCAGTGATGCCATCCAACCATCTCATCCTCTGTCGTCCCCTTCTCCTCCTGCCCTCAATCTTTCCCAGCATCAGAGTCTTTTCTATTAAAAAACAAACAAACAAACAAACAAAAACTTTTCTTAGAAGCCCCAACTCAAAATTGTTCCTCTGAACCTTCATTCACTACCTTCTCATCATGTTTCATGTGGGCACCTAAAATATGAAGGGACTGATGGAAGGGATGTTTTCTGAAAACATCTGGAAAGAAAGATAAAAGCAAATCCCAGAAATTATAATGTAGTTAAGGACCTATGGATGTGAAAAAAAAATTCTGGCAGGTGTCTGAAAACAAGCAAAGTCCAATTAGCTGGAGAATTTTTCCCTGTGATGTTTGATGATGTTTGGTGTTTGATGAGCTAGAACTATAACCAGCATTTTATTCCTTAATGACTTCCACGGAAATCTCAAATGTTTCATAAACACTGATAAAGACTTAGAACTTGCCTTGGAAGAAGACTTGAATAAGCAGAATTTGGTTTTCCACATATAGATGGAGTGTCTGTTGCAAAAAATCTAGTGGTGGTGGTGGTGGTTCAGTTGCTAAATCGCGTCTGACTCTTGAGTCTGACTCATGGACTGTAGCCCGCCAGGCTTCTCTGTCCATGGGATTCTCCAGGCAAGAATACTGGAATGAGTTCCCATTTCCTTCTCCAGGGCATCTAGTAAGAGTGAAGTCACTCAATCGTGTCCTACTCTTTGCGACCTCATGGACTATAGCCCACCAGGCTCCTCCCCCATGGGATTCTCCAAGCAAGCGTACTGGAGTGGGTTGCTATTGCCTTCTCCAGGGGATCTTCCCCACTCAGGGATCAAATCCCGGTCTCCTGCATTACAGGCAGACGCTTTAACCTCTGAGCCACCAGGGAAGCCTAGGGCATCTAGTAAAGATGCCTTTATTTGAGCTCTGTTAAATTCTTGAGGTAGAGTTTCTTCTAGTACCTTAATTCATGACATACTTTTTCATATTAGTAAGTCTATCTAAGGGAGAGCATAACTCTTAATGGCTTTGAGAGTTTGCCTCTTAATTGAACTACTCAACAAATGTCTTTCAGTACCTACTTTATGTTGTTGTTGCTATCTTGCTAAGTCATGTCTGAGTTTGCAACCCCATGGACTGTAGCCCACCAGGTTCCCTTGTCCGTTGGATTTCCCAGGCAAGAATACTGGAGTGGGTTGCCATTTCCTTCTTCAGGGGATCTTCTGATACAGGGATTGAACCCACATCTCCTGCACTGGCAGAAAGATTCTTTACCACTGAGTTACAAGGGAAGCCGTTTATACCTTAGGAATTTCTATACTCAGCCCACCTGGGTCCCACGCCCCAAGGGTTGAGTATTCTCTTTGATTGGTTTTCAGGAACAGTTTGCTGCAATAGAATTCCCTGGGAAGCAGGCTTTTAGAAAAAGATTAGCATACACATTATGGGATTGATTCCAAGATGAGTGATGGGGATGAAGAAAACGGGATTTCGGACAGAAAGAGGGTTAGTCTTGATGCAGCCATGTCTTCTAGTTAATCATTTACCAATATGCTTAACACCTGTTAATGTGTCACAATTAACATGTTAGTTGTTTGGCTACGTTTTCAGCATCACTGGGACTTTACCCCAAATATATAACAAGAACTACCTCACTCATATTACAGTTGTAAGTAGTATACATGTGCAGGTGAGTAACTGCACTACATTTCAATGCATATAAGATATCTGAAGAAACTGCGGTTGAAATATTACCAGTGTGTATCGCCAGCTGGTGGGATTTTAGGAGTGTTTTTGCTTTGCATTTTTAAAACATATTATTGAATTTTCTAGATAAAGTTTCAGCAAATAAAGCTATGAATTAAAAATCAAACAAGCAAGCAGAGAGAAGGCAAATAAGAAAAGAAAACCCAACTTTTTTTTTTTTTTTGGAGCAGTCAAGATAGAAAAGGCAGAGGAACCAGAGATCAAATTGCCAACATCCTCTGGATCATGGAAAAAGCAAGAGAGTTCCAGAAAAACATCTATTTCTGCTTTATTGACAATGCCAAAGCCTTTGACTGTGTGGATCACAATAAGCTGTGGAAAATCCTTCAAGAGATGGGAATACCAGACCACATGACCTGCCTCTTGAGAAACCTGTATGTAGGTCAGGAAGCAACAGTTAGAACTAGACATGGAACAACAGACTGGTTCCAAATAGGACAAGGAGTACGTCAAGGCTGTATACTGTCACCCTGCTTATTTAACTTATATGCAGAATACATCATGTTCTCATGATGGAACATGTGGGCTTGAGGAAGCACAAGCTGGAATCAAGATTGCCAGGAGAAATATCAATAACCTCAAATATACAGATGACACCACCCTTATGGCAGAAAGTGAAGAACTAAAGAGCCTCTTGATGAAAGTGAAAGAGGAGAGTGAAAAAGTTGGCTTAAAGCTCAACATTCAGAAAACGAAGATCATGGCATCTGGTCCCATCACTTCATGGGAAATAGATGGGGAAACAGTGGAAACAGTGTCAGACTTTATTTTTCTGGGCTCCAAAACTGCAGATAGTGATTTCAGCCATGAAATTAAAAGACATTTATTCCTCAGAAGGAAAGTTATGACCAAACTTGACAGCATTTTAAAAAGCAGAGACATTACTTTGCCAACAAAGGTCTATCTAGTCAAGGCTATGGTTTTTCCAGTAGTCATGTATGAATGTCAGAGTTGGACTATAAAGAAAGCTGAGTGCCGAAGAATTGATGCTTTTGAACTGTGGTGTTGGAGAAGACTCTTGAGAGTCCCTTGGACTGCAAGGAGATCCAACCAGTCCATCCTAAAGGAAATCAGTCCTGGGTATTCATTGGAAGGACTGATGCTGAAGCTGAAACTCCAATACTTTTGCCACCTGATGCAAAGAGCTGACTCATTTGAAAAGACCCTGATGGTTGGAAAGATTGAGGGCAGGAGGAGAAGGGGACGACAGAGGATGAGATGCTTGGATGGCATCACCGACTCAATGGACATGGGTTTGGGTGGACTCTGGGAGTTGGTGATGGACAGGGAGGCCTGGCATGCTGTGGTTCATGGGGTTGCAAAAAGTCAAACAGGACTGAGCAACTGAACTGGCTGAAAATTACTCAAGGAACCCTGAGTTTGTTCCTCTCAGGAACACGAGAAAATCACAATTATCTGCAGAAAACCCTAAAAAAAAAAACAAAAACCCTGGAACCTACCAGGAAAGATCTTTGACCACTAAAGACAGGAGCCACAAGGAGACACGGGTAGGAGGAACAGACACCCCGTGCTCTCAAATCCCACACCAGTAGGTGGGTGACCCACAAACTGGAGGGTATTTACACCCTCCAGAGATTCTCCCACGGAAATGAGAGCTCAGAGCCTGCATCAGGCTCCCCAGCCTGGGGGTCTAGCACCAAGTAGATGAGCCCACAGAGCATTTGGCTTTGAGGCCTAGCAGGCCTTTATTGCAGGAGCCCCCAGGACTGAGGAAAACAGAGGCTTCACTCTTAGAGGGCACAAACAAAATCTCACACAGAAGCAGTAATTTGTTAAGAGCTGGACCACGCCTGCCTGTGGGGCTTGGAGATCTCCTGGAGAGGTGGTGGGGAGTTGGCTGTGGCTCCTTCTGGAAACACAGACGCTGGAGGCAGCCATGTTTGGGACCCCCTTCTCAAAAGAACTGCGGACTGTAGGTCTATGTAGCCAGCCTATATTAAGCGTTTTGAGGCTTTGAAATGAAGGCTTGAGACCATGAGTCATATAACAAGGGAGAAATGAAGTGTACAGAAAAGGGCAGCAGAAGAGTGAACTACAGTGGGAGAAAGAAGCCATTGAGAATGAGGACCCAATCTAATGTTTAACTAATATGCCACTTTTTCCCTAAATGATATTAACATAGGCAGAAAGCTGGAGTTAAGTGTCAATAAGACACTTCTTGTATTACCAGTCAATGGGAGACTGGAGAATCAATACCCCGACCCCAACATGTTATTGAAAGTTAAAAGCCAAAAGATACATTGGCAAATTGTGAACTTATATTTATACATAAATAATTTATTTCTTACTGAAGCCAAAATTCTACCTGATTTAAAAGCACCAAATTAGAAATTTGATGGTCAGTAGCAACATATCTGAAGACTTCTAGGAGTGTCCTACTGCTCTTAGCAGCTAATATTCTTTTATAAGAAATCAGTGGTGCGGAGTGCATGGCAATCACTGCCCTCGTTACAGGCCTCATTTAGTATTTTAAGTTGCTGCATATGTCAACTTGACCTCACAATGACCTTTCTGAGACTGCAGTTAAGACAGAGGAAACAAGCAAGAGAAAAATACAGAAGTTGATCTTAGAAATCAAAGCCACTTGGCTCAGCTCAGTTCCATTTACCAGTAAGAGGGCCAGGGTTCAGGTTTAGCCCTACTCCAATCACTCAGATTTGCCCATCCCTGTACATTCTATAGACAGTTCTTCAACCAAAGCTGGCTATCCACCTTTAAATGGATATAGTCAGAAAGTAAAGGAATCTCCACCCAAGGAGCATCATACACTCTGCATTCTATGCTAAGACTGAAGTTAGTTATCTCTTTAAGAAGCTATGATTACAATGCCTATTTCAACTGTATCTTCTGAGAAATAATATTCTCCATAACTGTGGCTATCCCATTCAATCAGGCAATAATTTCTTCCAATCTTTCTTTCCTTTTCAGTCGAAACAGATTCGACTTTTTTTGATCTCCCATGATAAGGTACCAGTAGCTGAAATTAAGGCTCAACTGATAAAATTCTACCCCAAAACACAGAATCAAAAAAATGGTTTGTGTTGATCACATTGCCCCTTCTAATTCTTCTCACATTTAACTGAAAGTCCTTTTTTTTTTCTTTTCTATCTTTCTTTAGGGCCTCAATCCTCCCCTTAGTCCATTTATTCAATCATTCAGTTAATATGTATTGAGTGCGAGACACTGTGCTAGACAGGGGATAAAATGGTGAGCAGAAGAGCAAATAAAATTTCTGTTTTAATGGAAGTTTCAGGCTGGTGAGAGAAGACTTAATTAAATGATCACACACAATTAAGTCTAAATTTTCAACGGTGAGAAGTGCATCAAAAAAGTACACAGTGTCTTCATCAAGGTAAGTGTGATTTTCCTTTGGCTAGGTTTGAGTCAGTCTTGTTACTAATCTTTATTCCTAAAAATCAGTCTTGTAACTAATCTTACTATTCAGAGCAAATTGCTCCTTGGAGTTTTGGAAGTTTTCACAGTAGCAGCATTTTTTCCTTGTTATGTCATTCTTTCTCCAGGGTTCTTTGGGCATCAGGGAGATTCTGAGGCCCCTGTAAGAGTATCAGAGGGACTTCCCCGGTGGTCTGCCTTCCAATGCAGGGGACATGGATTTGATCCTGTGTGCAGGAGGATACCACATGCCATAGAGCAACAAAGCTTGTGCACCCTAGAGCTCAAGCTCCACAGCAAAAGAAGCCACTGCGATAAGTCAACGCACTGCAATGAAGAGTAGGCCCCACTCATCGCAACTAGAGAAAGCCTGCCCCAAAGCAACAGAGATTCAGGGCAACCAAAAATATGAATAAATAAGAATGTGGGAGAGGAAACAGAGCAGAATATCTCTTGGGAACATTTGTGATCTGGCAGTTCAGGCAGATCGATTCTTAATATTTACTCACCCTCTAACCTTACTCACTTTTGTTCTCTCCCCATAATTTCCTTATCTGCAAAATGTGCATAATGAAGACCATCCTCCTATTAGGAGTGTCTTACTAGTACGCACAAAACAAAGTGGAATATAAAATTAAAGCTGTGTTACTCTAATTGTATTTGACATGAATATTATGGCAGAAGTTTGTAAACATAAATTCAGTTGTCTTTTTCTTATATCCATTGTTTCTTGCCAGAAAGCAGAAAAGCCATAGGTAGGAGCTCTTCATTCACCCAGGCAGACCTTGACGCTGCATGAACTCTCCAGCTTATGATGAAGGCTTTTTCTCCTACTGATATAATGCTTTAAGATAGAAGTATAATGACTCAATTTTTTTTGCTTGTTTTGTTTTTAGAGACAACTTTTTTTTTAATTTTTTTTAATTGTATTTTACTTTACAATACTGTATTGGTTTTGCCATATATTGACACAAATCTGCCACATGTGTACATGAGTTCCCAATCCTGAACCCCCCTCCCACCTCCCTCCCCATATCATCTCTCTGGATCGTCCCCGTGCACCAGCCCCAAGCATCCTGCATCCTGCATCAAACAGACTGGCGATTCATTTCTTACATGATAGTATACATGTTTCAATGCCATTCTCCCACATCATCCCACCCTCTCCCTCTCCCTCAGAGTTCAAAAGTCTGTTCTATACATCTGTGTCTCTTTTGCTCTCTCGCATACAGGGTTATCATTACCATCTTTCTAAATTCCATATATATGTGTTAGTATACTATATCGGTGTTTTTCTTTCTGGCTTACTTCACTCTGTATAATCGGCTCCAGTTTCATCCATCTCATTGGAACTGATTCTAATGTATTCTTTTTAATGGCTGAGTAATACTCCATTGTGTATATGTACCACAGCTTTCTTATCCATTCATCTGCTGATGGACATCTAGGTTGTTTCCATGTCCTGGCTATTATAAACAGTGCTGCAATGAACATTGGGGTACATGTGTCTCTTTCAATTCTGGTTTCCTCGGTGTGTATGCCCAGCAGTGGGACTGCTGGGTCATAAGGCAGTTCAATTTGCAATTTTTTTAGGAATCTCCACACTGTTCTCCATAATGGCTGTACTAGTTTGCATTCCCACCAACAGTGTAAGAGGGTTCCCTTTTCTCCACACCCTCTCCAGCATTTATTGTTTGTAGACTTTTGGATCACAGCCATTCTGACTGGTGTGAAATGGTACCTCATTGTGGAATGACTCAATTTTATATGAAAGAATAAAAGAGTAGCATTGACATATGCAAGCTACCATAATGTAAAACAGAGAGCTAGTGGGAAGCTGCTATGCAGCACAGGGAGCTTAGTGGGATGCTCCGTGAGTCCTGGGTTGGGAAGATTCCCTGGAGTAGGTCCTGGCAACCCACCTCAGTATTCTTACCTGGAGAATCCGTGGACAGAGGGGCATGGCAGGCTATAGTCCATGGGGTTGCAAAGAGTTGGACAGGACGGAGCGACTAAGCACACCAGGTATGTAAAATAGATAGCCGGCGGGAGTTTGATGTACGATGCAGGGCATCCAAAGCCAGTGCTCCGTGACAACCTAGAGGAATGGGGTGGGGAGGGAGGTGGGAAGCGAATTCAGGAGGGAGGGGACCCGTGTATACCTGTGGCCCATTCGTATGGATGCATGGCAAAAACCGTTACAGTATTGTAAAGCAATTGTCCTCCAATTAAAATAAATTAATTAAATTTAGAAAAAGAATGAAAGAAAATAAAATGATGTTTTCTTGGAAATCTGAGGGACAATATTAGTCTACCTTTTCCCTGACTTGTGAAAAATGGTTGCAGATTGGAGTTTCATCTAGTTCTGGAGGCTTTCAGTGCAGGGTGAATAAATCTGTCCCCATGGGCCACCTTCTGAAAGGATGATCATCTAGATTCTGAAGATATTTATTTACCTTCACCAAGATTTAGAGACAAACCCCTCCTTCAGAGGTTCCCCCTGCCCTTTGCAGCTGCTAAGACATCCCTGTGAATTTACATTGCAACCCAAGAGCGGGATTTGTGAGTTCAGATCATGTTGCTGGCACTACCCTGGATAAGACACATTTATCACAGCTGTACTTAGTCTTATTTGCATTACATGTTGTACTGCCTAGATTGTTAAACCCCACTGCTTTTAAAGGCTGGTCGGTAGAGTGTTTCCCAGATCTATCAGCCACACAAATTCTGCCCTTAAAAGCAGGAGAGCAGAACTTAATTGTGCTCGACTACTAAAAACATGGGGCTTCCTTGGTGATTCAGTGGTAAAGAATCCACCTGCCAAAGGAGGAAATGCAGGTCCAATCCCGGAGTCAGGAAGATCCCCCGGAGGAAGGCATGGTAACCCACTACAGTATTATTGTCTGGAGAATCCCATGGACAGCCTGGTAGGCTACAGGTGGTCCCAAAGAGTCAGATATGACTTAGTGACTGAACAACAGGCTAAAGGCATCACCACCTCTAGCCTGAACTTGTTTCCATTTTATCAACACCAGTAGATGGACAGAGAAGCCTGGTGGGCTGCAGTCCATGGGGTCGCGAAGAGTCAGACACGACTGAGTGACTTCACTTTCACTTTTCACTTTCATGCATTGGAGAAGGAAGTGGCAACCCACTCCAGTGTTCTTGCCTGGAGAATCGCAGGGATGGTGGAGCCTGGTGGGCTGCCGTCTATGGGGTTGCACAGAGTCGGACACGACTGAAGCAACTTAGCAGCAGCAGATGGACGGCTCAAGATCATCTTCACAAGACCTTATGCACAAAGTCAGGGGCAGACGGGTCTCAGATGACCAGGGGCAAAGGCATCTTCTAGGAAGGGTTGCTTTCAGCTCATGTTATGTAAGTGGTTCTTTGGGAAATCTCAGTATGAGAATATTTATGACCTGTAAGAGATCAAATAACTTGAGCTAATAATGAGTCGGAATGGATCAAAGGCAGTGTTAGGCTTCAAAGGCATCCAGTCACTGAGATTAGAGTTATGGGCTATGGAAGAGAAGGAAAACTTGAACAGACTCAGCATCATTCAGGTTGCAGTTCAGTGGTGCTTGGGTGGAGCATCCCTGTTTCCAGAGATGGAATTGTGCTGCTCTTCTGTGAAGTCTTACTTGGTAATACAAACCCAAAACTTAAGTCATTCCAAAAGCCATTGGCACTACCAGTAATTTTTTTTTTTTTTTTGGCTGCTCTGTGCAGTCGATGGGACGGTCGTTCCCCTGTGCTGCTAAGTGTGGAGTCTTAATCACCAGACCACTGAGGAAGCCCCCAACAATGATTTCTTATGTCTTGGAAAAGCTTAGAATAAGACTTCAGTTCTTAGATTCTAAAAGATTTTCTAGGGATTTTTGTTTGATTTTGGTTTTTATTTTTTAATGGAAAAAGCAAAGATATAAGTCAATTCAGTTTAACTTTGGTCTTAATATCTTAAATTTCCTTTACGGAACTGGTAGCCAGATATCGACTTCCCAGCTATCAACTAAGCTAACCCTTGTGTCAGGGTCTTTGTTCTCCTTCTGATATAATTCCCACCTTTGTCTTCTAGTTAAGTTCTGCTCAAAGGCTACTCCCAATGTCTCCCTGTCATGAAGGTTTCTAGTATACAGTGACCTCCCTGCTCCTAAACTTACCAACTTCAATGATTTTTTCTGTTAGCAATTAATCACACTCTCTCCTGGGACATCTCTTATCTTTGTTGCTGAGTATTGGATAGTTTAGTTTTCTTTCCCCCAGCCCATGCTTTTTGTTTCAAAATCTAGATGGTAGATGGAAAGAAGACATTCTATGCCATAAGTATTATAAAGAAAAAACAAAAAAACACTGATGAAAGAAACTTGGGGGATGACATTTCCTTGTCAAGTAGATTTGCACAACTCTTCAGAAGTATCCACAATCTAATTTTATTTGGCAACTCTTCAAAAGTATCCATCCTCTAATTTTATGACTCTCACTAATCCCATGCTAGCTGAGAGAATGCTCTGAATATGTGTGTGTGTGTGTACTCAGTTGTGTCCAACTCTTTTAAACACCATGGACTATAGGCTGCCAGGCTCCTCTGACCATGGGATTTCCCAGGCAAGAATACTGGAGTGGGTTGCCATTTCCTTCTCCGTGGATCTTCCTGACCCAAAGATTGAACCTGTGTCTCCTGAACTGCAGAGGATTCTTTACCACTTGAGCCACTGGGGATATAAGAGATGCATGTTGATTGTTATTTGATGATAAACTTTGTTCAGATCGTTCTCACATCATCCAGTCCAGTTAAATGGGGGTGTGTGGGTTTGAGTGTGATACAGAGAAGCTACACCTGGACAAGGACATCTGGAGAACAAGGCCACGCAGGGAATACTCTTCCTGAAAGATGATGAATAGTGAGCAAGATCCAAGGAGAACAGGTAAAGGAGTAGTTGGAAGGACCAGCCTTGAAAGTAAATGTTAGATAGACAGGAAGATTGGCAGCCGAGAGATTCAGGAAAAGTAGGGTGAAAAGTGGAGCGAATGTGACAGTGGAGTGTGGAGCAGTTAAAGCAAACTGTTTAGAATTCAGTCCATGAACCTGGGACATGTGGATGAGGCTTCTTTAATGGCATTTAAACAAAAGCCAGAACAATGGCTAAGTGATGCATATTGCCTTAAAAAATTCTACTGACCAGTACCACAGTGTCTTTCAATCTGTTGCCAATTTGCATAACTACCTTAAGGTTGTAACAGAGCCAAGACAAGTCTATTATGAATAGCTCTTAGATTCCTAGTGAAGAATGCTGAAGAGACTATCCGGGGCTTTGCTTTGTTCATTGATCTCAGTCAGCATCCGCCTACAATGCATGAGATCTGGGTTCGATCCCTGGGTTGGGAAGATTCTCTGGAGAAGGGAATGGCTACCTACTCCAGTATTCTGGCCTGGAGAATTCTGTATAGTCCATGGGGTTGCAAAGAGTCGGACACAACTGAGCAACTTTCACACACACACACAAACCCTATCAGCTGACTGTACTGCAAATTAGCACTCAGGTTCCTGAAGGAGACCTGGGCAAAGAGTTTGAGTGGTTTGATGCAGTTCCATGTTCACATTGTCAAAAGCAACACGGTTATCACAGTGAAGCTGGGTTTGTCTGACCTGAATGAGAGGACATTTATAAATATCTGATATCAGAGGGCTTCTGATGCATTAGCCTTCCGCTCCATGAATACCAGAGGGAGGAAGAAGGAATAGCCAGTAACAATTGTATCCTGTGTAGTAGAACAAATCTCTGTATTTTCTCATCTGGAAGACTAATTGCTATTTTCTTTTTATTTCTGCCATGAAAACTTAACATTGGAATGTCATCTGTCTCTTTCCTCAGCTGACTCAATATTCTTGTGCTCAGTATGGTAAGAAAGTTTGTCTTGGCTTTTCAGCATGTATCCTGGCTTATGCAGTTGAGCCTCTTTCTCTTTCTCTGGAAAAGACCATCTAAAGGGAGAGAGAGAAGAAAGATCCCATGGTTTAAGATGGGCATGGTACAACTGTCATTACCGTGCTGTCTACCTTTTAGAAGAACTACTCTGCAAGACTAGTATCCACAGAAATCCCAGGTAATCTCCTGTTTCTACCTTTGGGGCTAAATCCAGTGATAGCCAATGGCTGTCTAATAGTTTATCCAGCGGGATCAGTAGAAACTGCAGACTGAACTGAGGTATATAAATGACCCCTTGAAGGGTGGCCAGAGATGTCCTTTGACTCCATCACTCTAACCAGCTGGTGCTCAGAGTTGCCAGTGGTGAAAGGACTTTATCACTGTGTTTTCCCGTCCCCAGCAGATATGGATGCAGCTCTGCAGCTTGAGAACACATTCCTCCTTCAGGATTGTGAGGTCAGTTGCTTTCTGTTATAAGGTGTTTCTAGTTACTTTCCTATCCAGTGTATAATTTTAACCTCACCATGAGTCAGATGCAGGTTATTATAAATCTCACTACATAGATGGATAAACCAAGACCAAGTGATTGCATCGTACCCAAGGAACAAGCAGCAATCTGTCACAATCAGAGTGCGGAGCTGGGCTGGCCACCAGCTTCTTGACCCCAGCCGATGCTCATATATCAGACCATATGTGTTATAGAAAAAAACATACACACTGTATTTTTCAGGGAATATAGGACCCTGCAGAGAAGGCAATGGCACCCCACTCCAGCACTCTTGCCTGGAAAATCCATGGACGGAGGAGCCTGGTAGGCTGCAGTCCATGGGGTCGCTAAGAGTCGGACATGACTGAGTGACGTCACTTTCACTTTTCTCTTTCATGCATTGGAGAAGGAAATGGCAACCCACTCCAGTATTCTTGCCTGGAGAATCCCAGGGACGGGGGAACCTGGTGGGCTGCCGTCTATGGGGTCACACAGAGTCGGACACGACTGAAGTGACTTAGCATAGGACCCTGGGCTAGACCCTCAGAGTAGGAACAAAACAATCACTGCACAGTCGTAGAATGACCAGCCTTTAACTTTTATTGCATATTTTGTGTTTTTAGCAAAAGTGACCGAATTCTGAAAGTAGTACCTTATGCTCCATTCTTCATATTTAGGGTGGATTTTAAGGCTTGTAGAGGAGTATTTTTGAGGATTTGGAAGTTAAGGAAGAAGAAAAAGATGAAGGAAAGAGGGAGGGAGAACATTTATTGAACACTGTCCCCAAGATCAGTGCTGATCACCTTTTCTTTTCCATTTATTTCAATTCATCCTCATTGACCTCACTGGGCCTCAGTTTTCCCATCCCATGATGCCTATCTGGAAGTTCTCGGGTGGATAAAATGGGTTGATGCACATAAAGCCTTCTAACAGTATCCAGTACTTAGTAAAATATTTGTTGTTATAATTGTAATTGTTACAATTACCTACATAAAAAAGAAAATGAGACTCGGAATTTTAAATACATCCAGCCAAGTTCTCAGCTGATTAGAAAATAGGACAGAAACTCAATTCCAAGTTATTTTGGAAGAACCATGTGACATATCTGAAGTATTCTTATGTTGTTAGCTGAAAAGACCTTAAATCTGTCACACAAAGCAAATATTCCAAGGCAGAATACACAGATCCAGCTACACATGGGCAGAGGAAGGAGGGAGATGGAGGGAGAATTCTTTATTATGGGCCAGAAAAAAAGTAAGCTCTCTCTTCTTTCTGTTCACAAAAGAGCAGAAATCTGGGAGAGAGATTACCTACCTAGTATACCACTTTTCCTCAGAATAAAACAAGGCATCTTCCTTTAAATCTACAGAAACTAAAATAATCAACAGCCCAGTGTATACAGGAGTCTTTCATGTAGCATTTTTTACAGCTGACCAGTCTGTTCCAAGAATTATCCTACAAAGAATTTTAAAAAAAAAAATGTCTTTTTCTCTTGCTGTCCTAATACTTCACTACAGGAAAAACAGACTGTTCCTCTTTAATATTTCTTATATGAAAAAAATAGCATTTTAGATACAAATGAACTGTATCGACAAAGCAGAAACAGACTCACAGGCTTAGAGAATGAACTTATGGTTTCCAGAGTGGAAGAATGGGGGCAAGACAGAGTTAGGGGGTTTGGGATGGACAGGTACACACTGTTATATCTAAAATGGCTAACATACAAGGACCTACTGTATAGCACAGAGACTCTGATCAATGTTTTGTGGCAGCCTGGATGGACAGGGAGTTTAGGGGAGAGTCAATATATATATATATATGGCTGAGTCCCTTTTCTGTCCACCTGAAACTATCACAATATTCATTGTGATCAGGTATACCCCAATACAAAATAAAAAAAAATTTTTAATTAACTTAAAAATATCATTTTCATGCCACCATAGCTTATGCATGCTGTGTCTTTTGAGTAAGAGTATATTTTTACTTTTCCCATTTTAAATTAAATAATCTCTGAGTGAGGGTGATCAACCATGCAGATCTTTGGGCATTAAAGAAGCCACTCCTTGCAATACAGGGTTAAGCTCATTTTGGGGGCAACCAGACATCCTGGAAACCAGTGAGCTGATCTGGACCTCAGTCATTTTCTGTGGATATCAAAAGGTGGACAAGGAGCAGGCTGTCTTGGTTAACATTAATGGGAGGTGTGGAATGCAGCTTGGCATGTGGTAGGGCTGTGGTCCAAGGCTCTGTCACGTGCCAAGTCTTCAGTTCTCCCAAAGATCCCCCTCTCAGCTGGCTTTTAAGTTTAGCACAGAGGAAGAATGGAACTTGATTGTCACTTACCATTATGCATTTCTCAAACCTTTCAAAAATAAACAATAAAAACATACACAAATAACTTTCTCTTCTTTCTCTATGTGGCAGGAAATCTCCATGTATAAAATTCAGCTCCCACATAAAACAAGTATGCAGTATTTCCTAACAGAACATTACGATGGAAGGGAAAAAAAAAAAAAAAAAACTGTGTCCAATGTCGCATTAGATGCAAGCTTTTAGAAAGACTAATGCATTGAAAAACAAATATATTGGCGTTATCCATAACCTTGACATTTGGACAAATACTTCAGTGTCTGCCTGTGTGATCAAATTGATTATCTCTGTGAGTTTCCTTCAAAGCCACTCACCTCGATGGTACCTTCCACTTGGTCCTATAAAACGCTGGGGCTTGATGCCAGCATGCTGCTTTCATCCCAGAATCCTTTGCCACTTTGTTCCATTATTCTCAGGTCCCCAAAGAAAGGCAGTTCAAGGGATGCAGTGAGAGCTGTCTTGAGGCTGAGGGAAATATGCTGAATTGCCGAATTGTGTTGAGGGAAGGAAGCTTTGTGAGAGGGTGCTCAAGATAATTCATCTCCTTAGTTCTTAAACATTTCACTGAGAAGACTATTCAGGTGACTTGCCCTGGCTGGGTTTCACTCTGCCATGTGAAATACAGCTGTGGAAGTAGATGAAAACATAATTCACTGGGATCAAAACATCTGCCGATTGCACTGACTGGAACATAGAAACTTCCCAGCAAACTTTGTTGTCGGTGTTGAGAGTCTGGAGAAGGAGAAGGCTGGGGAGATGGGAGGTATTTCGATCCTAAAAGAACCCTGTAAAGAAGATAGAACTCCTAGAATTAACTCACCTTGATTTGAACTGAGGTAGACGCCTGCCAAAGCAGGAGACACAGATTCGATATCCAGGTGAGAAAGATCCCTTGGAGAAGAAAATGACAACCCACTCCAGTATCCTTGCCTGGAAAATCCCATAGTCAGAGGAGCCTGGAGGCTACAGTCCATGGGGTCACAAAGAGTTGGACACGACTTAGCGACTAATCAACAACATAAAGAAACCGTGTCTTCATTCATTGACTTATTCATTTATTCAGCAAACATTTACTGACACTTTACTGGGTCCCAGGCCAGGTGCCTGGAGAAGGCAATGGCAGCCCACTCCAGTGCTCTTGCCTGGAAAATCCCATGGATGGAGAAGCCTGGTAGGCTGCAGTCCATGGGGTCGCTGGGAGTTGGATACGGCTGAACAACTTCACTTTCACTTTTCACTTTCATGCGTTGGAGAAGGAAATGGCAACCCACTTCAGTGTTCTTGCCTGGAGAATCCCAGGGACGGGGGAGCCTGGTAGGCTGCCATCTATGGGGTCGCACAGAGTCAGACATGACTGAAGTGACTCAGCAGCAGCAGGCCAGGTGCCAAACACTGAAAGTGTGAAGGATGCCTGAGGTTGCCCCTCAGATTATAAACAGTTTTCCTAATGCTTGTTCCAAGAATCTTCATTTGCATTTTCTAGACTTTGGCAAGAAGAAGAGGATTTAAGGCTTGAAATTTGCTATCATTTTTCCCTCAGAAAAGAACACATTAGAAGATAAGAGATATTTAAGGGAGGAATAAAAGAAAGCAGATAGACATGCAGAAGTGAGGAAGACACCCTGATCTGAGCCACAGATCCGTGTCTATTAATAGCAGCTGGAATTGAATCATTAGTTGTAATCGAATCCTATCTTCAAAATGTTCATTTCTGTTCTCTCTTTTCTAGTAAAACCAACATAAGTTAGGTTGTTATCTTTTGCTTGGATTGTAGTAGCTTCTGAAGTGATCTTTTGGATTTCAGGCTCATTCAGGAACACCTTCAATTCAGGTAAACGTTCAGCAAAACTTTAGAGGAACCTATAACTTTTCAACCGAACTCCCTGCCCTTCCGCTCTCCTCATTTAAACCCATTCCATACACGATTGTCAGACTGACCATCCTATTGCGCATTCATGTTACTCAACACTACGGTCTTCAATGGAATGACTATCATGATCAGCTACTCTGTCTCCCGTCTCTGATACTCCATAGCGCATTGGACCTGGTAGTCTTGCTCTCCCATAAAAATATATTGCATGTCAATCAATCTGGGCTTCCAACTGGTCCCTAAAACCTGGCTTTTCTGTCTTTGGGACTTGCTTGTGCTGTGTTCTTCCTCTGGAAGGAGGCCCTGGAAATTTCTCACTCTCATGCCTTAACCATTTTTTAAAGCATGTTTCAGTACCTCCTCTGTGCAGTCTTTCTGCACCCGTTTCATGAATTGTTAAATTCCCTTTACCTGGCCCTCCCACCTCTTTAACCTTTCAGAAGGCACTTTGCATATTCTCCCTTGAGACCCCCACACACCTCTCCTTCACCCCTGAAAACTCTGAGACCTGAGAGAGTTGTCTTTGCATCTTCTCTTCCCTGCCAAACTTATCACAATGCCTGGCGCATTATCATTTTTTTTTTTTTTTTTTTTTTAATTTTGACTGTGCTGCAAGGTATGTGGGATCCTAGTTGCCCAACCAGGGATCAAACCCACACCTTCTGCATTGGAAGTGTGGGGTCCCAACTACTGAACCACCAGGGAAGCCCTCATATTATTTTTGAAGAAGTGAAAATGTAAGTCGATGGTATAAAAACATTTTTTTTAAGTTTTTAAAGTACTGCAGGTATTGAAAGTAGCCTCAGTTCTTCATCAAGACCTGTCCTGTGACATGGTTGTGAATATTGCCTGAATAATGACAGTTTCGAGGGGCAGGATGAGGCCAGTCTATCACGAGCCCCTTTCTCTTGGTGGCCCTTCTTTCTGTGTATATTGGTCCCAACCTTGCTTGGCCATTTCAGCAATCTGACACTAGCACTCTGAAATCACTTACCACCGTTTCAACAACTTTCTCTCTGAACCTTGTCACTGTGTTGTGGTTTACTTTTTTTTTGTTGTTGTTAGCTTGTTTTTCACCCTGATAGATCAGCTGGTAAAGAATCCGCCTGCATTGCAGGAGACCTGGTTCAATTCCTGGTTTGGGAAGATCCACTAGAGAAGGGATAGGCTACACACTCTAGTATTCTTGGGCTTCCCTTGTGGCTCAGCTGGTAATGATTCTGCCTGCAATGCGGGAGACCTGGGTTTGATCCCTGGGTTGGGAAGATCCCCTAGAGAAGGGAAAGGCTACCCACTTTCAGTATTCTGGCCCGGAGAATTCCATGGACTGTACAGTCCATGGGGTTGCAAAGAGTCAGACACGAGTGAGCGACTTTCAATTTCTTTCTAAATAAATACATGACAGGAAAAAGGCTTTTCTCTTATGTTGTTGTTCAGTCGCTAAGTTGTGTCCAACCCTTTGGAACCTCATGGACTGTATAGCACGCCAGGGTTCCCTGTCCTTCACCATCTCCCAGAGTTTGCTCAAATTCATGTCCATTGAGTTTTGATGCTATATAATCATCTCACCCTCTTCTCTTTTTACCTTCAATCTTTCCCAGCATCAGCATCTTTTCCAATGAGTTACACCAGGCGGCCAAAGTATTGGAGTTTCAGGTTTAGCATCAGTCCTTCCAGTGAATATTCAGGGTTGATCTTTAGAATTGACTGGCCTGATCACCTTGCCATTCAAGGGACTCTCAAGAGTCTTCTCCAGCATTACAATTCAAAAGCATCAATTCTTCATCCCTCAGCCTTCTTTATGTTCCAACTCTTACATTTGTACATGACTACTGGAAAAACCATAGCTTTGACTAGTTGAACCTTTGTGGGCAAAATGATGACTCTGCTTTTTAATACGTTATCTAGGTTTGTCATAGATTTCCTTCCAAGGAGCAAGTGCCAATATATCTGTCACCTGGACCATTACACCGCTACTGAGGATACCTGGGTAGCCAGGAGTCCAGAGCTGCCATCAACAAGGAATCTCAGATTTGATCCACCTGGCCAGCTGGGGTCTGGCCCAGTGTTGTCAGGACACACACATTGCAATGAACATGAGTCACGTTCACAGTGAGAAAAATAAGATATTCTCACCAAAGTGAGTATAGCGGGGCCCCAGATGGTGATAACAGGGATGCCATGTTGGTTTTGGCATCCTTAGATAAACAGAAATTAGGTGCAAGCCACGATGGAATTCACGCACACACCTTCTTTTTCCTTTTGTAAGAGATGCAGGTAGTCACCCTCGCACCTGCCACAGAGGAGTCATGCCTCATCTTCCCTTTCAAAATTGAGGAAGTGCCATGTAAGTGACTCAGACGCCACCTGGACTCTTCCTTTCTGCATTGCTGACATTTAGAAGCCAAAACCCATTACCTTAAAATTGGCTAAATAAGGTCTCTCCAGTTAATTTTGCCTATAAAACAATTTTCCTATTCAAGCACACTGAACACTGGACTTCATCTCTCATAATAAAAAGGCCATTAATTCTCTGCTACTGCTCATTATTCTTATTAACTACTCGCAGACTTTTTGCCGGAGGCAAAATGTATTTATTAGAGCCAGCGAATAAGGATTGCTAACATGCTGAGGCCAGCGTCCTCGCCCAGTCAAGCAGCAAAGCCAGTGACATCGGGCTCCACCAGCTGGGCCCTGTGCTGGGCATCTGCGCGGTCGTGAGCCGAGGAGGGAAGGTGGGAAGACCGTTCAGGCAGCAGAGTCCTCATTCAGATTTGCTTACTCGGAGACCTTTCTCTCGAAAATGTAGCGAAAGCAGTTTTTTAAAAGGAAAAACTGACTGATCACTTGGATTTTTCTTTAGTTTTGTTTTTTTAAAAAACAATTTATTAAAAACTCCTTTACATGGTATAAAATTCACCCGTGTAAAATGCGCTGATTTTCACTACCTATACCTAGTTGTGCAATTAACACAGTAAATTCATATTAGGGCACTTTCTTCTCTCCAGCAAGATCCATTTTGTCCATTTACAGCTAATCATGATCCACTTACCCCTCCCTGCTGCTGCTGCTGCTACTGTTAAGTTGCTTCAGTCGTGTCCAACTCTGTGAGACCCCATAGATGGCAGCCCACCAGGCTCCCCCGTCCCTGGGATTCTCCAGGCAAGAACACGGGAGTGGGTTGCCATTTCCTCCTCCAATGCAAGAAAGTGAAAAGTGAGAGTGAAGTTGCTCAGTCGTGTCCGACTCTCAGCGACCC
>SJYT01041180.1:451935-507211 GCA_006410635.1 Cephalophus harveyi
CCCCCTTTATTTTAGCTATTGATAAGTCAATGTAAGAAACAGATACTTCACTTATTTATTTAGTTATACAATAAATCTCTATTGAGTTTCTGCAATTCAAAGGAACCCACTAAGCTATTAATGCCTGGTGTGCTAAATCACTTCAATTGTGTCTGATTCTTTGTGACCCTATAGACAGTAGCCCACCAGGCTCCTCTGTCCATGGGATTCTCCAGGCAAGAATACTGGAGTGGGTTGCCATGCCTTCCTTCAGGGGATCTTCCCAACCCAGGGATCGAATCTGTGTTTCTTATATCTTCTACCTTGGCTGCTGCTAAGTTGCTTCTGTCGTGTCCGACTCTGTGCGACCCCATAGACAGCAGTCCACCAGACTCCCCGGTCCCTGGGATTCTCCAGGCAAGAACACTGGAGTGGGTTGCCATTGCCTTCTCCAATGCATGAGAGTGAAAAGTGAAAGTGAAGTCGCTCAGTCATGTCCGACTCTCAGCGACCCCATGGACTGCAGCCTTCCAGGCTCCTCCATCCATGGGATTTTCCAGGCAGGAGTACTGGAGTGGGGTGCCATTGCAGTCGGGTTTTTTACCATTAGCACCACCTGGGAAGCCCAATCTATTAACACTTGGTATTTATAATAGATCAGCTGTGTTCTGCTCAGAAAGAACGCTCTATCAATTGCTACTCCTCATCTTTCGACAGATGTCAATTCAATCACATGATCTCAATTACTCCCTTACCTGGACAAAGCAGGGAAAGCCCAGAAGTCACAAAGGCTTTGGTTTGGAACTCAACAAGAACTATAAAAAAGTGCAGACCCGAGGCAAAAACCTGTCTCACGTAACCTACTCTGTCTCGTTTTGTTACTGCACGTCTGTACTCCTGCATTTTGGCTCTCTTCCTTGAGTTGCTGAGAATATTGGTTTCTGAATGTTTTTATCTTAAGACAGCCTGCTTTGCTCTGCTTTTTGTTTTGTTTCACGTTTCAAAATGTTCCATCTCTACTTTTGACTGTTCTGTTCTTCTCTACTGATCTGCATTGTGACCCCTTACTTTGACCTTCAACCTCTGTAGTTTGGGTGTGTTTCCACTAGGAATTGCTTACCTGATTCGATGCTTCTCAGATTTGAACATCAAAAACTTCACTCTGACCTGGAACTGGTTTACTTCTCATTCCTTAGGATCTGCCTGCTGTTTTCATTGACATTACCCTGTTCTAAGATTTTAGGGCAGTGATCATTAAGGAAGTGAACTCCAGGCTAAGACTCTCTGGGTTAAAACTTTGGATCTGTTATTTACCAGCTATGTTAACTTGGGTAAACTGCTGACTCCATCTTAACTTCCTCACTCAGAAAATAGGAACAATAGTTATATGATCGTAAGGGTATGAGGTTAGAATTAAAGAGTTAATACACATATTAAAATAATTGCTGACACAAAGTAAGCTCTCAATATATTTGAGTTATTTTTCCATTCTGGCTACATCCACTATTGTAACACACCTCCCTGGCCCTAGGCTTGCTCCCTTACAATCCATTCTCCACACTGGAGCTGGAGTATGCATTCTAAAATGTAAATGTTCCATATCATTTGTGAGCTTCAGGTAAAATCTGCAACCTTGCTTACAAGGCCTTTCCTTACCCTACCTTTGCCCCCTTTTTGGAGTCATCAGGACCAATTTCCTGCCAATGCTACTGTCATATTTCTTTTTGCATTTTTAAAACTTAAAAAAAAATTTTTTTTTGATATTTCATGGTCACTTGCCTCTGGGCTTTCCCCTCATCCGCTCCCATTGATTTAAACAAGCTATGTCTTTACCTAGGTACCTTCTAGTATCCCTTCATTCTTAAATATTGGGACTTTGCTGAATGTCTACCAGTTAAGAATCCTCCTTACAGCTCAGGGGACTTAGTTTCAATCCCTGGCCAGGGAACTAAGATCCCACATGCCTTGGGGCAACTAAGCCCACTGCAAGCCCAGGCGCCACAACGAGAGACGCTTATGTGCAACAAATAAGACCCAATGCAGTCAAAAATATATATTTTTAAAATTCTTGATTAACAATTTCTTCCCTTGGGACATTCTCTGATTCCCATAGGGCAGTTTAAGAACTTCTTTGCAGGTTCCCAGAAAATCTCAAATTCTCTCGTCATGGAATTTACCATCCATGCTAAGTCACTCAGCCGTGTCCAAATCTTTGTGATCCCATGGACTGTAGCCCACCAGGCTCCCCTATCCATGCGATTCTCCAGACAAGAATACTGGAGTGGGCTGCCATGCCTTCCTACAGGGGATCTTACTGACCCAGCGATCGAACCTGTGTGTCTTAAGTCTCCTGCACTAGCAGGCAGGTTTTTCACTACTAGTGCCATCTGGGAAACCTGAAATTTTTCATGTCCTATTGCAATTATATGTATATGTATATGTGTCCTTCTCTTTCATTAATAAGTTATTGAGGTGAAGATACTCCTCTGTACTGCTGATAGCTTTACTTCTAAGGCTTAAGACAGTAATTAGGACATAGTCAGCTCCCAGAAACTGTGAATCAGGCTTCTAAACAATTGACAATTGTCTGTGTTTTAATTGGTGTTTGTAAGTGAGAGAAAGGCAATCCACACACTGAAATCTGAGAACATTTATTACCAGATATTAGAGATACTATCCTGTGCATTCCATGAAGTAGCTTTAGTTAAAAGTGTAGGGCTAGAATAGATTAATTAAGCCAAAAAAATAATACAAATGAAAGAGCTCTTTTACTCTTTCAATTATCTTCAGAGAACAAGTACTAGAGCTTTGGGTGAAAAAAAAATCAAGCACACAGCAGAGATGGTGAGAGAAAAGCACAGTGTTGGCTCTGGCATCAAACCACTTGAAGACTGGCTTCTTCTTCTTTTGGATCCCCAGATGGTGACTGTGAAATTGCCACCTAGTATGGAGTCCATAGTTGGTTTTCATGAGAGTGTCGCCATGCATTTCATTTATCTGTCACTTGTGTTTACTGCAATTTATACACTGAGCTAATTTGACCTGACATAATCAGGACATGGCCATGAAAAGCAAGATGATGCCTTTTAAACATTTCATTTAATAAGAAAGTAACTGGATGCCATCTCTCCTGTTCTTTTTTTTTTTATTACGGGAGGAGGCATGGACTAACCACTCTTACTCACCGGTGTAGCATGAATTTATAATAAAAATTTTCCAAGACATGTATAACACCTACACTTTAACTAATGGAAATTGATTTGGAATTGTATTCATTTTTAACGAGTTGTAATGAACTTTTCTTTTACTTCACTCCCAGCCATTCATTAGTCCTTTAAGTGCCATACAACCCAAGAGAAATATATATACTCTGTCAACTTACACTGATGTTTGCTCAGATAAATGTGTTTTGGCCTTGCCACAACCTCTTGAATTCAACATGGCCCAATTCAACATGGCGAATTTCTCCATGTCTTGGCCCCATTCCCTACGAAACATAAGAGCAAAGGCTCGGAAGTCAACTGACTTCAACTGCACTTGTTCAGTGGAAAATTAAGGATATGTAATTTCTTGTCTTTATAAAACTGTGGTGGAAAATTAAGGCTATACATGAGACCTATCTTGTCTTTATAAACCTGAGGTTTCAGTGTGCTGAAAATCCAATTCTCTTAATGGCTCTTCTGTATTCGGTTCAGTTCCCAATGACTAGAAGGAAGTTTTTAAAGAAACCAAGGAGATTCTCTTGCTTCTCACTTACGCAATCTTACCTGAATGAAATCAGTGGCTCTTAATAAATGAAACATGATCTGCCACCAAAAGAGAAAAGGTACATGATATCTATAAACTGAAATGTTTTTCTCCATTTAGGAATGACTTACTTGCATCTCACTTTAGAAAGGCCACCTACAGTGAACTAAACAAATAGATTTTGCTTAGATGACTAGTTGTTTAGTAACGAAGTTGTGTCCAACTCTTTTGCCACCCCATGGACTGTGGCCCTCCAGGCTCCTCTGTCCATGGGATTATCCAGGCAAGAATGCTGGAGTGTGTTGCCGTTTTCTTCTCCAGGACATCTTTCTGACCCAGGGATTGAACCTGCGTTTCCTGCACTGGCAGGTGGGTTCTTTACCACTGAGCCACCAGGGAAGCCGTGAGAACACTACTAGCTTACGGTTATTTTAAAACATTATTTGGAGGGACCACTTTTAAACAGTCTGTGATGAACTGCAAAACCTAACTGCACTTGAATGGCAAAGTGTTTCAAAATCACATGACCTCTTGTGCATAGTCTCCACGTAATTGGTGCATATTCAGAACACTTCCTGAAACAACTCTATGTGGTCCATAAATGAGAATTTCCTCTATTATTAATGTTCATGATGGGGACTTCCCTGGGCATGGTCCCCTTTGCCTCACCGATGACCACTGATTGATCACGGTCCCACAGATATTGCTAAACCATGTCAGGGAGCCATAGATGGAACACCACTTACTTTACTTCTTGAGGCTAATAGTTTGCCCGCTCTTCAAGGTTGACTGTCACTGACCTCAGCTCTTTCTCAAGGTTGTATCTATAAGCAGGCAAAAAAAAATATTCTGTCTAAGTTTAGGAGCTGGCTCCAAGAATTTATTTTTTCACTAATTCTAGTCTACAAATATAGACCTCAGCCATCTGTTGATTCCTTTACTCATTTACAGGTGGCATAAGGCAAAGTGAGACAAACCAGGGGTTGAAGCCCCACAGAGCTCTGCAACTTGAGCCTTATTCATCCCTAGAGCCAAAGAATGTGGCTTCTAGGTTTGAAGAGACGAGGTGCTGTACTTCTTCCTAACAGGTCTCTGCCTCTATCTGTTGCTCCACTGCTACCGTGATGTTAAATGCTATTATCTGTACTCATTCTAATTCAGAATACTTATCAATCTATCCTTGGTCCCAGGAGAAATCAAAGAAGGCGTGTGTGCTAAGTTGCTTCAGTGTGTCTGACTCAGAATACTAGAGGGGGTTGCCATGCCCTCCTCCAGGGAATCTTCCCAACCCAGGGATGGAACCCAAGTCTCTTAACGTCTTTTGCATGAGCAGGTGGTTTCTTTACCACTAGCACCACCTAGGAAGCCCCAAAGAAGATGAGATGCTAACAAAACAATAGTCATTCCTGAGTTCCAGAAAATCCAAAGGATTATCTATTTTGTCTATCATCCATTCAACAAAGTTTCTTCAGTGTGTGTACTCTGTCACTTCTGTGAGCATTAGGAAATCAAAGTTTAAAAGGGAGAATTCTCTTCTTGAAAAGCCTATGGTTTAGGAAAGGAGATAGACATAAAATGGAAAATAAAGAATTCTGCTTCTAACTTGGAGGTCTGCATAAATTCATAGTGGAAGCACAGGAAAAGAATCAGCAGCATTTCACTGGGAAGGGAAGCAGAGAAGACTTAATAGAGGAGAAAGGGCTTTGAGTGGTCCCCGAGGGATCAATGTTTCCCAGTTTACTGACTGAGAGGGCAGCCTGATCAGAGATACAGGGCATGATGTGGAGTGAAAGCCTCTGCAGGAGAACACACTAGGGCATCAGCAGAGGTCCTTTCTTTTCCTTGATGACCTGGAGGACATGTAACTGGTACCAGAAGGGAAGGGTTGAGCAAGTGCAAGGGGCTGGCCTTTCACCCGTTTTAGCCTGTGTGGCCAGGCCAGTGACAACAAGCAGGCAGAATCACAGATAGAAACCAAGTCCCCTTTACCTTCTCTTCCTTCACCCAATTTCAATCACAAACAAAGCAACAGCCTGTGACTGATGTCATTCTGATGAGGCAGGAGAGATCTGTGGGTGTGATTCTGGAAAAGGTCTCAAATAAACACCCACCGCAGTTGGTCCTAGTTTGAATGTTGTGCACTCACTCCTTCGCCGAACCAACTGTGCTCAGAAGCGTCTGCTTCATCTCTGGCACGGGGCCAGACATTTCTGGGAGCCTTGAAGCAGAAATACTTTGCAAGCCTTGTGTAGTTTATAAAGGAGTGCATCACAAGGGTGATTCAGAAGTTCTGATTCCAGTAAATGAGCTGGTGGCTCATTACAAAACCAACTTTGTTTTTGTTCCATGAAGGTAGCAATCCAGCAGGTGTACGGAGACACAGGAGACCCTGCCACTTCACTGGAGAAGAGGGAATAAACAAAATTGTGCTAACTTTCCCTAGAAAACAAGAACCCATCAGTAGTGCTTGAATAGCTGATTCGCTAACAGGCACTGCCTCGGGCAGCAATGCCACCGGTGGAATACTGGATGCTGTGTCCTCTTTGTGGGGTGAGCCACACATGAGCTAGCAGATATGTGATTTCAGACTGCTGGGAAAATAATTTCAGAAAATTCACTTTTGAAGGGGACGCATTAAGAAGACCACACCAGAGCAGATCTCCGAGAAGAGTACAGAGTTCCTCCTGACATTATTGGTTAGGGTCTTTTCTTCACCAATTAAAATAATAACAATACATAGTGCAGAAAGAGAGGCTAACTTACTATTAGAATTCGGTTTTTTACTTTTTCTTATTTAACTGAGTTCACAGGAGTAACTTCATTTCTCAGTCTAGAAAACTTAGGAATACATATGACATAGAGCGCATGATGTCAGTAAGTGGAAGAAGACAATTGTGGTTATTAAACTTTGAGGATGACCTGTGACCTGACACCTCTGAGTCACTTCTCTGAGTCACAAGCAAGGGTGCCATAACTTTGGAGGATGAGGCTTAGAAATAATTCCTTTACCCCTTAGAAAGATGCATTGACTCCAGGAACACTTGATTAGAATATACAATTGTCATCCATCAGCCTTTTTGGATTACTTTATTTTACATAGTGTCATTGTAATTTAGGACTTTCTGGATATAATATGCAAATATATGTAAACTGGAAGCCATGTTTCTAAAATACAGTGTAAAAACGCTGTCTGGATTTTCATAGGAAAAATTCATTTCGCCAGATCTTAGGCAGGTTGGAAAGGGTATACTCCAAGAGTGACTATGATGTCTAAAGTAGAATACAGGGTGGATTCCAGGGTTTTGTTTTACAATAATTTAACTATTACTCACACACTAAGAATTCCCTCTTCTCTGCACAAGTATCGGAAACTTGGGGTATGAATGGCTTTGGGTACTAAGCAAAACCTAAATGCATGTAGGTGTTTAGACACATTCATTCATTCATCCATCCAGTCACATAGCAAATGGTTAGGGAGAACCTGCTCTGTGGTAAATACTTTTCCTAGGCACTGGAAATACAGCAGCAATTCCTGCTTTAGGTAGTTACTTATAACCAACAAGGTCTCACTGTATAGCCTTGGGAACTCTGCTCAATGTTTTGTGGCAGCCTGGATGGGAGAGGAGTTTGGCGGAGAATGGATACATGTATATGTAAGGCTGAGTCCTTTTGTTGTTCATCTGAAATGATCACAACATTATTAATTTGGTATTCTCAAATACAAAATAAAAAGCTTAAAAAAAGGAACAGAAGTATCAGATAAAACATAAAATATACAGTAAGACAGAGGTGGTACTTTGATGTAGAGAAATGGAGCAATAAAAGGAGAAAGGGAGTCCCGGGAGGGATATCATAAATACAGCAGTTACAAATAAGGTAACTTTTGGACCAACATGTTGATAAAATTCTGAGTCACCAACTATTCAAGGGGGGACATTCCAAGGGCTTCTCTAGTGGTGCAGTGGTAAAGAACCCACCTACCAATGAAGGAGATGAAAAGAGACATGAGTTTGATCCCTGGTTCAGGAAAATCCCCTGGAGGAAGAAATGGCAACCCACTCCAGTATTCTTGCCTGGGAATCCCATGGACAGAGGAGCCCCCCAGTCAATGGGGTCGCAAAGAGCTGGACTCGACTGAGTGATGGCACGTGAGCACAAGCATTCCTGATAGAAGGACCAGCAACTTGGAGAGAAACACGCTGGACCAGTTGCAGGAGCTAGTGGAGGACAGAGAAAGGCAGTGCAGGATTAGGATGGAGAGGTAGCAGAGGACTTTGGAGATGCGCTTGGGTGTGTTTGGTAGGTGTGTGTGAGGTGGGGTGGGGGGCACTGTCCTCTACCCATTGAAGTGTAAGACCTTTGCAGCTGGAAAGGGACCTCAAGGCCAAAGATAGTTCAGGCCAAATATTAGTATATGTGTTTGTGCTTAGTTGCTCAGTCTCATCCAACTTGTTGCGATCCCATGGACTGTAGCCCGCCAGACTCCTCTGTCCTCTCTCCATAGGATTCTCCAAGCAAGAATAGTGGGGTGAGTTGCATTCCCTTCTCCAGGGGACCGCCCAGCCCAGGGATTGAACCCAGGTCTCCTGCATTGCCAGCAGATTTTTTACCATCTGAGCTACCAAGGAAGCCCCATTAGTATATATCCTAGCACTTTAAGCTTTCCAAGTTTGCAAGGTTTTTCCAGTATATCATAATGCATAGGGCACCAGCATGAAGTCAAGAGGCATTTCTTTGATTCAACATGTCTTTTTAATTCCTTACTAGGACAGTCTGTGTGTTCAAGCATCTTGAGGACAGTGTCCTTCCTGATTTGCCTTTGTATTTTCCATTTATTTCCAAGAAATAAATCCCTAATAATATTTGTTGAATGAATAAATGACATGTGTAATAAGAGGTCATTAAGGCATGATGATATGTAACAACACAAATATTACAAAATGTGTGATCCTAATATGTACCACAACTCTTCAAGGCAAAAAAAAAAAAAAAAAAATTACAGCATGCCTGTTATAAAATCACATCTTTGAGCCAAAGAGGATTGGCAGACTTAAGTATTTTCACATCAGACGAATGTGAGCCCAAGGAGGAAATAACATTTAAAAAAAGAAAAATCCACTTTTTCTTCTTAGGTAATGAATATAGAGGCAGCATCCAGCTCATCATTTCAAACTGCTGAGTCATTTGCCACTTGAAATGAATTGAGGGCTGTTAAAGGTTTTATAGAAGAATTCATTAAATATGTATTGAGCCAGCTTAAGATGGAAATTGTTATAAAAACTGGCAACAGTTCAAACAGCAAAACGTTTCAGTTTATGATGGAGATATTTTACTCCCGCCTGGATTCCGTCCTCCATTAGACCATTCATGCTGGCCAAGCTCGAGTCATCCGTTCTGGGCATGGTGATTGCTCTAACTGCTCGCCAGGCTGTTCTGAGCGCCAAGTGAAACGCTGTGACTCCAGCCAGGTGCTCCCTCTCCCAGAAGGCGCAGTGTTCAGTGACACGTGTGCCTGCACCTAAGTGCTGACATCCTCTGACCCCCTAAAGGTGGGCTGCAGGACCATTGGAATAAACGCCTGTGTGCATATGCATAGGGGCACACTCAGTCACATACGTAGATGCACACACACACACATGCATGTCCACAGTCTTCCCCTTGTACTGTTGCTTGCTTTGGGGTATCAGGAGTGGTGAAAAGGAAGAAGGGAGAGTTGGGAAGCACCATGATATGATGGGAAAACCAAGTGGCTTCAGATGAAACAGACCTGGATTCATATTCCAGATGTGCCACTTTGTTAAGTGACCCAAGTCAGGTTACCTAATCTGAGCCTTGTGACCATAGGTATTAGTACGTATTTGAAAATAATACTCAGCTTTGTGCCTGCTACTTAGTGGATGCAAGTATTTCTGCTATAATGTTTTACATGCAGTTCTGATATTCTGAAAAAATCTTGCTTCTAAATATAACAAGATAAAGGAAAATGGAGTTAGGTGCAGGCTATTAAAATATATACAATTTGGGGAATTCCCTGGCAGTCCAGTGGTTTAGGACACTGAGCTTTCACTGCCAAGGGTGTGAGTCCAATCCACAGTCAGGGCACTAAGATCCCACAAACTGTTCAGAGTGGCCTATGTGTTTACACATACACACAACACTGTTGTACACACAGAAGTTGGCAACCAAAACACTAACAAAAAAATGTCAAAATAAATAAATAAAAATTAAAAAAAAAAAACTTTAGCAACTAAACAAAAAATGTAAAAGTCCTAATAAATAAAAGGTAAATATAAAACAAACAACATGAAAAGGTTCTCAACATCTCTAATTATTAGAGAAATGCAAATTAAATCTATGATGAGGTATCACCTTACACCAGTCAGAATGGCCATCATCAAAAAGTCTTTAAACAATAAATGCCTGAGAGGCTGTGGAGAAAGGGGAAACCTTTTCTCTTACACAGGTGGTGGAAATGTAAATTGATATAGCTGCTATGGAGAACAGCATGGCGATTCCTTAACATACTAAAAATAGAGCTACCATATGACCCAGCAATTCCATTCCAGGATATATACCTCAAGAAAACTATAATTCCAAAAGATACATTCCAATGTTTCAGTTCAGTTCAGTTCAGTCACTCAGTCGTGTCTGACTCTTTGCGACCCCATGAATCGCAGCACGCCAGGCCTCCCTGTCCATCACCAACTCCTGGAGTTCACTCAGACTCACATCCATGGAGTCAGTGATGCCATCCAGCCATCTCATCCTCTGTCGTCCCCTTCTTGCAGCACTATTTACAATAGCCAGGACGTGGAAGTGGCCTAGATGTCCATCAACAAGGGAAAGGATAAAGAAAATGTGGCACATATATACAATGGAATATTACTCAGCAGTATAAAGGAACAAAATTGTCCCATTTGCAGGGGTATGGAAGGCAATGGCACCCCACTCCAGTACTCCTGCCTGGAAAATCCCATGGATGGAAGAGCCTGGTAGGCTACAGTCCGTGGGGTCGCAAAGAGTCGGACACGACTGAACGACTTCACCGTTCACCAGATAAACATAGAGACTGCCATACAGAGTTAAGTAGGTCATAAAGAGAAAACAAATATCATATATTAATGCATATATGTGCAATCTAGAAAAATGGTCCAGATGAACCTATTTGCAAAGCAGAAACACAGACACAGACATAGAGAACAAACATACAGACACCAAAGTGGGTAAGAGGAGGGGGTGGATGAATTGGGAGATTGGGAATGACATATATATATTCTACTCAGTGCTCTGTGGTGACCTAAGTGGGAAGAAAATCCAAAAAAGAAAGGATATATATGTATGCACATAGCTGATTCACTTTGCTGTACAGCAGAAAATAACACAAGATCGTAAAGCAGCTATAACTCCAATAAAAATTCAAACAAACAAAAGAAAGGATGCTTGACCCAAGGGAATATAAGTAGCTTGACCTCAGGGAGTATAGGAAGGATGGCAACAGGGAGCATGGAGACCATGTCAAAATGCACAAAGATCCAGATAACCACCAGTACACATTTCCAAAAGGGAGTATTCGGTTAGAGTGAGCCAAAAGAAGGAACATGGGATAAATAGGCATTCTGCACAACACTGTATTTTTTTCAGCTTGCTGCATTCAGCTGAGTTGGTATACTTTGTGTTCAGATGTTGCTACTTGGTGGCACAAAATTTAATGGGCTGGGAAAGAATCACTTATTAACCTACAGGATTTCTGCATTTTATTGATGACATTCCCTTATGTGAGTGAGCTAATTTGCATTACAAAAATAAGATAGAACAGACTGTACTTAATATGCACTTCTGAATGCAATAAATAGTAAAGAATTGTGAAGAATTATGGGATGGTGCAGATGATACAGTAAAACGCTTGGCACAGCATCTGACACAGAGTCTATGATAAATAAATATATCTTTCTCTCTTGAAAGATAAAATCAAGAAATGTGTAAGTGTTTAGAATCCTGTCCAGAAAAGGGACCAAGAAACCAAAAAGGCTAGGAACTTTGCCCTGTTTAATATTAGGCTGGAGTAATCACTCACCTAGAGCCAGATACCCTGGAACGCGAAGTCAAGTTGGCATTAGGAAGCATCACTATGAACAAAGCTAGTGGAGGTGATGGAATTCCAGTTGAGCTATTTCAAATACTAAAAGATGATGCTGTGAAAGTGCTGCACTCAATATGCCAGCAAATTTAGAAAACTCAGCAGTGGCCACAGGACTGGAAAAGGTCAATTTTCATTCCAATCACAAAGAATGGCAATGCTAAAGAATGCTCAAACTACTGCACAATTGCACTCATCTCACACGCTAGCAAAGTAGTGCTCAAAATTCTCCAAGCCAGGCTTCAGCAATATGTGAACCGTGAACTTCCAGATGTACAAGCTGGTTTTAGAAACGGCAGAGGAACAAGAGATTAAATTGCCAACATCTGCTGGATCACTGAAAAAACAAGAGAGTTCCAGAAAAACATTTACTTCAGCTCTATTGACTACGCCAAAGCCTTTGACTGTGTGGATCACAACAAACTATGAAAAATTCTTCAAGAGATGGGAGTACCAGACCACCTGACCTGCCCCCTGAGAAATCTGTATGCAGGAAAAGAAGCAACAGTTAGAACTGGACATGGAACAACAGACTGGTTCCAAATTGGGAAAGGAGTATGTCAAGGCTGTATGCAGAGTACATCAGGAAAAATGCTAGACTGGATGAAACATAAGCTGGAATCAAGATTGCCAGGAGAAATAACAATAACCTCAGATATGCAGATGACATCACCTTTATGGCAGAAAGTGAAGAAGAACTAAAGAGCCTCTTGATGAAAGTGAAAGAGGAGAGTGGAAAAGTTGGCTTAAAGCTCAAAATTCAGAAAACTTAAGATCATGGCATCTGGTCCCATCACTTCATGACAAATAGATGGGGAAATAGTGGAAACAGTGACAGACTTTATTTGGGGGGGGCTCCAAAATCACTGCAGATGGTGACTGCATCCATGAAATTAAAAGATACTTGTTCCTTAGAAGAAAAGTTATGACCAACCTAGACAACATATTAAAAAGCAGAGACATTACTTTGCCAACAAACGTCCATGTGGTCAAAGCTATGGTTTTTCCAGTAGTCATGTATGGATGTGAGAGTTGGACTATAAAGAAAGCTGAGTGCTGCAGAATTGACGCTTTTGAACTGTGGTGTTGGAGAAGACTCTAGAGAGCCCCTGGGACAAAAAGGAGATCCAACCAGTCCATCCTAAAGGAAATCAGTCCTGAATATTCATTGGAAGGACTGATGCTAAAGCTGAAGCTCCACCTGATGCGAAGAACTAACTCATCTAAAAAGACCCTGATGTTGGAAAGATTGAGGGCAGGAGGAGAAGGGGACTCAGAGGATGAGATGGCTGGATGGCATCACCGACTCGATGGACATGTGTTTGAGCAAGCTCCGGGAGTTGGTGATGGATAGGGAAGTCTGGAGTGCTGCAGTCCATGGGATCGCAAAGAGTTGGACACAAATGAGTGACTGAACTAAAGAACTTTGCCTTGTTTAATATTAGGCTGGAGTATTTCTAAGTGTCAGAAATGGGACACAAAGTGGCACTGGGGAGGAGGAGTTACGGGGAAAATTATTTAAAGCCTTAACAAGCTGAAGAGGAAAATCAGCAAATATTGAATGTCCCGATAATATTTTGATATCCAAAACAAATGACGACTTTTCAACTTGCTGAGAGGTTTCTTAATTACAAATTATAAACAGTCTGATGTGGAACAGTTTGATAAATTAGTGAAAAACATTGTGCTTATCCACAATGGGAAAACTGTCCACACTGGGACTCCGAAAAAAAACCTTCTTGTTTACATTCTCTGCTGTAATATTACATTAGATGTTGTTATATAGTTCATTACCATTTAAATTTTAGCCTCAATTTCTAGATTAATATTGTGACATTTATAATGAGAGCAAATATATTGTAAACTCTACTATAATCTAGAGTTTATAAAGCATATGGAATTGGTGAAGGCCCATATGTGATGTCCCAATTTTCTCTGACAGTTGGGTAGAAACCATAATGGGAAAATTCCCCCATCCTCTGATTCACTATGGACAGCCTAAACAACATTTTAGGAGCAATTTCATACCATCACATCTACTGATTCAGTTACGGCTACATAGTTGATATATATGGAAAAATCAATTCACCTGGACTGGGTCTCCCACTCCAATATGGTCACAGGATAGCTAATATGAGTTTAGTGGTGGGCTAAAAGACGGCAAGGGCTTCCCTGGTGGTTCAGTGGTAAAGAATCCACCTACAATGCAGGAGACGTCAGTTCAATCCCTGGGTCAGGAAGATCCCCTAGAAAAGGAATTGGCAGCCCATTCTTGTATTCTTGCCTGGGAAATCCCATGGACAGAGGAGCCAGGTGGCCTACAGTTTACGGGGCTTCAAAGAGTCGGGAACAATTTAGTGACTAAACAACAACAAAAAGATGACAAAGATGCAGGCTTTTTTTTGAGGAACTCATAATCAGAGTGCTCTGTGTCCAAAGAAGAGGATGTTTGGGAAGCATTTGGAAGGACAGTATACAATGCTTCGTGTGAAAGTTAAGGGCAAAATTCTAGAGATTGAAGATCTATCTGCAGCGTCTGAAGGCACCCTAAGAGATAGCATGGCAAAAAAAGATAGATGGCGTGATGAGACCAAGACAATGGGATGAAGAAAGACAGGAGGCTTGAAACAATATGGCGAGATGAGCGAGAGCTTCAGTACCACTGCGAGACAGAGCTCAAGGTTGGGACTGTCAGAAAATTGATGATAAAGATGCAGTATGGAGCACATTACAGAGCTTGGTTTGCTACACAAAAGAGTTTTGGTTTAACTGTATAGCCATCGGGATAAAACCAAAGAGGACAAAGAGACCATGGGTCCCTTTGTCATTAAAGATAACTGAGTAGAAGAATGTGGAAGAAAGATATGAGGAGGAGGTGGTCTGGATACATGAGATTCACCAACATGAAGTTACACTTTGTTCTTTGTAAACTGAAGTGATATCTAGCCACTGGTCTCAGCGTTCAACCTGCCTCTCCTGCCTCTCATGTATTTTTGGGTCTCATTTTCCTCAGTTATCTCTCCTACCCCCATCATTTGAAATGAGGGACTGTTTAAAATTGACAGTCAAATGGTGAAGGGTCTAGAGTGAGGAAGTGCTGTGATCTATTATGAAATGTAGAGAACTATGCTTAACTGGCGCAATCATCACGGGCTTCGTGGAGGAGGCGACTGTTGAAGAAGTTATGCAATTTATCAATTAAGAGGTGGACAGAGTATTAAGAACATTAATTTCAGACTCAGAATGATAATCCAGGTTCTCTTAGTGCAGGGGGTGGCTGTCTGTCAGATCCACCCCACCGCACTCCCCTCTTAGAATAAGTTTCTGTGTTACCAAGAGGATAGTTAAGTTAGATAACTATAGCTTTTTTATGTGGTTCTCTAAAGTGAAAGGATTAGGGTGTGTGTGTGGGGGGGGGCAGTTGGTTCTTGCCTGATGGGGAAGGAAACGTGTCGCTGGACCATGGGAGTGTAGACAAAAGTGTCAGGGCTGCGTGTGAAAGAATGGAAGAAAGTCATTCTGTGTATTTCACCAGTAAAAGAAAAGTTACACCATTTTAAGCCAGCTGCCTCTCAGTCAGGGGGCTGACTTTTAGAATATTCTGGTTTACTGAAAGGCTACCAGGACCTTTTCCTGAGTCTGATCCCTGGAAATAAGCTTCTAAGCTAGATGATGTCAGCTGAACTTGAGATGCAAATTATCCTCTGCTGCTCACATGGCTGCTATTTTTAGCCCTTACAGTATGTGATCTCTCTCAAGGACAACAGGAATGTTCATAAACTATGCATAGGTCATGATGGTGCTTAATGGAGAAATAACCATTTGTTAACAGAGCATTAAATGTTTAAGAGTCCATTAGCATAAAACCTTTTTTTTTTTTGAATTTGGGACTATTTTCTAATATGCCTCACACCACGAACCAGACCAATGTTGTGATATTGAAATTCATAAAGGTGCCTAGTCTTTTTGACCCTACCAGAGTCTAGTAGGTTTTTCACCTAATTCTTTCGAAATGTCACATTTAATCACTCTACAATGACCAGTTAAACAGTCAACTGTATCGCCTCACGGGTCCTTTGCATAAACATTTAGAATAATTAGAGGCTGAATCATGTCATGGTCCTTTTATGAGTGGAGGTGGAGGGGGTGTGCCGTTCCTTGCTGAAGAAGGGCCTCTGATCACCGCAGACAACGCCGCGGGAGCCACCTAAGAGAAGCCAAACGCGGCTGGGTCTTCCATGTGCTTCTGTGTACAGAATTGCTGGCCATGGTGTCAGATTTTACCTCGCTGTGTCTCAGCAAGGGAAGCAGAAAGAGGGTTGATAGGAACAGGAGGCAAAAAGGGAAAGAAGTGGGTGGTGTTGCTATCTAGAGCTTTGCCAGTCAAGCTGAGAAGAGCTGTAAAGTACCAAGAGCCAAAATCTCTCCAAGCCAAATTCTCCCTACTCCCCACGGCCTGTGCAAGCAGGGCTCGGGTCCATGCCAGGAAAAATGGAGACTGGGCTGCCCAGTAGACCAGAAAAGGAGGTCAGCACAGGGAACCTCTTAGACCAGTTTAAAAACACAGCATTTCTTCCCACACCTTTCCTTCACAGAGCTGAGCTTTCTGACTGGGCTGCAATCGGTAATTTATAATGCTTGATTATGAAGACTAACTCCTGAATCTGGTGGGGTCAGAGCACCCCAAGTGTGTGGGTAAAACCCCAGCCTTGATTCTCCCGGGAATGCAATTTCAATGCTTTGGCCAGAGAACAGAATGAAATATTTATGACAACAGAAACTTCAGTCCATTTTCTTTCCCCATAATACTTGAATCTCCATTTTACACAAACCTCTAGAGGCTTTGGATAGAGAGTGTATCTGAAAGATCAATGATGATTGCAATAGTAGAGAAGAGAACAGATCAAAAATTGGCATTTCCTTTTTAAATTAGAGTAACTAGTGAAAGTCAAAGATCTTGGATATTTTATTTGGTCTGGGCAGGAACCTTAGAGATGGCTGAGCTAACTCCTTTGTTTTGCAAATGAGGAAGTTTATACAGGTTATATTACTTGCCCCAGGTAAAAACGCTAGCTGGTGGCAGAGCTGTTCTTGTTTCTGTAAGTATACAAACTCCCTAGGGAGAAGTTTCATGATTAGTCTTATGTGTTATCAATAACAATCACAATAATAGCAATTACATTTCCACAACCAAACAGCTTGAGGTAATTTTGTATTTGAAATGGAAAATGATTAATACAAACCTAAGAAAGAAGAGAGTGATCATATATTAAATTATATATATATAATACTAAAGTCATAGAGTTGAAACTTTGGGGCTCACAGTAATCTTCTCAGGCTAAGCTGAGATGTGTTTTCATTAACATCATTGATATAATTATACACTCACATATATTTAACAAACTTCAGCTATTTGCATTAATCATATTGACAAAATGAAGCATACGCTGTATTGAGGGTGTTGGTAATTACATTATCCTTGGTCCTGATACATTGTAATATTTTGTATCAATTTGTATTTATCTTTTTATATTCAAATGCAAAACACCCTTCCTTATTGTTACGCTGCTTTACAAGTCAGAATATACTATGTCAAAACATGCAACATTTAAAATTCAAAACACTGCGAGTTTAATAGACTTATTTATAACCCCGACTATTGCACAGACCTTTTCACATTTACTAAATTTTGTGTTATAATTTGCCACCGTAAATTGGCTTTAAAATAAATTTCCAGGGTTTAATAGCCATTAAAAACAGTGAAATGATTTTAACTACTTAATCACATTCCTATTTAGATGACCTCTGTAGGTGTGAAGTTAATACCTTACTGAAAATGAATGGGAGAACGAAGGGTTAGTTCATATTATTGATGTTCACTGCAGAATTTCATTAAGGAATGATTTCCATTGTCTTGCTTCTTCTTTCTTTATACTTTTCATATACTCTGATCCAGAAACAAGTCTTATAAGATCCAATTGAACCTAGCATTTGACTATGTTTGAGCATTAGTTGGGCTTCCCTGATAGTTCAGTTGGTAAAGAATCCACCTGCAATGCAGGAGATCCCTGTTCGATTCCTGGTTGGGAAGATCCACTGGAGAAGGGATAGGCTACACACTCCAGTATTCTTGGACTTAGTCACACGGGACACTGCCTTAGTCATGGGGACACAATGAAAACGATTAGAAAGTAGTTATCTGCTACCCTTTTTCTGTGATATCTTGATCTATAAAGGGCTGATATTCCTATCAGGAATACTAAGAATTGGGGTGAAACTGGGAGAAACTGTGTCTTCCACTATTCACCACACCTACTAATCCAAGTACATTTGTTATAGCGATAGCCTATCAGAGCTTTTGATTTTTTAATTATTTTAAATTGGTGGATAATTGCTTTACAATATTGTGCTGGTTTTCTGTCCTACATCAACATGAATCAGCCTTAGGTATACATACGTCCACTCCCTCATGAACCTCCCTTCCACCTCCTATCCCATCCCACCCCTCTGGGTTGTCACCACGCACCTGATTTGAGCTCCCTGCGTCATACAGCAAATTTCCACTGGCTATCGTATGTTAATGTATATGTTTCAATGCTACTTTCTCAATTTGTCCCACTTTCTCCTTCCCCTACTGTGGGCTTTTATTTTCTAGGGAAAACAAATTAATTGCTTTAACTAAGATACTACCTTGCTGCTGCTGCTGCTGCTGCTGCTGCTAAGTCGCTTCAGTTGTGTCCGACTCCGTACCTTACAAGTCTTCATTCTTTTGGGGACCCATTTTTGTAACATAGTGTTTTGTTTAGAAAGTATTCTGCTGCTAAGTCACTTCAGTCATGTCTGACTCTGTGTGACCCCATAGACGGCAGCCCACCAGGCTCCCCCATCCCTGGGATTCTCCAGGCAAGAACACTGGAGTGGGTTGCCATTTCCTTCTCCAATGCATGAAAGTGAAAAGTGAAAGTGAAGTCGCTCAGTCGTGTCTGATTCTTCGCGCCTTCGGCTCCTCCGTCCACGGGATTTTCCAGGCAAGAGTACTGGAGTGGGGTGCCTAAAGCCTTGGTAAAGAGAGAGCTCAAAGAAGCTCCGTGTTCCAAGATGCCTAGAAACATGTCTCCCCTGGATGCCCCACCTTGCCATCTATAATCCTACAATGTGTGAAACATTTATTGGGGAGGAGAGGCGGCATGCACCTGCTGCTGGGAAGAAATCAATAGGCATGTCTGGATTGGTATAGTAGACTTGTCTCCACAGTGGCTTTGCAAGTTAACAATTAATCTGGGTTGCACTTACTAATGTCATTCTGTACTTTTTGTGTATGTGCGTGTGTGTCCAAGCCAAATGTTTGGAAGTGAATATTGACAAGGTTGGTTACCATGGACCAACTTTATAGGACTTTAAAAGCATCAGGCTTCTCTTCAAAGAAAGCGGTGTCAGATAAGATGTATAAATGAAATACATGATTAAGAGCATTAATCCTATCGAATTTCAAGTGTTTTGCTATAATCTTGATACAAATTAGTTAGGCCTAGGAATGAAAAAAAAAATTGTATTTGAGGGTTTGGTGGATTACTATAACCCTGTTGGAAAATTGATTTTAAAAAAACAAATAGACAAATGATTGTAAAAATAAATTGTGAGCTGTGTTTTCTTATTAATTTGTTCATTCGTGCAGTAAATGTTTTTGATGACCTACTATGTTTCAGGCTCTCTTATAGGCAGCGCAGATAGAGTGGTGAACAACACGAACATAACTATTGGCTCTCATGGGGCTTATATTCTTTGGAAAAGAAAATCAGTATTAGTCATTCGTTGTTAGCATTCCTAGGCTAAGTTTACATTCATAAGTAGTGATCGTCTAGTAAGTATTCACACATTTGTGGATTGTATAGCTTTCCAGTAACATGTATACATTTTATATGCGGAGGCTCTTTATTGTTTTGCCTTTCTCTGAATCCCAAGGATCTGCCCATCACTTATGGACTCATCCAGCTGAGTTAGGGACTTTCTCCATTTCCAGGATCATGTTCTGAGAGTCCACAGAGGTTGAACTGAGCAGACAGTGCTGTGTTACTGTCTTCTGTTCAGCTCATTATCACCATGACCTCTAGATCTCTCTCAGTACCAGCTCTAAACAAATTTAAAATGCGAATCCTTGGGTGTCAGGCATTGAGAAAGAATGTGGAATTTGCACTTGACCTCGTATCTTTTTGTTCCAAGTTTATACTCAGTACATTATAATAGACAAAACAAATCTCAAGGAATTTCTATCACAGTCTCATAGAGTTGATGAGGAATGATCCATGTAAATTAAAATGTGCCAGCTGTCTTTATTGTAGGGGAAAGCTTGGCTTCCTGTGTGGAGTCCTGGGAATTGGGCTATTAGCCATTTTGAATTCACACGCCTGAATGCAGAGTCTTGGAATAGTATAATTATTTATTCAGAGCCCAGATTTGTGTTCTTACAGAGGTTACTTTCATCTCTTTAACCAAATCATGGCTCTACATGAAGAAACATGGATTGGCTTAGTATTAACCCAGTACTAAAGGCTTAGTACTAAAGGCCCCTAATATTATTGACTCCATAGTCATGGTTCCAGTGTTTAGCCATATCTTCTGGTCTTAATAGCATGTGAAATTTTCTTGCAAAAAAAAAAAGAGAGAGAGAGAGAGATCCTTCTGGAATTCTTGACAAAAGCATTGAGATTTGTTATTATTCCTTCAATGAAAAAAATCCTTCCAACAGATCTTCTCTTCCTGGACTTAAATTCTTTATAACGTGAAAGGCAAATGGGAAGGTAGAGTTGGGATTTTCTCTTATTGAGTTGTTGATTTATCTCTATGATTTCCTGAGTCAGTAGCGTATCAGCTCATGTTCCTATAGTCCACTTAATGGGGCACATGGGAAAACTGTAGCTCTGTTACTGCCATCCCTGGCTGTGATTTTTAACAACAATAAAAAAAGACCATGTTTGTGGTGCAGGGACATGAACAATAGTCACAGTGCTAAATACAGAGCGTGTGCAGTTCTTTAACAAACATACCTCCATTTCAGGCACGTGAGATGGAGAGGGTCGGCTCTCTAGATTTTGAGGTCTGAGTATCTTCGGGGAAAACTTTTGAATCAAGATTCAGCCATTATGATGCAAAGAATAAAACTATATATAAGTACTGAAAACAAAGGAATCACAGGAACCCTTTGTACAAGAATTATTACTCCTTAGAAAGGAGATTTGCAGGTGGGAGGGTAGACTGTGGTTTTTAATAAACAAGAGAACTTACCAGGTTGGCCGAAAGCTTCATTGGTGTTGAACCCAATCGTACAAGGCTTGTCTTGGCAGTCAAAAAATGGGTAGATCTCTATACTTGCCCTCCAGAATCTTCAAAGTTTCTTAACTGGGCTCAGTCATGTATTCAGTCCAGATGCCCTCAATAACATTTTGCTTTCTTAAGTCTGCATCCTTGGAGCCAGCTCCCACTGTGTAAATGGTGGGCAGAGATATATTCCAAAAACAGGGGAGGGGTGAGAAGCCTCAAATTGCCAGGATCCAGCTTGTGGGTCAATGAAAGGAAGTCATTTCCTCCTGAAGGCTTCATCCAATAGAAGATGAAACAGAGAGGTTAAGTAACTTACTTGAGGTCACAGTTGGCTAGTGGAGGCTCTAGGATTCAAATTTAGGCACTAAGGCTAGCAGAGATAAAGATGACAGTCACAAAGGCACGCAATACATTCTCTCCTGATGAGAAATCTTCTAGGGAAATTGTGTAATACCAGGACTAAGCTTCTCAACCCTGGCTACTCATCAGACATCTGCAAGATTTTAAAAATGTCCAAAACCTTCTAGAGAGGGAACTGAAACAAAAAGTAAATAATTTGAATTGAAGATATTTCTCTGCATTTTTGCATGCTGTTTCTATCTACCAAGGACAGTTTATTGAAGATGTACCACTGTGTTGGGACTGGAGTAGTGGTCAAGGCTGATCACATTCTGACCTCAAGGAGCTTCTGTAACCGCAGACCATATGTACACAGAATTACACAAATTACTCAGAAGAAGTCTAGGTTGTTATGTGAGTGTTTAATAGAAGGATCTAATGGTGTCTGAAAATCAGAGAAAGCTTCTTGGGGGAAGTGACATTTGGGCCAACACTTGGAAAGACGTGTGAGGTTGGCTTATTCTTTACCATATGTTGATCAAAGTAACATAATTCCATGAATACAAAGTCACTTCTGGGGGAATGCAAAAGAATGTTCAAATTACTGCACAGTTGCACTCATCTCACATGCTAGCAAAGTAATGCTCAAAATTCTCCAAGCCAGGCTTCAACAGTATGTGAACTATGAACTTCCAGATGTTCAAGCTGGATTTAGAAAAGGCAGAGGAAACAGAGATCAAATTGCCAACATCTGTTGGATCATCAAAAAAGCAAGACAGTTCCAGAAAATCATCTATTTCGGCTTTAGTTATACCTAAGCCTTCTTTGACTGTGTGGATGACAACAAATAGTGGAAAATTCTTCAAGAGATGGGAATACCAGACCACCTGACCTGCTTCCTGAGAAATCTGTATGCAGGTCAAGAAGCAACAGTTAGAACTGGACATGGAATAACAGACTGGTTCCAAATCAGGAAAAGAGTATGTCAGGGCTGTATACTGTCACCCTGGTTATTTAACTTACATGCAGAGTACATCATGAGAAATGCTAGACTGGATGAAGGACAAGCTGGAATCAAGATTGCTGGGAGAAATATCAATAACCTCAGATATGCAGATAACACCATGCTTATGGCAGAAAGTAAAGAGGAACTAAAGAGCCTCTTGATGAAAGTGAAAGAGGAGAGTGAAAAAGCTGGCTTAAACTCAACATTCAGAAGACTAAGATCATGGCATCCAGTCCCATCACTTCATGGGAAATAGATGGGGAAACAGTGGAAACAGTGGCTGACTTTATTTTTTGGGACTCCAAAATCACTGCAGATGATGACTGCAGTCATGAAATTAAAAGACGCTTACTCCTGGGAAGAAAAGTTATGACCAACGTAGACAGCATATTAAAAAGCAGAGACATTACTATGCCCACAAAGGTCTGTCTAGTCAAAGCTATGATTTTTCCAGTAGTCATGTATGGATGTGAGAGTTGGACTATAAAGAAGGCTGAATGCCGAAGAATTGATGCTTTTGAACTGTGGTGTTGGAGAAGACTCTTGAGAGTCCCTGGGACAGCAAGATCCAACCAGTCCATCCTAAAGGAAATCAGTCCTGAATATTCATTGGAAGGACTGATGCTTAAGCTGAAACTCCAATACTTTGGCCACCTGATGCGAAGAACTGACTCATTTGAAAAGACCCTGATGCTGGGAAAGATGGAAGGTGGGAGGAGAGGGTGATGACAGAGGATGAGATGGTTGGATGGCATCACTGTCTCGTTGGACATGAGTTTGAGTAAGCTCTGGGAGTCAGTGATGGATAGTGAAGCCTGGCGTGCTGCAGTCCATGGGGTCACAAAGAGTCGGATATGACTGAGTGACTCAACTGAACTGAAAATAAATATGTTCAAAGTCAAGCTGGATGTGCTAATGTATACTTTGGGCTAAAAGTTAATGATAATTGTTGGAATCAAAATAAGCATTATAGTGTAAGGTACTCTATTATTATAGCATTATAGTGGAAGGCATATTTAGAATTTTCCCTGTCTCTGCCTCTGTTCACTCTCATCCAAAGGAGAATATGTGAATGTCACCCATCTAGTCCTTAAAGTGGAGGACAAAGTTTCCAGTTAGTGGAATTTTGTTAGCATTGTTTTCAGAAAGATGCTGGAAAATAATCCGTGTTCCTGTAAATCACCCTCATTTAGGCCCCTGAATGAGCTTCTAGCTTCTAACTGGTCTTCTTAACACTGATTTTCTTCCCTAGTGAATCCATTCACCATGTACTACTGGAGTGAGCTCCCTGAAAAGCAAATCTGATGGTGACACATCTGATGATGATACTGTTTCTTAAATCATTACACAGCTAACAACACCACTGCTTGGTGTATACCCTGAGGAAACCCAAACTGAAAGAGACACATGTACCCCAGTGTTCACCACAGCACTATTTACAATAGCTAGGACATAAGAGCAACCTAGATGTCCATCAACAGATGAACTGATAAAGAAATTGTGGTACCTATATATATAATGGAATGTTACTCAGCCATAAAAAGCAATACATTTGACTTGGTTCTAATGAGGTGGATGAACCTAGAAGCTGTTTTACAGAGTGAAGTAAGTAAGAAAGAGAAAGACAAATATCATATATTAATTATGGATATATATGAAATCTAGAAAGATGGTACTGATGAACCTAACTGCAGGGCAGCAATGGAAACAGATAAAGAGAAAAGACTTATGAACACAGGAGGAGAAGGAGAGGGTGGGATGAACTGAGAGAGCACTGAAATATTTACATTACCATATGTAAAAGAGAGAGCCAGGAGAAATTTGCTCTATGATGCAGGGAGCTCAAATTAGGTACTCTGTGACAACCTAGAAGGATGGGATGGGGTGGGAGGGAGGTTCCAGAGGAAGGGGACATGTGTATACCTATGGCTGATTCATGTTGATGGGTGGCAGAAACCAACACAATATTGTAAAGCAATTGTCATCCACTTTAAAATATTTTTTAAAGTGTAAAAAAAAAAAAACCACACACACATGCCCTTCATGATCAGCCTCTTTCCTCTACCTTGTCTTTGCAGTCAACTCAAAACACCCTTGAGCTGCAGATACTGTGAACAGTTTCTAGAGAAGACCACACTCTCTCACACTCCTGTGCCTTTCCATTCACTGTCTCATCTACCAAAGTAGTTTCTCAGCCTCCAACTTCTACCTTGCTAACCCTTGCTTACTCTTAAATATTCAGGTCTACCTTCAGCTTCTTCAGGAAATCATTTCTTCTTGCCCCGGTCTCAGCAAGATTTCTGTCCTACACATTCTCATTGCACCTGGCATGTCTCTCTCATAGACTTATCTAACACCATCAAATTGATGCCACTAGCCATGTGTGGATATTTAAATTTACAAAGTAAACTGTCATTGCTACTGTGGGAAACAGCATGGTGGTTCCTCAAGAAATTAAAAATAGAGCTACCATATGATCCAGCAATCCCACTTCTGGGTTTGCATCTCAAGGATACAAAGTTATTACCTCAAAGAGAAAGCTGTACTTCCAGTTCATTGCAGCATCACTCACAACAGTCAAGATTGGAAACAATCTAAGTGTTAGTCTACAGATGAATTACATATTTGATACATATGAATATTGTTCAGCCTTATAAAAGAAGAAACTCTTGTCATTTTCAATAACACGAATGAACCTGCAGGACATTATAAATAAGTGACATAAGCCAGACCAAGAAAGACAAACATAGTATCACTTGTATGTGAAATCTTAAAAAAAAAAGAAAGTCAAATTCAAAGAAACAGAGAGTAGAAAAGTAATTGGCAGGGACAGGGGTTTGGGGAAAAAATAGAGAAGATGGTAAAACATTACAAACATTCAGTTATATGATGATTAATGTCTGAGGATCTAATGCATAACTTGGTGACTGTAATTGATAATCCTGTATGTATAACTAAAATTTGCTAAGAGAGTAGAACGTCAATATTCTCATCAAAAAAAATAAAGTATGTGAGGTGATGTGGTAATTAACTCAGTGGGTTGAATTCTTTCACCATATATATATCAGTTCAGTTCAGTTCAGTTCAGTTGCTCAGTCGTGTCCGACTCTTTTTGACCCCATGAATCGCAGCACGCCAGGCCTCCCTGTCCATCACCAACTCCCGGAGTTCACTCAGACTCACGTCCATCAAGTCGGTGATGCCATCCAGCCATCTCATCCTCTGTCGACCCCTTCTCCTCCTGCCCCCAATCCCTCCCAGCATCAGAGTCTTTTCCAATGAGTCAACTCTTCGCATATATATACACACACACACACACACACACACACACATATCAAATCATCACATTCTACACTTTAAATATCTTACAGTTTTATTTTTCAATTATACTGGGTTGGCCAAAAACTTCCTTCAGGTTTGTAACATCTTACAGAAAAACCCAGAGGGAATTTTTGGCCAACTCACTAATTCAGTAAAGCTGAAAAAATAAATTTACAATAATTAAAGTTGAATAAAAATTTAGTTTCTCAGTCACACTAGAGCCACTTTAAATACTTAATAGCATAGGTGATTAGGGGTCACCATGCTGAACATCACCATTGTAAAACCTTTTCACAATTACAGAAAATTGTACTGGACAATGTTATTACCTTACTCTTTGGTTTTGAACATCTTGGGGTCATATGTTCCACAGTGCTTTGAACAATGCTAAATATATTTGTTTGCTGGGAAAAAAATAGTGAATATTATGATCTGAATTTCATATCTGTTCTGTTCTTTCAGATAAACAATCAAAATATATTTTTTAATTTAACAAAACACATTTTGACCAAAGGGGCCTCTGAACAGAGAGGAGGAAAAGAAGGGCAGTGCTCCTGGTCTGCCTCTTGTCTTAAGCTCTGGGAAGGGTCAGGCTTCCATCGTGTCCCACTGATAAGAAGGAAAGCAAATATAAGTTTAGAGTCTCATTCTGGGAAACTGTCCACTTGACAATTTTTTCTGGGTTGGGTGTGGAAAATGATAGCAGGTATAAATATTGCTCACAGAAACAGGCTATATCGTTTCTCCAGCAAATAAAGTCCACTAGACCATATCACTTTTGATTTTTAGACAATACTTGTGGTAGCTTTAATGTTTAGTTTTAATTGCTATGGGGAGGGAATTTCAGCTCAAAGTGGTAAGAGGAGATATTAGTGTGATTTAAGTCACGCTTGCTCCTTGGAAGAAAAGTTATGATCGACCTGGACAGCATATTAAAAAGCAGACACATTACTTTGCCAACAAAGGTTCATCTAGTCAAAGCTATGGTTTTTCCAGTAGCCATGTATGGATGTGAGTTGGACTGTAAAGAAAGCTGAGAGCCAAAAAATTGATGCTTTTGAACTGTGGTGTTGGAGAAGATTCTTGAGAGTCCCTGGGACAGCAAGGAGATCCAACCAGTCCATCCTAAAGGAAATCAGTCCTGAATGTTCACTGGAAGGACTGATGCTGAAGCTGAAATTCTAATATTTTGTCCACCTAATGCAAAGAATTGACTCACTGGAAAAGACCCTGATGCTGGGAAAGATTGAAGGCAGGAGGAGAAGGGGATGACAGAGGATGAGATGGTTGGATGGCTTCACTGACTCAATGGACATGAGTTTGAGTAAACTCTGGAAATTGGCGATGGACAGGGAGGCCTGGTGTGCTGCAGTCTATGGGGTCACAAAGAGTCTGACATGACTGAGCCACTGAACTGAACTGAAGTCATTTGCCAGCCACTGAGTGTGAGATTAGCTGCTTTAAAGATGCTCTTTTCATCATGAACTGTTTTCTAAGTTTATAAGATGATTAGAAGCAGTGCCCAGATCCGGGAGGACCAGGTATAATGAGCAAGAAAAATATGTTCTCCTCCTAAAAAAACAAATAAGACCCTGGGCCCTAAAACTTGTGAATAAAAAAGAGGCTGTTGCTGAAAAGAAGAAAACCAGAAAGAATAAAGGAAGTTGTTTTTGTTGTTGCTTCTGTTTGGTTTTCTGAATGCAATTGCACTGTATGGTCTTCTAATTCTACAGTTAGTTTGTGGCAAATATTCAATGATCCTATTTCCATCCTTTCCAAAGTTGGATATACTTATAATCTGTATTGGTTCTCTCAAACCTCCATTGTAGGCAGGCCAGTGGTAATTGGTGCAGCTTCCAAAGTTTGAATTATGCCCAGGAATAACTCCTACATTTAAATAATCCATAATTACTGTCAGATTTAGGGCTTCCCTGTGATTCAGCTGGTAAAGAATCTGCCTCCAGTGTGGGAGGCCTGGGTTTGATCCCTGGGTTGGGAAGATTCCCCTGGATGAAGGAAACGGCTATCCTCTCCAGTACTCTGGCCTGTAGAATTCCAGGGACTATTAGTCCATGGGGTTGCCAAGAGTCAGACACAACTGTGTGACTTTCACTTTCAGCTAGCTGAACTTATGTGATTTAATACTTCAGATTTAGTTTAAGATTTAATAGTTGGTCTCCACTATCTTGGGACTTCCCAGGTGATGCAGCGGTAAAGAATCCACCTGTCAATGCAGGAGACGAAGGATACACAGGTTCAATCACCGGGTCAGGAAGATCCCCTGAGGAGGAAATGGCAACCCAATCCAGTATTCTTGCCTGGAAAATTCCATGGACAGAGGAGCCTGGTGGGGCTACAGTCCATGGGGTCATAAAGAGTCAGACATGACTGAACAAGCACACACACTCCACTCTCTGTTCCTCCTCCACTGATTTTGGATGGGAATTTGCTTAGCTAAAAGAAAATGATTGCATTGTGTTTACAGTTCTGGAAGTAACCATTTGGCAAAATGACCAAGCTTCTACTCATACCATAGTTGACTTAACCTAAAGACGTCCAATCCTAGAATCTGGGAATTTTCTAATTTGAAAATTAACAATAACACAAGGGAAAAGAAAAACCATCCTTCACCCTAAACAACAACCGTCCTACCACCCCCAAACAACTGTTGCTGCTTGTGTCTGTAATTTTCCAGTATCTGTCTACATGTATACATATTTTATAGATTACATTCACATACTACGTTGCATTTGTATTTTTTTCTCTCTTAAGATTACATTTCAGTCATTTAAAAACTTCAATTTTGGAAAAACGATAACTCTGATATCATTCTGCAGTCGTTGGAAGAGGCATTTACTGCCTAAGGAATCCCAACAAATCATTCCAGTGTCCTGTCAGTCTCCAATGACACCTTTTAGGAAGAAGTGGAGGTAAGAAATAAAAAATAATGTAACCCTGTGAGGGAAGAAGGCACAGAGTTGCCGAATGCTGTTGTCTGAAAAGACATCTCTAGAGAGACTAGGGTGAAAACCACACAAATTACTGGAAGCAATTTAAGGAATTGGAGACCCTTCAAGTGTGGGAAAGGAAGGTGTAAAGGATTGTGTGGTCTGGAGGAATCTGTTCTTTTTTGCAAGAACATGTGGTAAAGGTGGTTAGCTAAGTGAGTTTGTATATTTGCAAAAAAATGACTTCTTAATCTGAGAAAGAAGGGTCAGGCCAGCCACACTGCATGGGGCGGGGCAGGGGCGAGTGCAGACTTTGACTTGCATAGTTGCAGGCTTTTGTGGCAGGGTCCTTCCATCCCTACCTTAATCAGACATCGTCCTTGCCTCGACCTTGCAAAAAGGGTCTTTACATTGTCTGCAGCTGTTTGAGCTATGCAGCTTCTGAAATGCTGTGTCTTTGTGAAAAGGCACTGCTGCCTGACATAGTAACATAACAAGCACACCTGTATTCTTTGTATGTAAGCAGTCTCCTATCAGTTCAAGGGGTACAAAGAAGACACACTCTTAACCTGTTTCTACTCTTGTGCCACACTTAGGGTTTTTGTTTTTTTTTTTCCTTAGGATGTGGCTCTTGGAAAGTGTGAGATCCAGGTTTACCATACAGTTGGTTGATGGAGAGAAAGCACTCAGAATTTAACTCATCTTTTGCCTTGGTGACCTAGATCTCAGTATGTGCGTGTGTGCTAACTTGCTTCGGTCATGTCCAACTTTATGACTCTGTGGACTGTAGCCCTCCAGGCTCCTCTGTTCGTCGGATTCTCCAGGCAAGAAGACTGGAGGAGGTTGCCATGCCCTCCTCCAGGGAATCTTCCCAACCCAGTGATTGAACCCATGTCTCTTATGTTTCCTGAAAGAGCAGGCAAGTTCTTTACCACTATCGCTGCCTGGGAAGCCCAAAGCTCAATACACCTACACTCACTTTTTGCTCTTCTAATTAATGGGTTGGAGTGAGAGAGGAGAAATGAAAAGAGTGAGCCCCACCTGCTTCTCGATATCTTGTGTGTCCCTGGCACATCTGATTTGTTTATAGAAGGGTGTCGTCATGCTGGTAAGAATCATCACTGGCTTGAATCCTCAGAAAGGACCCGAGGGTGATTTTCTCATAATTTCAGCTCCTGGGTTATGCCACATTCTCTTTGTGTGCCCTTGACATTTCTGGTTCTCAGTTTCCTTTTTTAAAATAAGAGGGATGGACTTTATAGATGTCATCAAAGGTTCCTTCTACTTCTAACACTTTACAATTCTATGACTTATTTATGGTTGGCCCTGCACAGTGTAGATGATGACACAGGTAGGAGCTAATAAGAGGAGGGGGGAGGAGGTAAAATTTATCAAGGGCTTCCAGTGTGCTGAGCACGGGGTTGAGCACTGCATCTGTGTGATATTCTTTCATCCCCAGCTATGGGGTAAAAAAGTCCTACTCCCAATATAAGATGAAGAGACGGGTCAGAGATAAATAAATGGCCTTCAAGCCAGTGCGCTACAGAATCAGAGAAGGACCACAACTTTCTTTGACTCCCAAGTCCAGCCCCTTTCTAATTCTGCTTCATCACTACCCTCCTGCCCACAAGTGTACACATGGCCTGGGCTGTCTCCCCTCTGGCCTGACCCTCTGATCTGAGGGTATCACAAGAGGTCATGGAAAGGACTCGACCACCAATTAACCAGTGAGCTGGACCCTGGCCATAGGAGGCTCCACACTCCTCTCTGTCCTTGTAAAGTCGAAGTACTCTCTGTTCATCATTCCCACAGTGGGAGACCATCGCAAGGATGCAGCCGTAAGACAGCAAGGTGCTATTGAGACCATCTTGACTGACTATTCGACCGAACCCAGGTAAGGCCCCTTTATGATCTTTAAAAAATATATATTGGAGTATAATTGCTTTATAATGTTGTGTTATTTTTTCTGTTGTAGAGCAAAGTGAATCAGCTATATGTGTACATACATCCCTTCTGTTTTGGATTTTCCTCCCATTTAGGTCGCCACTTGAGTACAGTTCCCTGTGCTATACAGTAGGTTCTCGTTAGTTATCTATTTTATGCGTAGTATCAATAGTGTATATATATCGATCCCAGTCTCCCAATCCCTCCCACACCACCCTTTCCCCTTAGTATCCATACGTTCATTTTCTATGTCTGTATCTTTCTAGTTTGCAAATAAGATCATCTGTGCCAATTTTTTCAGATTCCACATACGAACATTAGTATATGCTACTTGTTTTTCTGTGACTTACTTCACTCTTTGAACTTCTAAGATTCTGGTGGGTGGGTGTAGAGATCTACTTGTCCTGCGGCTGCCCTGAGATAAACCATCTAGCTCTACTTGTCCTGCGGCTGCCCTGAGATAAACCATCTAGCAAGTCCTCTCTCTTGTTAAAGCTCTGCCTACCAGTCTGCAGTTCTCGCGAGAAGGAGCTCCCAAACATGGCTGCCGCCAGTGTCTGTGTTTCTGGAAGGAGCTGCAGGCGACCTCCCACCACCTCTCCAGGAGCCTCTCCAAGACCCGCAGGTAGGGCTGGCCCACGCTCTTATCAAATTACTGCCTCTGTGTGAGATTTTGTTTGCACCCTCTAAGAGTGAAGCCTCTGTTTTCCTCAGTGCTGGGGGCTCCTGCAATAAAGGCCTGCTAGGCCTCAAAGCCAAATGCTCTGGGGGCTCATCTTCCTGGTGCTGGACCCCCGGGCTGGGGAGCCTGAGGGGAGGCTCTGAACTCTCACTCCTGTGGGAGACCTTCCGATGGATGTAATTACCCTCCAGTTTGTAGGTCGCCCACCTGTTGGTGTGGGGTTTGAGAATACTGGGTGTCTGTTCTTCCTACCCGTGTCTGCTTGTGGTTTCTTGTGGTTCCTGTCTTTGGTGGTCAGAGATCTTTTCTGGTGAGTTCCAGGTTTTGTTTTTTGTTTGTTTGTTTGTTTTGATGGCTTTCTGTGGATAGTTGTGATTTCGGCGTGCTTCTGAGAGGAGGCAAACTCAGCTTTCCACTACTATGTTATCCTGAAAGTGAAAGTTGCTCAGTCGTGTCTGACTCTTTGCGAACCCATGGACTATACAGTCCATGGAATTCTCCTGGCCAGAATCCTGGAGTGGGTAGCCGTTCCCTTCTCCAGGGGATCTTCCCAACCCAGGCCTCCCACGTTGCAGGCAGATTCTTTACCAGTTGAGCCACCAGGGAAGCCCCTATGTTATCTTGGCCACTCCAAAAAAAAATTTTTTTTGGTTTATTTTTCTTATTGTCTTCTATTTGTTTGCTTATTTGTTTTTTTAATTCATAGCCTTATTTCCTGAAATTGTTATCTAGAAAATTCAAGAATATGTTTTAAAAATGCAAAAAAAAAAAAAAAAAAAATACCAACCCTAAAATCCCACTACCTGGAGATACACACTGGTAATATTTCAACCACAGTCTCTTCAGATATCTCTATATACTTTGAAATGTGATGCACTTACTCACCTACACATGCATACTACTCACAACTGCATGTTGAGATAGTTCCTATTATATATTTGGGGTGAAGCCCCAGTGATGCTGAAAACGTAGGCAAACAAGTAGCATGTTAATTAATTTAACACATTAACAGGTGATAAGCATATTGGCAAATTATCAGTTAGACGACATGGTCCCCTCTCAGAGACCAGATCCCCACTCTTGGATCAAACATTTATTCCCCCAAACTCTAATTTCTGGCAGCCTGAATGACTCTCCACAACTTATACTTGGCTAAACAAAGCTGTTACTTCCTCCCTCCCAGAAGTGACCGTTGTCTAATTACTAATTGAGGAAGGGTTTAAAAGGGCCAGTCTTCTTATTAAATACCTTAAATTGAGACAACTCTAAATGGCCTTCTCAGCTTCAGAGCTCCTCACAGGATTTGTTGAAACCCTTGTTGTGGCTGCATTAGAATTAAACCTCTCTCTGTCCCAAATCCCGTTTTCTTTACCCTGCCACTCATGTTGAAATCTATCCCATAATCCTGTATGCTAGTCTTCCTGTAAGAGTCTGCTTCCCAGGGAATTCTATTGTAATGATAACAAACTGTTCCTGCAAACCAATCTAAGAGAATACTCAACCCTTGGGGTCTGGGACCCAGGTGGGATGAGTATAGGGATTCCTAAGTTATAAATGGCTTCCCTGGTGGTTAAGTGGTAAAGAATCCTTCTGCCAATGCAGGAGACATGGGTTGGATTCCTGGGTCAGGAAGACTCCCTAGAGAAGTAAATGGATTCTTGCCTGGAAAAATCCCATGGACAGAGGAGCCTGGCGGGCTGCAGTTTACAGGGTCACAAAGAGTTGGACACAACTTAGTGACTGAACAGAAATGACAGCAGCAAACCAGTCTGAAATAGTGCCTCTTTCCTCAGTCTCTCCTTGCTCTCCCCATATGGGGGCCACTTTCAGATCTGCCTCCACCTCCAGAAGCTGCCAAGGTTTTGAACCAACAGAGGCAGAAGATGGAGAACAGAATACGGCTCATGGGAACAAGCTTTGGAATTAATATCTAGTTTGGAAAGAGATCAGAGGGACAACTTTGATCTTTGCGCTTTAGTTTTATTAAATGGAAAGTATAAAAATGACATTGAAGGTAGTAGTAATAGTGAGAATCTCATAATCCTGTCATCTGAAAGCAGCCATTTTAATTATTGCATGTTTTACACATACATAACTATTTCATATATTTACAGTTATAGTCTACATGTTGCTTTTGCTTTGCTGTTAAAAGTTAATATTCTTTCATAAATGTTTTGAGGGGTGCTTTAGCTGTCTCCCTTTGTCACATTCTACCTCTTATCTCCTCTGCCTAACATATGCAGAACATATGGCCAAGAATAAAATGGCTCAAAACCAAATGACGATTTTCTAATAAATTTCTATTTGGAACATGTCAAAATCTGAACATATTGATTCTATAAATTAAAACATATTCTATGGAAATTAGATTTCTGTAATTAGATTATGCATACACACAAACACACACACACATCTTTTTCTTTTCAAATAAGGCATTTGTGGTTGATTCACTTTGCCAATAAGTACACCTTTGAGTCATTGATCATACATGTTAGCATAATGTGACATCTAAATTTCATTAATTTGATAAGAAATCTATACATTTTAGCTCTGTTTGCCATATATAAAAGTACAGCATAATAAGAGGGAAGAGATAGGGAGTTTGAGATGGACTTGTGCACTATGCTATATTTAAAATGCTGCTAAGTTGCTTCAGTCGTCTCCGACTCTGTGCGACCCCATAGAGGGCCGCCCACCAGGAGTGGGTTGCCATTTCCTTCTCCAGTGCACGAAAGTGAAAAGTGAAAGTGAAGTCGCTCAGTCATGTCCGACCCTCAGCGACCCCATAGACTGCAGCCTTCCAGGCTCCTCCGTCCATGGGATTTTCCAGGCAAGGGTACTGGAGTGGGGTGCCATTGCCTTCTCCGATAAACAATAAAGTCCTAATGTATAGCACAGGGAACTCTGCTCAATGTTACATGGCAGCCTGGATGGGAGGGGAGTTTGGAGGAGAATGGATACATGCTCATGCATGGCTGAGTTCCTTTGCTGCCCACCTGAAACTAATATCACAACATTGTTAATTGGCTATACTCTAATATAAAATAAAAAACTTTTTTAAAACGTACATTATATACCCCCCAAAATGTGGAAGGCAAAGGTCTCAGTTAGTCTCATTCTAATTAGAAGAAATAAGAATTATACGGGAGGAAACCCAGACATCGTTATGGACTGTTACAAATTTGTCATATTAATTTGATGGCAGTATTTTGTGTAGAATGAGAGGGATAAACATCACACACGGACCACTTTGATGTGTCTCATTGCCCTGACTGACCTGGGCCTGCAAGATAATCAGTTCCAAAAAGCATATAATCTGGGGGCTCTCTCATTTATCCCAAGAGAATTAGCAGAATGAGGTGATCTGAGTGATGCTGAGACTGTGTCTCACAGCTGGCCATTGGGTTTGCTACCCCAGACACCCAGAAAGCTCAGACACTTAGAGTTTTGCCCTTGACCTTACTGACTAAGGTCCCTTGTTTTATAACTGTTATTTGTTGCAGACTGAACTTGCTTGCAGGCAGATTCTTTACCAACTGAGCTATGAGGGAAGCCCTCATTGTTCTGTTAGAACATTTATAATCATGCTTCTCTTTAGGCAGTCTGATGACCACAAATGGTCTTTAGAATGTGGACAGTCACTGGAGGCCTGAAAAGGATGGACAAGGACCTTCAAGGGCTGTACAGCACAGGAAACTGCTCAATGTTATATGGCAGCCCGGATGGGAGAGGAGTTTGGAGGAAAATGGATACACGTATATGTATGGCTGAGTCCCTTCGCTGTCTGCCTGAAAATATCAGAACATTGTTAATTGGCTATACTCCAATATAAAATAAAAAGTTAAAAAAAAAAAAAGGATGGCGAACTGACAAAGTGAGTCTGCTCCAGAGCTCGCTCTCTTCAGCCCCTGCGTGGAGCAGCTGATATGATCCCAGGTGCTCCTATCTAACCTGTGTTCTCTCTGGGTGTGAAAATGGGCTCTCCAGGCAGGCAGGAGTGTCTGCTGCCCACGTGACCTAGGACAGCCCTGCCTGATTTATCCAGGAAACAGCTGGCCCCCATTAGGGCGCTGATCAGCACAGATAGGCCCTGATGCAGGTGCGACCTTGACACCACAGCTGGTTCATTTGACCCTTCACAGTGCTGAGCTGTGTGAGAAAGCTCTTCCAGAAGCCACAGGCCCCAGAAGCTCTGCCTGGATGGGTGACAGTTGTGTGGATAAACCTTGAGTGGCCTTGACTCCACTCCCTGTTCAGGACTGCTGTGTCCCGAGCTGCTCAATTTCTTCTCTCTCCTCTCCTAGGAAAGGATGATTAGCATCTGCCCACTTCCATTTCTGTCCCCTGAGACCCCAAATGGCACAGAAACAACCCCTCAAAGGTAACGACAAATGTAAGGGTGACCCACCCAGCCAGGGTATTGTGAGGGAAGCTTAGTATCTCAAACCCACATTGTTGTTATTTAGTTACTAAGTTGTGTCTGACTCTTTGTGACCCTGTGGACTGTAGCCCATCAGGCTCCTCTGTCCATGGGATTCTCCAGGCAAGAATACGGGAGTGGGTTGCCATTTCCTCCTCCAGGGGATCTTCCCTATCCAGGGATCGAATACACGTCTCTTGCGTCTCCTGCCTTAGCAGGCAGATGCTTTACCACTAGCATCATTTTCAAAGTTGTGCATGACAAATGAAACAAGACTGATCCCAGTTCCCAATACCTAGTAAGCTCCCAGTGAATATTCACTAAAAATGTATTAGCTAATATAATAATTTACAAAGCTCAGCCTATGAAGTGTGCCTAGTCTGTGTGATTTATAACTATGTATATTAATATTATTGTGCATCCTGTACTATGATGATCAGGTTTCGATGAGCAGTGGACTGGGTGCTAAGCTTAGAGAATAGAGGTTTTTGTAGAAACCTGAGGGTCAGTAGAGACAAGTGAGCACCAAGGTGGGCAAAAAGACCATTGTCCACTAATCCAAATACACAAAGGCTTAGGAATGCACACGCTTAGCAGAGTATACAACAAAGGCTAGCATGTGGGGAAAGGAAGGACAAAAATACCCTCTTAAACTAGCAAGAAAGCTGCCAACACTTAGTGCAGTTTTGACTAAAAGCCAGAAGAGATGTTCTTTGATTCCTAATGAAAAATAACATTTTACTTCCCAGATTCTAAAATGAAGTCTAAAGATGTGGGTTTGCAGGACAGGAAAATTGGTATAAGGCAGCTTAGATAGAAATTATCTAATCATAAATAGCAGAAATATTTGAAGCAACTTTCAAATATGTGATACAATAACGCTAACTATAGTTGTTGTACATGTCATTCCCAGAATTTATAAGTTTGTACCCTTTGACCACTTTGACCACATCCCCCCATCCTTTATTCCTCATCTTGGGGCAATCACTAGTCGGATCTATTTTCCTGATTTCCTTAGATAAAACTGAGATCGTATAGTATTTGTCTTTTTTTGACATACTTCACTTAGCATACTGCCCTCAAAGTCCATCTGTATTGCTTGAAATGGCAGGATTTCTTTCTTTCTTATGGCTAAATAGTATTTGTGTATGTGAGTGTATGTGTATCTCGCCTTTTCTTTTTTCATTCATTCACAGATGGACACTTAGGTTGTTTCCATGTCTTGCCTATTGCAAATAATGCTGCAATAAATATAGGAGTGTAGATATCTCTTTGAGATAGTGATTTCATTTCCTTCAGATATATACTCAGAAGTGGAATTGCTGGGTCACAGCTGCTAAAGGAGTAGATCTTCAAAATTCCCATCTCAAGAAAAAAATTGTGACTCTGTGAGTGATGGATGTTGCCTAGACATTGTGGTGATCACGTTACAATACGTACCTGAATCAAAGCATTGAAGCTGTAAGTTGTATATTGTTTCGTGACTCACTTGTGTCCGACTCTTTTGTGACTCCATGAACTGTAGCCCAGCAGGCTCCTCTGTCCGTGGGATTTCCCAGGCAAGAATACTGGAGTGGGTTACCATTTTGTTCTCCAGGAGATCCTCCTGACCCAGGAATCAAACCTGTGTCTCCCTCATTGGCAGGTGGGTTCTTTACCACTGAGCCACTGGGGAAGACTTTATGTTGTATAACTTAAACTTAAGTTTAATGATTTGTGTCAGTTATGTCTCAATAAAACTGGGAAAAATAATTGAAAGGAAATAGAAGCATAGAATGTCTGGGAATGTTTGATATTGTTGCCATCTGTGATCTCTCCCATATGTCTGATGCTTTTCAGACTGTGAAACAATATACCTACATTATCTATGTAATATTAATGGCATGATAGATTGATTGACACTTTTATTCTCCTTTCTTGAAGATAAAGGAAGTGAGGTCTGGGGTGACTCTATGATTTGCCCAAGGTCACATAGAAAAAGAATAGGAGCAGGGATGAAATCCAGGCCTCTTGAGTGCAACATCCAGATTTATTCTATTAAAATATATTTTTAAAAAGCTTCTTGTTAAACTATATTTCTAACATTTATATTTTGGAATCTCAACTATACACATTTTGGAATCCCTGAAATTCTCCATTTTGGTATAAGTCAATAATGAGCTTGAGCAGAGAAAATAAAACCCATGACCTTAATTGGCTACACACAGTAGATATGACAGTAAAAGGAAGAAGAAAATATTTTAAATACTCTTAATGTGATTAATACTCAATTTTAACATATCATACTGTGGTACAACCACAAATCACTTGATAATCAGGCTAAAAGCACAATTTGAGCTGAAAAAAAAGGGAGGAGGAGAGAGAAGGAGCATCATTACCTATTTTTTTTTCTAGTTATATTTGAACTTAAAATAGAAAGCATTTGAAAGACCATATGGTTAGCAGATGCTGTTAAAGGGGTGTTGAAGATTCACTGGTGGGATCAAGAATAAGGGTCAATGGAATAAATGTCTTCATCGCCGAAGGTGCCTCTGCAGCTGGCACTCAGGCATTGTTGTGACCTACAGAGGGAATCCTTGCAGGGAGAGAAGGCCTGCTCTCTCTTCTGATAGGTCCTTATATATTTAAGGACCTGATGACACTATATCTCATTTAGAGAAAATAAACACACGAAGTCTGCTGTGCATAAAGAACCCAAAAGCACTGGCAATAAGTACTGATGCCCTGGAAATAAGTACTGATTTCATAAATCATAGAGTATTTCCATAGGAAGAGAGGTTTATTCAAAATCCTTATTTCAGAGATCAGTTTACTAAAAGTTAAAGAGGTTGCTTGCCTCACCAAAGGTCACTTAGTTAGATAACGGGAACTCCAGGACTGAGTCTAAGACTCTGTCCACCCCACGATGCTGCATTCTCTTCCTTGCTCAGAAGACAATACTGGGTACACACTGTGTATCCATCATTGCTTCCTCTGGGTTGGGAGTTAAATTCAACAGACTTGTTCAGAGTTTCTACATTTTACCAAGCACCGTGCTAGGCACAAAGACACACGACACAGACTGCACACTCAAAGAGCTTACACATCAGGGGAGAGATGGATCGAACTCTATTTGATGCCCACTACGGTAGTTTCTCCTACAGTGATTTCAGCTCCCAGCTGTACACCAGTACTTGACACTCATGTTATTAACTGGTCATCACAAACTCACACTTCATCTTTTTTTCTTTGCATCCCTTTCCCCTTTGTTTCATCACCACATGGCTTAATGGTGCATTGGGTTGGCCAAAAAATTTGTTCAAGTTTTTCTATAACATCCTACTGAAAACTGAAATGGACATTTTGGCCAGCATAATATTCCCTACCACACATCTCTCTCTCATTTCGTGATGAGGTTGTTCCTCCTTCTGTGCTTTACCCCATACCCAGATATGTTTCCTTCCACTGAGGTTACACGATACCTGTCTATATCATGTTTGTGTCATTTATAATTTTATATCCTGTTACCATCGTGGGTGTATACATTATCTCCTTCACTAATGCTTTAGATCCTTGGAGCAGAAATGTAAGTCTGAGTTACCCCTATATCCTTATATCCCTAGAAGAGTCATCACACAGAGTAAAGTCTCAACACGTAATCGTATAAATGAATACAGAGATTGCATAATTTATTTAATTCAATTCAGCACTCATGCTTTGAATATTTACTCTAAGCCTGCTGTGGTGAGTAAATATTAGTTTTTCATTGATCATTAAACAGATTCAACCTTGAGCATGTGGATGCGATTGCTCCTTCTGACTTTACTCAGGGGCTGAACCTTCGGGGAGCTCTGACAGGCCTTGAGGGAACTGTGGGAGCAGTGCTATCTCCATCAAGCACATCGCTGAGTTTTGCTTTTTGAAGCTTAGACCTTAGAGGGAATTCTACATACCAGAAGACACTTTCTTTCTCAAGCTAGATCCTCAGGGAAATGTAAATGAATCTTTTTTTTTTTTTCTTTTCCCCTTGACTTCCCAGTCATTCAGTTCAGTCGCTCAGTCCTGTCAAACTCTTTGTGACCCCTTGGACTGAAGCACGTCAGGCTTCCTTGTCCATCACCAACTCCCGGAGCTTGCTCAAACGCATGTCGTTGAGTTGGTGATGCCATCCTATCATCTCTTCCTCTGTTGTCCCCTTCTCCTCCTGCCTTCAGTCTTTCCAAGCATCAGGGTCTTTTCAAATGAGTCTGTTTTTCACATCAGGTGGCCAAAGGACTGGAGTTTCAGCTTCAGCATCAGTCCTTCCAATGATTATTCAGGACTGATTTCCTTTAGGATTGATTGATTGGATCTCCTTGCTGTCCCAGGGACTCTCAAGGGTCTTCTCCAACACCACAGTTCAAAAGTATCAATTCTTTGGCACTCAACTTCCTTTATAGTCCAACTCTCACATCCATACATGACTACTGGAAAAACCATAGCTTTGACTAGATGGATCTTTGTTGGCAAAGTAATTTCTCTGCTTTTTAGTATGCTGTCTAGGTTGGTCATAACTTTTCTTCTAAGGAGCAAGCATCTTTTAATTTCATGACTGAGGTCACCATCTGCAGTGATTTTGGAGCCCAAGAAAATAAAATCTCTCACTGTTTCTATTGTTTCGCCATCTATTTGCCATGAAGTGATGGGACCGAATGCCATGATCTTAGCTTTCTGAATGTTGAGTTTTAAGCTAACTTTTTCACTCTCCTCCTTCACTTTCATCAAGAGTCTCTTTATTTTTTCTTCTTTGCTTTCTGTCATAAGGGGGGTGTCATCTGCACATCTGAGGTTGCTGATATTTCTCCCAGCAATCTTGATTCCAGCTTGTGTTTCATCCAGCTCAGCACTTCTCATGATGTACTTTGCATAGAAGTTGAATAAGCAGGGTGTCCATATACAGCTTTGACATACACCTTTCCAGATTTGGAACCAGTCTGTTGTTCCATGTCCAGTTCTAACTGTTGCTTCCTGACCTGCATACAGATTTCTCAAGAGGCAGGTTAGGTGGTCTGGTATTACCATCTCTTCAAGAATTTTCCACAGTTTCTTATGATTCACACAGTCAAAGGCTTTGACATAGTCAATAAAGCAGAAGTAGATGTTTTTCTGGAACTTTCTTGCTTTTTCGGTGATCTAACAGATGTTAGCAATTTAATCTCTGGTTCCTCTGCTTTTTCTAAATCCAGATTGAAGAACTGGAAGTTCACTATTCACGTACTGTTGGAGCCTGGCTTGGAGAATGTTGAACATTACTAGCATGTAAGATGAGTGCAGTTGTGCTATAGTTGGAGCATTCTTTTGCATTGCCTTTCTTTGGGATTGGAATTAAAACTGTGGCCACTGCTGAGTTGTCCAGTTAGCTTCAGTTTGAGCTTTTTGGTAACTGTCTTAGTTGAGCAGCAATATTTTTCTGTGTATCCTTGTGTTTCTATCTAATACTGAGTTCACAAGGTTTGAAGGGGGAGTCACTGCCACGTCCCTTCTTTCTTCACAGTGAAATATTTTCTCTAAGCTAGATTTGTGCGCTCTCAGTTTTCCTGTGCTACTGTTTAAGCCATTTTATACAGCTTCTATTTATTGTCTTACTGTCTCTCTTCCATACCTAATGGCCTTTACATATGACCTCATTAATTAATACACTGCTTGGTATTTGCAACAAGGATTTCCAGTTACATAGAGCAAAAATGGGAAATACTCTTCAAAAGGTGACATTGGATTCTACTTTATAGCACAATAGAGCCCAGTCATTTACTTTTTTCACTTTTCTTTATCTGGATTTATGTAAGCATAAAACCACCCCTCAGTCAGTCTATCTCATCAAGAAGCTTTTATAAGCCTCTTATCCTTCTCCAACAGAGGATAGACAGACTGAAAACCACAATCACAGAAAACTAACCAAGCTGATCACATGGACCACAGCCTTGTCTAACTCACTGAAACTATGAGCCACACCATGTAGGGCCACCCAAGACGGATAAGTCATGGTGGAGAGTTCTGACAAAATGTGTTCCAGTGGAGAAGGGAATGGCAAACCACTTCAGTATTCCTCCCTTGAGAACCCTATGAACAGTGTGAAAAGGCAAAAAAAATAGGACACTGAAGAATGAACTCCCCAGGTCAGTAGGTGCCCAATATGCTACTAGAGATCAGTGGAGAAATAACTCCAGAAAGAATGAAGAGACGGAGCCAAAGCAAAAACAACACCCAGCTGTGTATGTGACTGGTGATGGAAATAAGGTCTGATGCTATAAAGAACAATATTGCATAGGAATTTGGAATGTTAGGTCGATGAATCAAGGCAAATTGGAAGTGATCAAACAGGAGATGGCAAGAGTGAATGTCAACATTGTAGGAATCAGTGAACTAAAATGGAATGGGTAAATTTAACTCAGATGACCATTATATCTACTACTGTGGGAAAGAATCCCTTAGAAGAAATGGTGTAGCCATCACAGTCAACAAAAGAGTCTGAAATGCAGTACTTGCATGCAATCTCAAAAACAACAAAATGATCTCTGTTCATTTCCAAGGCAAACTGTTCAATACCATGGTAATGTAAGTCTATGCCCCAACCAGTAATGCTGAAGAAGCTGAAGTTGAACAGTTATATGAAGACCTACAAGATCTTCTAGAACTAACACCCCTTAAAAAGATGTCCTTTTCATTAGATGGCACTGGAATGCAAAAGTAGGAAGTCAAGAAACACCTGGAGTAACAGGCAAATTTGGCCTTAGAGTACAGAATGAAGCAGGGCAAAGGCTAATAGAGTTTTGCCAAGAGAATGCACTGGTCAATAGCAACAGGATTCAGTACATGAACCGTGAACTTCCAGTTGTTCAAGCTGGATTTAGAAAAGGCAGAGGAACCAGAGATCAAATTGCCAACATCTTCTGGATCATTGAAAAACCAAGAGAGTTCCAGAAAAACATCTATTTCTGCTTTACTGACTATGCCAAAGCCTTTGACTGTGTGGTCACAATAAACTGTGGGAAATTCTTCAAGAGATGGGAATACCAGAGCACCTGACCTGCCTGTTAAGAAACCCGTATGCAGGTTGAGAAGCATCATTTCGAACTGGACATGGAACAACAGACTGGTTCCAAATAGGAAAAGGAGTACGTCAAGGCTATATATTATCACCATGCTTATTTAACTTATATGCAGAGTACATCATGAGAAATGCTGGGCTGGATGAAGCACAAGCTTGAATCAAGATTGCTGGGAGAAATATCAATAACCTCAGATATGCAGATGACACCACCCTTATGGCAGAAAGTGAAGAACTAAAGAAACTCTTGATGAATGTGAAAGATGAGAGTGAAAAACTTGGCTTAAAGCTCAACATTCAGAAAACAAAGATCATGGCATCTGGTGCCATCACTTCTTGGCAAGTAGTGGAGAAACAGTGGAAACAGTGGCAGACTTTATTTTCAGGGACTCCAAAATCACTGTAGATGGTGACTTCAGTCATGAAATTAAAAGATGCTTGCTCCTGAGAAGAAAAGTTATGACCAACCTAGACAGCATACTAAAAAGCAGAGAAATTACTTTGCCAACAAAGGTCCATCTAGTCAAACAATTGTTTTTCCAGTAGTCATGTATGGATGTGAGAGTTGGACTATAAAGGAAGTTGAGTGCCAAAAAATTGATGCTTTTGAACTGTGGTGTTGGAGAAGACTCTTGAGAGTCCCTAGGACAGCAAGGAGATTCAATCAATCAATCCTAAAGGCAATCAGTCCTGAATAATCATGGTGATGATTATTCATGATAATTATTCATGCTGATGCTGAAGCTGAAACTCCAATCCTTTGGCCACCTGATGTGAAAAACTGACTCATTTGAAAAGACCCTGATGCTTGGAAAGATTGAAGGCAGAAGGAGAAACAGACAACAGAGGAAGAGATGGTTGGATGGCAGCATGGACTCAATGAACATGAGTTTGAGTAAGCTCTGGGAGTTGGTGATGGACAGAGAGGCCTGGCTTGCTGCAGTCCATGGGGTCGCAAAGAGTCTGACATGACTGAGTAATCAAACTGAACTGAAAACCAACCAGGTCTAATAGGATTTCATAATAAAATCAGAGCCCAGGTTATATCTGTATAATAACTGTAAAAGTCAATATTGGTGATTCATCTTACCTTTCACAAACGCTTTGCACATGTATTGTATCTCTCGCTTCACACAACCACACATCAAGAGGATAGTATTGTCACTGCATTGTGGATAAGGAAACTGAGGTTCAGAAAGATTGACTGGCCTTTTCAAGTTTATATCATTAGTCAAGTGTAGAAGAAGGATCTATGCCCAGATTTGTTTATTTTTAATAATAATGCCACTTACAGCAACATAGATGGACTGAGAGACTGTCATACTGAGTGAAGTAAGTCAGAGATAAAGAAATATGATATCCCTTATATGTGGAATCTGAATAGAAGTGATACAAATGAACTTCTCTACAAAAGAAGAGAGTCACAGATGTAGAGATCAAGTTTATGGTTGCCCGGGTGGGTGGGAGTGGCAGATAGGGGGAAGAGATAGGGAGTTTGGGATGGACGTGTACATGCTGCTATATTTAAGGTGGATAACCAACAAGGATCTACTGTAGTGCACAGGAAACTCTGCTCGATGTTATGTGGCAGCCCGGATGGGAGGGAAGTTTGGGGGAAAATGAATACATATATATGTATGGCTGAATCCCTTTGCTGTTCACCTGAAATTATCACAACATTGTTAATTGGCTATATACCAATATAAAATTAAAAGTTTCTTTAAAAAAAAAAAAAAAAACAGAAGCCATGTTTTTTTGTTTGTTTGTTTTTCCTCTGTATGACTTCATTCTGACAGTAAATTATGTAGCAATTCTGTACTGGTACCAAATATCCAATAAGAGTTAAATCTACCAAAAAACAGAGCCTCCAGGCAGACACTTGAATGTAGGTTCATGGTGAGTATGTGACCATGGGAACATCACAAATGAAAGGTGAAGGGGTCAATTATTTAATAAATGGTGCTGGGAAAATAGGCTAGGTTTATAAGGAAAAAAGAAATCAATATAGATCTTCCTATAAAACTAAACATCAAAATAAAATCTATATGAATTAAAGACTCCCATTAAAAAAGCAGTAAATTGGAAGAAAATATAAATGAATAACTGCCCAAGCCATGATATGGCAAAAATTTCCATACTTAAAACTAACGAGAAAGACCTCAAAAGAAGCAGTCAATATACTTGACTAAATAACATTTTAAACTTTATATAAAAAACATAAACCAGTAATAAAAGAGGAAAGCATTTGGAACACGTATGGCATAAAAAGTTTAACACCCTTGATATAGGAAAAGCCCATATGAGTCAATAAGATATCACTAAAACAGTTAAGAAGAGAGAATAAAGGAGCACATAAATATGTGAAAATATTAAACTGTTAATCAAAAATATACATTCAAAGAAAGAATTTACTTTTAAAAATTAGATATACAAAGTTTGTTAAGGTCCAGAGATAAATAAACATTTTAACTCACACATGCATAAATTAATGTAGGCCTTTTCAGAATACGATTGAACAGTGTGTATAAAGAAGAGGAAAAATAGTCGCATCTTTTAACCTAATAATATGCTTTTAGGAATTTATCCCAAAAGTAACTAAATGTGAAGGATATATCATAAAATATCAATTAAAACCTTATTTAACAAAACACCGGGGAGTGGGAGGGAGGCTCAAGACGGAGGGAATATAAACATACACTTATAGTTGATTCATGCTTTACAGCAGAAATCAACACATCATAAAATAATTATCTTCCAATTTAAAGAAAAAATACATTGTAGGAGAAAACCTGCCTATCAAGGTTATAATTGTCATTGCCAAGAACAAGGCTTTGTACCAGCTGGTAGCTTCAAAACATTGGTTGAGAGGTGGGATTAATGACGGACCACAACCTCATATACAGTAGCTGATGAACAGTTAGGTACATTAGGGTATATCCAAATAATTAAATATAATCATGAAAATAAATGTTTTGAAGAATTTTAAATGGAAAGACAGTATTGTGTAGCATTTTAAGAAAAAGGATATGAATTATACATGCAGTATGATAGTGTATTTACAAATATATCCATATAATCTCAGCAATTTATTTCCTGGAGTTGGAATTATGGAGAATTATTATTTCCTGGATGATGATGTTTTCTGTATTTTTCAGTTTTCACAGCATATAACCATTTTTTTTAAAAAAGTACACAGAATAGTCTGAAAAGATTCATGTTAAAAAGTTAATCGTGATTATCTCCAGGTGGTGAGATGTTTTTAATTTTTGTAGATTTCTATAATAAACTTGTATCACCTTTAATCAGAAAAAATGCTTATATTCTGTAAATGTTCTTATTCTATTAATAAACAGATTGTCAATCAATAGCATGAAAAGGTGAGCAGTGAAAATTAGGAACATCACAAAGTCAAGGTTAGTGACAGGTGTGCAGCAAAGTGAGACTCTTATCAGAGTGACTGACTGACTGCATCAATAGTCCCAATTCTTCATCCCTCCCAAATCAACTGTCCCTGCCATGTGACTTTCACTGCTCTTCCACTCTTAACTCTGGTCTTGGCCTTGTGTTTTGTCTTAGCCAGTGAATTTGCAAATACAGCATAAGTAAAGCTTGAAACGGGCCAGTTTCCCCCAGGATGCCTCCATGAGAACATGTTCCATCCTTACTGCTGGAGATAAGAGACCCATGGTCACCTTTGTGACCTCAGCTCACCCACAGCTGACAACCAAATGAGAGAGTGAACTCAGCTCAGATCAGAAGCCTCAGGTAATCCAACTAAAGCGGTGATCCAAAGACCTGTGAGCTACATAAACATGGCTGTAATCCACTGAGTTCTGGGGTAGTTGGCTCTACAGCATTATTGTGACAGTGGATTCTGATGCAAGGGGTGCCATGACTATGAATTGATTAGAAGTCACTACAAAATCCCCTGTTTACTGTGAAGATATTCATCTCTTCAAGGTTTGCTGAAAGCAGGATGAAACAGTCCTCTGGACAATTGACTTCCCATTGCTCAGATATCTTTCTATCCAATCAACTCATGGCCTACAAAGTACATGGGGGGAAAATGCCCCTAATAAAATACATGGACACTCAAAATCTTGGAAAGATTTTCATACCCATCCCCCCTAAGGCACTAATACACTGACATTCACACTAATGCATCTCTTAGAAGTTTAGTTAGCATTAAAATTTCTCCATGGTTTCAGTCAAAGTGGGGCAATGGCAAGCTGCAATTCCTGGGAGCTGAGAGTGGACCATGAAATCTGGGCAGCATACAAGGGTGCAGGCATCCAGTGGCTCTTTGTAGCAAAACAAACCCTGACTCTGACTGTTGCTATCATTTTTCCACAGTTCTTTAACCTTCAACACCAAGCATGAAACCAAGTGCCTGAATCAGAGGCGTGCCAAAATTTAAAGGTGGAAATCCACTAGTTATGAGCTCATTAAATCTCATTAAGTTTCTATCCAAAGACTGTTTCAGGGGGAAAGGACCTTGTCAGTCTGGCAGGCATATTGGGCTGTCAAAGACAGAGGTCATCATCTCTTTGAATCACAAAAGTAAAGATAAAAACCTCCATTTACTGAGCAACTAGACTGTGTGAAGATTGCACTATTCTCTACACAATGATATCCAAAGACTACTGTAAGATAACTGCTATTCCCTCCGTTTTGTAGGAATGTCAAACAAATATACCGTCTGAGGTTTAGAGGGGCCAGGAAATGTGCCAGGTCCAGGCTGGTCCCTGCCAGAATCTGCTCACACCATGTCCTGGGACTGGAAGACCCGTTTCTTCACACCCAGGTCATTTACTTCCTGTGACTACGTTACAATGAGCAGACAAGCTGATGTTCACATATCTTGTATCTTGGAAGTTACATTGAACCTTGTCAATCAACAAACTGGCATTTTATTTTTAAATAAAATGTAATTTCTAATGAGCCCAGTTTTGTCCTCCAGAGTCTCTTTCATTTGACACACAGAAGGGACTTTTATATTTGCCTTTCATATATCTCCAATAACCTTAAAACATTCCAAAAAATATAAATTCTCACCTAGCAATCTGTAGTCACTTTAATATGAAGACTTAAAGGACTGTGAATTTTCTTCATCTGCTACTTAACATACGGTACCTTCTGATTCTGTTAGTATAATATGATAATTACAAATTATATGATTTAATTATGTTTACCATGCTGTTCGTGGGCTCATGATTGTAAAAACAAGAAATATGATCCCCATATAGCTAGTAAGCTTTATTTTGTATCAAAGCAAATACCACTCTTTCCTCATTTCATTCCATCTCTTCTTTCCTCCCTCCCCCTCTCCTGCCTGAGTCAATTTTGGCCAAATAGACCCCAGCACAGCACATTGTCCTATGGAATGCCCCCTTCTTCTCCCTGCCAAGCCCTGTACACAGTGAACTGTCTCCGGGGAAGATTTTAATAAAGAAATCACGTTAAGATATTAATTTATAGCAGCTTAAAATCTTACTCTTTCCAGATTAAATATGTCTTAATAGGGGCAGTGATAAATCAACTTAAAAACTAAAACTCTGGCAGAAGAAATTCTAGCATGAAGTGAAAGCTTATGAGTTGAAATACTTTTAAAAGTGACTCTCTTTCCTGGTGCCCCTCAGCTCACGTCACTTGAATCCTGTTTGTCTCTGTGGCACCTTTTTTTCACCCAAAGCAGTAAATCACGTGGAGACTACAAACAAAACAAACCAAAACAGTCTTGCTTTCCCAAAGCCAAGAGAAACCAATCTTGAAACTCAAAACTGCAGATTACATTCTAAGTGCTTTCCTATAATTTTATTTTCTGCAACAACATTTTGGTCTGAGTCAAGCTTGCCTGCTTTAAGATATTTAGAGCAAAATAAGAGCAGTAACTACAGCTCATTATGATGACAATGGGACCAATTTAAGAGAACGAGAGACATACTGGGTCCACACATATTCAGGGCTCCACTGAAAAGATGTGAGGTAGAAAATAGGAAGTTAATTGCTGAATGTATAAATGAGTGAGTATTTGCACATACACACACATATTGCACACACTCCCGATCCATGCATAGAGACACATATACACCGACTGCCCATATATGCAAAGATAGGCACACATACTTCACATGGAAACAAACTCATTTTCTGAGATTTGGGAAGCAAACATTTTTATATATCATGCTCACCACTCACTGTGTGTAGTTTACCTTTCTGAAAGATCCCAGCAAGGGGGCAAAACCATGCCAGTTCCTTTTACTTTCTCACAAAATTATGAATCTGATCAATTGACAGGCTGATGGATGCATTTTTTAGGGAAATTTAATCCCCTAAATGTTTGCAGTAGTTACTATGCTGCTGCTGCTGTTGCTGCTAAGTCGCTTCAGTCGTCTCCGACTCATAGTTACTATATAACAATCCTAAATCTTGAGGAAATTATGACCCAAGAACTTCTCTGATAAATTAAATCTGGAATACATCTAATTCCATTAGGTTGGCTTCCCTGGTGGCTCAGAGGTTAAAGCATCTGCCTGCAATGCAGAAGACCTGGGTTCGATCTCTGGGTTGGGAAGATCCCCTGGAGAAGGAAATGGCAACCCACTCCGGTATTCTTGCCTGGAGAATCCCATGGACGGAGGAGCCTGGTTGGCAACAGTCCATGGAGGAGGAGCCTGGTAGGCTACAGTCCACGAGGTCGCAAAGAGTCGGACACGACTGAGCGACTTCACTTTCGCTTTCTTTCTCTTTGCTTAAGGATAATCCCTAGCAAGTCTCCAACCTTCTTTTCCAAGGTCCTCAGGCCAACTGGACCCAAAACTAACATGCCCTGACAATTCTGGCTTTAGAGGTATTTCTGGATTTAGGGCTGTAGGGAAATAGTGTGGAAAAGGAAGAGAATTAAGTACAACTTAAATGCTGTGTCCTTCACACCTACCCAGGTCTTCATCCCACTTCAGTTTTATAAATTTGGAGCAGCACCAGCTACCAAATGCCTAGATTAAATTATGATACTACCAAATGAGTCTCTAGCACAGACATAGGATAAAAGACAATCAGATGTCATAAATTAGCCTTTATTTACATAATTCTCTTGGAAAAGCATGTGATTAACACTAGATACTTTGGAAGAAAGATTATTTTATTCATTCTCCATTCAACCAGTGTCTATGGAGACTTACTATGTGCCACACACTATTCTAGGTCCTATGCATGAAACAGTTAACAAACTAGTGTTAAGAAAAAATCCCACTGACATTAAACTTCCATCTCATTGACAAAAACAAATATATTAATACATATATGTGGAATCTAGAAAAATCACACAGACGAACTACTTCCAAGGCAGCCATAGAGATGCAGACGTAGAGACTGGACAGGGACATGGGGTGGGGGGTGACCCGGGAGACTGGAATTGGTGTATGTGCACTGCCACGTGTAAAACAGCTAGTGGGGAAGCTGCTGTATAGCACCGGGAGCTCAGCTCCGTGCTCTGTGATGATCTAGAGGGCTGGATTCAGTTCAGGTCAGGTCAGTTGCTTAGTCATGTCCTACTCTGTGCGACCCATGGACTGCAGCACGCCAGGCTTCCCTGTCCATCACCCACTCCCAGAGCTTGCTCAAATTCATGTCCATTGAGTCAGTGATGCCATCCAACCACCTCATGCTCTGTGGTCCCCTTCTCCTCCTGCTTTCAATTTTTCCCAGAATCAGAGTCTTTTCTAGTGAGTCAGTTCTTTGCATCAGGTGGCCAAAGTATTGGAGCTTCAGCTTCAGTGTCAGTCCTTCCAGTGAATATTCAGGACTGATTTCCTTTAGGATTGACTGGTTTGATCTCCTTTCAATTAGATGGCAGACAGAATGAAAAGCACAACCACAGAAAACTAACCAAGCTGATCACATGGACCACAGCCTTGTCTAACTCAATGAAACTATGAACCATGCCATGTAGGGCCACCCAAGATGGATGGGTCATGGTGGAGAATTCTGACAAAATGTGGTCCACTGGAGAAGGGAATGGCAAACCACTTCAGTATTCCTCCCTTGAGAACCCCAGGAACAGTATGAAAAGAGGGGTGGGAGGCAAGTCCAAGAAGGAAGAGGTATATATACACATAGCTGATTCACTTCATTGTACAGCAGAAACTAACACTACATTGTACAGCAATTATACCCCAATAATAACAATAATAAAACCCTCACATCTCATTGACCAAAACTATACAAAATTTTCCAACAAATTAAATAAATATATAAACAAGTCTATGTCATCTGTTCCCTCTTCTTCCCCTTGGCTGGTGTTAGGGAATACATGGAGTAGAAGGCTAGGGAGTTTTTGTAGCAACTTCAAGCCATGTGCAATTGTCTTTCAATAGACCAGAGACACAGGTGTTTGGTATGCATGTGAGTGACACGGGGCTGGTGGCTGGGACACCTGTGTAAGGCTGAGGTGGATTAATCACTGATGCTACTTTCCCTTCCACAGGCTGATTTGAAAGGTTCCAGCCATTGTGCCTCTCTGATAAGGTTGCTTCACAGGGGCAGTGTGTGGTTCTTTGGCAGGCAGTGAGTCCTGCCTGTCCTGCTTGTAGGCAGAATGAAAACCAAATGAAAGTCAGCTACATTTTGAGGAAGGGTGCCAACAAACCTGTGCACCAAGCTGCTCATCCTAGCATCCTCTTTGTTGGGTTTATTTTCATTGTAAAGGCAGGGCTATATCTGACAAGAGCCCACAGACTCCCCACAGGGGGACAGAATCCATCCATGTTTCTCTCCCTGTGAGCAAAACAGACCTACCAAGCAGGTAGGCTTTCACAGGACAGCTGTTACATCTGCTCAGTCACCTCAGGTTTAGCCTCTAGTGTTCAGGAAAATGCTCCATAAACCCACCTCAAGGATGATAAAGAAGGCGTCAGAGTGAACATGAGGAATGAGGATCATCATCTCCAAATGGGACCCAGCAGGGTAGGTGAACAGGTGGCCTGTACTTGCATCTAAATGCATGCGGCTTCCTGGGACTCAGCCACGCGGCTCTGTTCATAGCAGTCCATAGTTCAAAAGTTTAATGTAAAAGTATAAACTGAACGCACTTTGTTCCAAATTGCTTTGTTTGATCCCATGACTCAAGAAAATTATTCCTCACTTCAACCTATATTTGAAAGTAGAGAACAGCTACAAAAACAAAAACAAGGCAGGGTTTTCCAACTACAAGAAGGAGTTGTAGAGTTCACTCATTACAGAGTCCAGTCTACTCAGTTCACCTGCTCTGAACAACGACCTTAACAGTAGACTTCCCCTCGTGGTTACATTACATAGAAAATGCTATCTGATGATATCAGCTAATGGAGCTTAAGTATGACTACTTAGAGAGAGAGAGTCATTGATTTTCACCTACTGTCATTGGCTTATAGCTGTGTTGCCTATAGCTTTCAAAATACCTTTTTTAAGTGCGTCACACTAAAGACTAAAGAAGAAAGAAATCACAAGATTATATTAAACAGAACAATAATTTTATAAAACTCAATACCTGGGACTTCCTTGGCAATCCAGTGATTAAGACCTTGTGCTTCTAATGCAGGGGGTTTGGGTTCAATCCCTCATGAGGGAACTAAGATTTCACATGCTGTATGGCATGGCCAAAAGTTTTTTTAAAAAATTAAAAACCTATCCATAACAAAAGTTTCTAAAAATTAGGAAAATAAAAGCATACTTATTTTTTAAAAGTGACTCCACCAATACTTGCCACAAATACTGCATTACATTTTCAAAAAAGTCAAAGCGTTTCTGCCAAGGTTAGGAAAGGTCAGGGATACCTACTACTGTTATCTATTCACGTCTCTGCAATATAATGCTAGAAATCATATGTGATTCAATAAGACAAAAGCAAATTGTGTAAAGAAGGAAAGAAACTGAATTATCATTTGTAGTGGATAGTATTCTAATGTCTAAATACCCAAGATAACTTACAAAATAGAGTAAGAGAATATAGTAAGACTCTTACATTAACCTCAAAAACTAATAACATCCCTATTAGTTTAATAAATGGAATAGGTAGGTAGTCATTCCATTCTCCAGGAACCCAGGTCTCCTGCATTGCAGGCAGATTCTTTACCATCCAAACCACCAGGGAAGCCCACTAAAAGTTCAAGAAGAAGAAGAAAGAGAAGATGGAACAGAAAGAAAAATAGAGGAACTTCCAAAATTAATGACAGGCACAAAAACCATAGACCCAGGAAGTTCAAAGAAAATTGCATAGAATAAATATAAGCATGTAAACACACATCACTCACATTCATAAGCATATCATATCCAAATTTCAGAAACTCAAAAAGAAACAAAATCTTGAAAGCTGCTTGAGTAAAAAGACACCTTTACTTATAGAAGAAGAAGGCCAAGAAATATTGTGTACTTCTTAACAGACCATACAGGCAAAAATTGAGTGTAGCAAAATATTTTAAATATTAAAAGAATAAACCACCAACCTAAAATTATTCTGTATACAATAAAATTATCTTTCAGAAATGAAAGAGAAGTAATTAATCAAACAAAAATATGAGGGAAATTCAATACTAGCAGAACTGCCCTGCAAGAAATAATAAAAGAAATTATTTAGGCATAAGATAAATGATATAAGTCAGAGACATGGATCTAAATAAAGAAAATGTTGCCAGAAAATAATAAATGAAGGTAAAATCTTTTGATTTTATTAATCTTTATGGATCTAAAAGATAGCTGGAAACAAAACCTGGTTCTTCAAAATTTGGTAGAACTTGAGTTAGATAGTCTAAGAAAGGAAAAGAACAGCTCAAATTATTAAAATCAGAAATAAAAGTGGGGGCATTACTACCAATTCTACAGAATTGAAAATGGTCATAAGTGAATACTATGAATGATTATAAGTGCACAAATTGGTTAACTTAGATCAAGTGGGCAAATTTCAAGAAACACAAAACCTACCAAGAAATCAGGAAAAATAGAAAATCTGAATTAACCTATCCAGTATGTGTGTGTCTCTGTGTGTGTGTGTACCTCCACACCACCAAGCAATTAACTCAGTTCTGACACTATCTGAAGACAGTGTTAGGTCCTACAAGCTAAGGGATCAGTCCTACAAGACTGCCCTCCTGACTTCAGATGCCAATCTCAGTCCCAGTCCTGGTTGTCTGCTGTGCTTCAGGCTGTAGATCAGAGATTTCAATGACAACCCGCCCTCAAATCTGGGTTTGATTAATTTGCTAAAATTGCTCACAGAACTCAGGAAAACAGTATAATTATTGTTTCCAATTTATTATAAAAAGATATGACAAAGGCTATCACTGCAGATGGTGATTGCAGCCATGAAATTAAAAGGCGCTTACTCCTTGGAAGAAAAGTTATGACCAACCTAGATAGCATATTCAAAAGCAGAGACATTACTTTGCCGACTAAGGTCCGTCTAGTCAAGGCTATGGCTTTTCCTGTGGTCATGTATGGATGTGAGAGTTGGACTGTGAAGAAGGCTGAGTGCCGAAGAATCGATGCTTTTGAAGTGTGGTGTTGGAGAAGACTCTTGAGAGTCCCTTGGACTGCAAGGCGATCCAACCAGTCCATTCTGAAGGAGATCAGTCCTGGGTGTTCTTTGGAAGGAATGATGCTAAAGCTGAAACTCCAGTACTTTGGCCACCTCATGAGAAGACTTGACTCATTGGAAAAGACTCTGATGCTGGGAAGGATTAGGGGCAGGAGGAGAAGGGGACGACAGAGATGAGATGGCTGGATGGCATCACTGACTCAATGGACGTGAGTCTGAGTGAACTCTGGGAGTTGGTGATGGACAGGGAGGCCTGGCGTGCTGCAATTCATGGGAAAATAGAGGAAAACAACAGAATGGGAAAGACTAGAGATCTCTTCAAGAAAATTAGAGATACCAAGGGAACATTTCATGCAAGGATGGGCTCGATAAAGGACAGAAATGGTATGGACCTAACAGAAGCAGAAGATATTAAGAAGAGGTGGCAAGAATACACAGAAGAACTGTACAAAAAAGATCTTCACGACCCAGATAATCACGATGGTGTGATCACTCACCTAGAGCCATATCCTAGAATGTGAATTCACATCCTGGAATATGAAGTCAAGTAGGCCTTAGAAAGCATCACTACGAACAAAGCTCGTAGAGGTGATGGAATTCCATCTATTTCAAATCCTGAAAGATAATTCTGTGAAAGTGTTGCACTCAATATGCCAGCAAATTTGGAAAACTCAGCAATGGCCACAGGACTGGAAAAGGTCAATTTTCATTCCAATCCCAAATAAAGGCAATGCCAAGGAATGCTCCAACTACTGCACAATTGCACTCATCTCACACACTAGTAAAGTAATGCTCAAAAT
>SJYT01041180.1:507324-560446 GCA_006410635.1 Cephalophus harveyi
AGACAACAGACTGGCTCCAAATAGGAAAAGGAGTACATCAAGGGTGTATATTGTCATCCTGCTTATTTACCTTATATGCAGAGTTCATCATGAGAAACGCTGGGCTGGAAGAAGCACAAGTTGGAATCAAGATTGCTGGGAGAAATATCAATAACCTCAGATATGCAGATGACACCACCCTTATGGCAAAAATTGAAGAGGAACTAAAAAGCCTCTTGATGGAAGTGAAAGAGGAGAGTGAAAAAGTTGGCTTAAAGCTCAACATTCAGAAAACTAAGATCATGGCATTTGGTCCCATTGCTTCATGGGAAATAGGTAATCGATGGAAACAGTGTCAGGCTGTATTTTTGGGCTCCAAAATCACTGCAGATGGTGATTGCAGCCATGAAATTAAAAGATGCTTAGTCCTTGTGAAGGAAGTTATCACCAACCTAGATGACATATTAAAAAGCCCAGACATTACTTTGCCAACAAAGGTCCGTCTAGTCAAGGCTATGGTTTTTCCATTGGTCATGTATAGATGTGAGAGTTGGACTGTGAAGAAAGCTGAGCGCTGAAGAATTGATGCTTTTGAACTGTGGTGTTGGAGAAGACTCTTGTGAGTCCCTTGGACTGCAAGGAGATCCAACCAGTCCATCCTAAAGGAGATCAGACCTGGGTGTTCATTGGAAGGAATTATGCTAAAGCTGAAACTCCAGTACTTTGGCCACCTCATGTGAAGGGTTGACTCATTGGAAAAGACCCTGATTCTTGAAGGGACTGGGGACAGGAAGAGAAGGGGACGACAGAGGATGAGATGGCTGGATGACATCACTGACTCGATGGACATGAGTTTGGGTAAACTCCAGGAGTTGGTGATGGACAGGGAGGCCTGGCGTGCTGTGATTCATGGAGTCACAAAGAGTCGGATACAGCTGAGCGACTGAACTGACTGACTGACAGATAAACATCTAGATGAAAGAGATGTATAGGGCAAGTTATTGGGAAGGTGTGTGGAGCTTCCTTGGTCTTTAGGCATACCATTCTGCCTGAATCTTAACGTGTTCACCAGCCTGGAAGTTCTTAGAACCCTGTCCTCCTGAGGGTTTTTGGAGGCTTCATACATAAGCATGATTGATTAAATCATTGGTCACTGGTACTGAACTCAATCTCCAGTCTCAGCACCCACCTAGATTTAGAGAGAGAAGATGAAAATTTCCAACCCCTAATCACAGAGATGTTCACCTAGTAACCAGCACCCATCTTTTGGATATCTAGCAGCTTTTCCAAAAGTCAACTCATTAACAAGATACCTTTATTGCTCTTCTCACTTAGGAATTTCCAAGGGTTTATGGAGATCTGTGCCAGGAACATGAACAAAGGCCAAATACATCTTATTATAAATCATGATATTATAACCTATAACTAGTATGAGAATTGAATCAGTAATCAAAAATCTCCCAACAAAGTGAAGTGCTAAACTTGATGGCTTCACTGGCAAACCTACCAAACATTTAAAGAAGAATTAATACCAAATTCTTCTTAAACTTTTCTAAAACATTAACGAGGAGGGACCACTTTCTAAGTCATTCCTTGAGGCCAGTTTTCTTCTGATACCAAAGCCCAATACACTTTAAGAGAAGAAAGAAAGCAACAGTGTTGGTCACTCAATTGTGTCTGACTCTTGTGACCTCATGGACTGTAGCCTGCCAGGCTTCTCTGTCCATGGAATTCTCCAGGCAAGAGTACTGGACTGGGCTGCCATTTCCTTCTCCAGGGGATTTTCCTAAACCAGGGCTTGAACCTGGGTCTCCCACACTGCAGGCAGAGGCTTTACCAACTGAGCCACCAATGAAGCCAGTAAGAAAACTACAGGCAAATATCCCTTATGAACACTGATGCAAAAATCTTCCGCAAAATACAAACAGAATTCAGAAGGGTATTAAAAATGTTATATACCGTGACCAAGTGGGATTAATTTCTGGAATGCAAGAATAGTTCAGCATACGAAAACTGATTAATGTAATACACATCAAAAGAAGGGAAAAAATGATCATCTCGATTAATGCAGAAAAAGCATTTGACAAAATTCAACACATTTTTATGATAAAAGACTCAAACTAGAAATAGAAGGAAACTGCTTCAACATAAAACCCATATATGAAAAACCCACGGTGAACATCACACTTAATGGTGAAAATTGAATGTTTTCCTCTAAGGAAAGTAACAAAGTGAAGAAGTTTACTTATATCTCTTCTATTCAACATAGTACTGAAAGTTCTAGACAGAACAAGTATCAAAAAGAAGAAATAGAAGTCATTGAAATTTAAAAGGAAGAAGAATAAGTATCTTTCTTTGCACATGGTAGGAAATCCTTAAGATTTCCCCTAAGTCCCATAGAAGGACTGCAGGAAGTAAGAAATGAATTCAGCAAAAAAGCAAGATATACAACAACATATGAAAATAGGTTGCATTATATGTAAACTAGGGGCTTCCCAGTGGTAGGTACTCTTGGTAAAGAACCCATCTGTTAATGCAGGAGACATAAAAGGTGCAGGTTCAATCCCTGGGTCAGGAAGATTCCCCTGGAGAAGGGACCAGCTACCCACTCCAGTATTCTTGCCTGGAGAATTCCAAAGACAGAGAAGCCTGGTGGGCTGCAGTCCATGGAGTTGCAAAGAGTCAACGGACGTTACAGAGAGCAACTAACACTTTCACTTTCACACTTACAGTGCTATAGTAATCAAAACGTGATATAGGCATAAAAATGGACAGATAGACCAATTAAATAGAAAAGAGCAGTAATAAATCCTTGCATATAAAATCAAATTATTTTTGGCAAGGGTTTCTAGGCTATTCAGTTGGTAAAGGAGAAAGTTTTCAACAAATGGTTAGGGAAAACTGAACACATACATGAAAAAGAAGAAAGTGGGATCTTTACCTACCACCATATATAACAATTAACTCAAAATCAAACAAGGACCTACTGTAATATCTCAAACAACAAAACTCTTAGAAAAAAAATTAAGATCAAACTTCATGACATTGGATTCAACCCTCAGTAAGAATTTAAATGATCTAATTTTTAAAATGGGACAGAGAATCTAAACAGACATCTAATCAAAAAAGACATACAGAAGGCAAATAAGTATATGAAAAATGTTCAACATCATTTGTCACTAGAGAAGTGCAAATTAAAACCACAATGAGATACCATAACATAAAGGACTAAAAATACCAATTGCTGCCAAGTATATAGCAATAGGAATGCTCATTCATTGTTGAAGGAAATACAAATTGGTACAGCACGAAGAAAGACTAGAAGTTTCTTACAAAACTAAACATAATCTTATTATACAATTCAGCAACTGCTCTTGTAGATATTTACCCAAGTGATTTGAAAAAGTTTATCCATATAAAAACCTGCATATGAATGTTTATAGCAACATTTTCCCATAATTTCCCCACACTGGAAGCAACTAAGAGTTCTCAGTCCTGATTGTTCATTGGAAGGACTGATGCTGAAGCTGACACTCCAATACTTTGACCACCTGATGCGAAGAACTGACTCATTGGAAAAGACCCTGATGCTGGGAAAGATTGAAGGCGGAAGGAGAACAGGACAGCAGAGGATGAGATGGTTAGATGGCATCACTGTCAGGATGGACATGAGTTTGAGTAGGCTCCAGGAATTGGTGATGGACAGGGAGGCCTGGCGTGCTATGGTCCATGGGGTCACAAAGAGTTGGACACAACTGAGCGACTGAACTGAAGAGTTCTTTGAATAGGTGAATGGATTAATGAACTGTGGTACATTTTATAATGGAATACTATTCAGTGAAGAAATAAATAAACTATCAATCCATGTAAAGAACTTAAAGATATGAAAAAATCCTAAGTGCATATTACTAAGTAAAATAGCAATTTAGAGTCTACATATTGCATGATTCCATTTATTTAACAATCTGGAAGAGGCAAAAATATTGAAATGGCAAACAAATAGTCATTGCTAGGAGTTTAGGGTATGGTTGAAAGTGAAAGTGTTAGTCACTCAGCTGTGTTTGACTCTTTGATCCCATGGACTGTAGCCCCCAGGCTCCTCTGCCCATTGGACTTCCCACGCGAAAATACTGGAGTGGGTTGCCATTTCCTTGTCCAGGGGTCTTCCCGACCCAGGGATCAAACCCAGGTTTCCTGCATTGCAGATGGATTCTTTACCATCTGAGCCACCAGGGAAACCCCTAGGGTAAGGTTGCTGCTGCTGCTGCTAGGTTGCTTCAGTCGTGTCCGACTCTGTGCAACCCCAGAGACGGCAGCCCATCAGGCTCCCCCGTCCCTGGGATTCTCCAGGCAAGAACACTGGAGTGGGTTGCCATTTCCTTCTCCAATGCATGAAAGTGAAAATTGAAAGTGAAGTCGCTCAGTCGTGTCCGACTCCCAGCGACCCCATGGACTGCAGCCCACCAGGCTCCTCCGTCCGTGGGACTTTCCAGGCAAGAGGGTAAGGTTAGAGTTAAGTATATGAAGCACAGGAGATTTTTGTAAGATAGGGAAATTATTCTGCATAATACTTTAATGGTGAATATATGACATTTGTGTTTCTTTAAAACCATTGAACTTTATTCTACAAAGAACCATGTAAACAAAAAAAATTTTTTAATAATAATTTAGAAGATTAAGCAATCCCAGGATGCAATGCGGATTATGATAAAATCTAACTGTAGTACAGTTGTATGAAACAGCTGTACTGATAAGAGCGGCCGGGAAAGGGGCTGACCTAAGTAACTTTGGAGGGCTTCCCTGGTGGCTCAGTGGTGAAGAATCTGCCTGCAGTGCAGAAGACACAAGTTCAAGCCCTGGATCAGGAAGACCCCCTAGAGAAGGAACTGGCAACCCTCTCCAGTATCTGGGAAATCCCATGGACAGGGGAGCCTGGCGGCTACAGTCCATGGGGTCGCAAAGAGTTGAAGGCTATAATACAGGTGACCAAAAGGACTGTTTATAGCAATGTCTTCTAGTTGATAAAGGTTTGGAGTTTTGTGTTTTTTAATTTGTTTCTTGGTTTTCTTTATTAGAGTACAGGTTTACAGTTCTAAAATATATATATATATATATATATATACACTATTAATGAACAGTTAAGTACGTGTATCCAGGCTGGTGAATTCTGGATTTCTTATTGTTGGAGTTGGAGGTTACAGGTCAACAGATAGGCAGAGAAGCTACAGGAGTAATCCAGTTTTATGAATTACTGTTGGAGACATTCATGCCACCTAATGTTTAATTTAACATAGGTAGAGATGGACACATATGAAAAAGCATATGGAAATATTTATAAATATGTATATTTGGAAGGCATACGTGCTTGGTTGCTTTCATCGTATCTGACTCTTTGTGACCCTGTGGACTGTAGCCTGCCAGGTTCCTCTGTCCATGGGATTCTCCAGGCAAGAATACTGGAGTGGCTTGCCATTCCCTTCTCCAGAGGATCTTCTCAACCCAGGGATTGAACCTGCGTCTCTTATGTCTCCTGTATTGGCAGGCCCCAGGATTCTTTACCACTACAACTACCATATATGTATATACATATATATATATATATATATATATATATATATATAAGCTTAATATACATACATTTCCCCTCTCTGTCAGCTGACATGGCCTAAAAATAATAGTGTCCCAGTAACAAAGAGCAAATTTGGGGCCTATATCTTGTTTTCCAATACCATTTTCCATTAAAAGGAACAGAGCTTTTAGATAAATGGCTGATTCTAAGACTGGGAAGGAAACATACAAGATTAGCCTGGAGCATGTTGCAATACCAGGAAGGAAGTGCTCAAAATAAATAAGCAAACAACATGAACAAAAATAACACAGTAACAGGGGAATGTCACAAAGACACAAAAGCCAAATAAAAGAGCTCCCAAAGCCCAAAGCTGGAGCAAGTTGAGCAATAAAATAAATAATATACTATTGGATTATAACTCAAGCATAAAATAATTATCCATGAATCCATACTGATATAAATAGCTGAATAAAAATATGAGAAAAGAGGTGAACAGTGAAGGATCTCAGCCATATATATACATGTATCCATTCTCTCACAATCTCCCCTCCCAGCCAGGGTGCCACATAACATTGAGCAGAGTTTCTTGTGCCTTATGGTAGATCCATGTTAGTTATCCATTTTAAATGTAGCGGTGTGTACATGTCTATTGGCTGTTCAATTGCTCAGTTGTGTTCGACTCTGCAACCCCATGGATTGCAGCACACCAGGTTTCCCTGTCCCTCACCATTTCCGGAAGCTTAGTCAAACTCATGTCCATCAAATTAGAGATGCCATCCAACCATCTCATCCTCTGTTGTCCCCTTCTCCTCCTGACTTCGATCTTTCCCAGCATCAGGGTCTTTTCTAATGGGTCACCTCTTTGCATCAGGTGGCCAAAGCATGGAGCTTCAGCCTCAGCATCAGTCCTTTAAGACTGATTTCCTTTAGAACTGACTGGTTTGATCTCTGCCATTCAAGGGACTTTCAAGAGTCTTCTCCAACACCACATTTCAAAAGCATCAATTATTCGGCGCTCATCTTCCTTATGGTCCAACTCACATCCATAATGACTACTGGAAAAACCAAAACTTTGATTAGACAGACCTTTGTTGGCAAAGTAACGTCTGCTTTTTAATACATTGTCTAGGTTTGTCATAACTTTTCTTCCAAGGAGCAAGTGTCTTTTAATTTCATAGCTGCAGTCACCATCTGTAGTGATTTAGGAGCCCAAGAAGATAAAATCTGTCACTGTTTCCATTGTTTCCCCATCTATTTGCCATGAAGTGATGGGACCAGATGCCATGATCTTAGCTTTTTGAATGTAGCTTTTTCACTCTCCTCTTTCACCTTCATTAAGAGGCTCTTTAGTTCCTCTTTGCTTTCTGCCATAAGGGTGTGTCATCTGCATATCTGAGGTTATTGATATTTCTCCTGGAAATTGGCTATACCCTAATATAAAATTAGGCTTCCCCAGTCGCTCATCTGATAAAGAATCCACCTGCCAACAAAAGAGACCCAAGAAATGAGGGTTCCATTCCTGGGTCAGGAAGATCCCCTGGAGAAGAAAATGGCAACCGATTCCAGTATTCTTGCTAGGAAAATCCGATGGACAGAGGAACCTTGCATTCTAAAGTACATAGGTTCGCAAAGAGTTGGACATGACTGGCCATGCACGCAAATACAAAGTAAAAGTTTTAAAAGATACATGGGGAAAGTAAAAGCAGCAACAGCATTATGGTGATCTAGGCTGTTCGTTTTGGTTTCCCCTTTTCACCTAAGTGTTAGACATTCATCCAGGAGCAAAATCACCTCTGCAGTAGTTGTGGAATACAGTACCATATGTGAAGGGCCCCAGGAAGAGGCTCACCCCTGTGCACCACCGGTAATAGACAGACAGACCTCAGCGCAGGCTGTGGAATCAATGGAACAGCAAAGCTACCCCCACTACCTTTATTGTGATTGGGATAAAACCTGTAGTACTGACCTGGGCAGACACCCACAAATAAGAGAGAAATTACAGAAGTTCAGCCTTCCCAGGAGATTCCAAAGCAACTTTGGAATAACAACAACAAACAAAACAAGAAAACAAGAGTTTGGATGTAGGAGAAATAGCAAGAAGAAATTTACAAGCACTGTCCACACACCCCCACACCCCCCTGCAAGGCAACACTGCACTGGCTGGGCTTTCAGACTGGATGACTCCTCCCACATGGGAAAGGATGGATGTGTAACCAAATACTCTTTTGGATGTGTAACTAAAAAACAAAACAAAAAAAATACACATTTTTCTCTAGCAGCACACAGAGTACAAGAGGGAATCTCCATGACTGAGAGAAGTAAGGAGATCAGGAAAGGCAGATAAGAATATCAAAGGGTATTAAAGGGAGATGGTTCCATCCATGAGCCTCTGGGAGTACCACATCTGGGATCTCCATACTAGGTCTGCACGCGTCCCCAACCCCCTGAGTGCTTAAGGTGTTGACCTTCCACCATCTTAGTTGGCTCCTGTGCTTGCTTCTGAGTGTGGAGGCCAGTGTGAGCTCCAGGACACAGGAAATGAGCTTAGAAAACAGGGCAGGGTCTATGGGCAGAAGTGGGGGAAACCGCAAACTTGAGCTATGGAGCCACCTTCTGGAAAGTTAAAGAGAGGTTTCCAGGAGCCAGCCTGGTGTTTTAGAAGAATGAAAGATGACATAAAAGCTTTAGAGTTCTGCCACAAGATGGCGCAAGAAGAGTGGCACAGTTGTAACGTGTGTGTGTGTCTGTCTGTCTGTCTGTCTGTCTGTGTGTCTGTGTGTCTGTGTTAGTCACTCATACTGGAGTGGGTTGCCATTCCCTTCTACAGGGCATCTTCCTGACCCAAGGATGGAACTGGCATCTCCTGCGGCGGGCGGGGAGGCGGATGAGGAGCGAGGCTGAAGCGCAGAAGGGGAAGTAGCTGGATTCCCGACCAGGTCGTCAGACTGCTGTGCTCCTGTCTTGCCTGCCGTCCTCTGGGGACCCTTCATGGGCCTCAGATCTCCGGGGGTTGTGCGTGAAAACTCCCCTGGCCTGAGATGCCCTCCTTCTAATTCCTTCAGGAGATTCCCCCTGCTTCCTCCAGGCTTCCCACTCTCATACCGCCTCATCCGTGTATTGTCTCCCAGGGAAATGCTTTCTGTCTTCACCACCAGAACGTCTGCTCCTCAGACAGAGGAGCCCTGAATCTCATCCATCTTTCATCCCCTTCTCCAGCTTACTAGCTGCCTCCCATCAGAGAAGGCAAAGGCAACCCACTCCAGTACTCTTGCCTGGAAAATCCCACGGTCGGAGGAGCCTGGTGGGCTGCAGTCCATGGGGTTGCTGAGAGTTGGACACGACTGAGCGACTTCACTTTCACTTTTCACTTTCGTGCATTGGAGAAGGAAATGGCAACCCACTCCAGTTTCTTGCCTGGAGAATCCCAGGGATGGGGGAGCCTGGTGGGCTGCCGTCTCTGGGGTCACACAGAGTTGGACACGACTGAAGCGACAGCAGCAACAGCACCAGCACTGCAGGCAGGTCCTTGACCATCTGAGCCACCAGGGGAGCCCACAGTGGATCATAAGATCCTTCGAATGCACAGAGGTTTGTAGCTGAGTTACATCTGTGCAGAACGATGATTAATGCACCTTTCCCAAGCCACCTTTCCCCACGCTTCCCACACCTCAGACCACTCTGCTTTATTTGTTATTCCATAAATAGCTTGAGCTCATTTTGCCTTTGGGGATGTGGATCTGACACTAGTTCTCCTGTCTCCTCCTTGACTGCCCTGTGAATGAACCCTCTCTTTGCAGCAGACCTTGTCATCTCAGCGTTCATGTTGCTGTGCATCCGGGAGAAGGAGCCTGGTTTGGTAGCAACCTTGACCAGCCAGCCAGGAGGTAAGTCCTGACTGACCTTTTGCCATCGTAGGCCCGTTGCTGATATTGAAAGACTGCAGACAAGTCCAATCAGCTTTTGTTCCAGGGATTGTCACCCAAATTTCCCCAGCCATGTGCCATGAACCTTGGGGGCTTAGTTTCCTTTTGCAGCAAAGAGGTGGTTTGGGTTTTGGAAGATGCCTTCTGAATGAGTGACCTCATTAAAGAAATGCGTTCTTCTATGGATATCGGAAAATCTTTGCATGCCTAGAGATTGTCATACTGAGTGAAGTCAGACAGAGAAAGACAAATATATGAACTCACTTATATGTGGAATCTAAGAAAAATGGTACATACGGAAATGGAGTCATACATGTATAAAACAAACTAATGGTTACCGGGGGTAAGGAGGCAGGGGAGGGATAAATTGGGAGATTGGAATTGACATATACATATACACACTACTATATATAAGATAGGTAACTGATAAGGACCTACTGTAGCACAGGGAACTCTCCTCGGTACTCTCTAATGGCCTTTGTGGAGAAGAATCAATCTAAAAAGAGAAGATATAGGTATATATAGAACTATTTCACTTTGCAGTAAACCTGGCACTAACACAATACTGTGAATCAACTATACTCCAATATCTGTCTCTTATACACATCTTTCAATCCCTGGATCAGGAAGACCCCCTAGAGAAGGAACTGGCAACCCTCTCCAGTATCTGGGAAATCCCATGGACAGGGGAGCCTGGCGGCTACAGTCCATGGGGTCGCAAANAAAAAAAAAAAAAAAAAAAATGCACTCATGCCTAGATTATCTGTCAGTTCTGTCCAGGTCATGTGTTGGAAACCCACTTGGTGGGATTTTGGCAAATAATATAAGGTTACAGCTCCTAAGGGAAGCCCAAGGCTGTGAATTTTGGTCTTGTTTGTTTTTATCTTGTCCATCTATGTCTGTCTATGTCTGATTGTCTCAGTTGATAAGAACTGACTATTGGAGATTGAACTTTTTGGTCCCACCCATAGCAAGGACATGTTAGAGAGACCTTTCTGTTGCAAATACCTGAGACAAAACCCTTCAAAATGGGAAAAGTTAATTCAATTCCCCCATGTAGTCCTCTAGGCTGTGTTCTTCAAAACTGAGTGACTTTCAGTTATCATTCATGGAAAAAGGGAAAAGATGGTATTTTGGGGGGGTAACACTGTGTGGCCACGTTATCATTTAGACTCCTGAGCAAATGGCCTAAAAATGAATCCTTGAATTACAACTCAATTTTGCCACTAGATTTATTTTATAAATGGGAAGAAAAATGGGGTGAAATGCCTTATGTAAGAGAAGTGCAAATTAAAACCACAATGAGATACCATAACATAAAGGACTAAAAATACCAATTGCTGCCAAGTATATAGCAGTAGGAATGCTCATTCATTGTTGAAGGAAATACAAATTGGTACAGCACCAAGAAAGACTAGAAGTTTCTTACAAAACTAAACATAATCTTATTATACAAATCATCAACTGCTCTTCTAGATAATTACCCAACTGATTTGAAAAAGTTTATCCATATAAAAACCTGCATTTGAATGTTTATAGCAACATTTTCCCATGATTTACCCAAACTGGAAGCAACTAAGAGTTCTCAGTCCTGAATATTCATTGGAAGGACTGATGCTGAAGCTGACACTCCAATACTTTGACCACCTGATGCGAAGAACTGACTCATGGGAAAAGACCCTGATGCTGGGAAAGATTGAAGGCGGGAGGAGAACAGGACAGCAGAGGATGAGATGGTTAGATGGCATCACTGTCAGGATGGACATGAGTTTGAGTAGGCTCCAGGAATGAGCGACTGAACTGACTGACTGACAGATAAACATCTAGATGAAAGAGATGTATAGGGCAAGTTATTGGGAAGGTGTGTGGAGCTTCCTTGGTCTTTAGGCATACCATTCTGCCTGAATCTTAACGTGTTCACCAGCCTGGAAGTTCTTAGAACCCTGTCCTCCTGAGGGTTTTTGGAGGCTTCATACATAAGCATGATTGATTAAATCATTGGTCACTGGTACTGAACTCAATCTCCAGTCTCAGCACCCACCTAGATTTAGAGAGAGAAGATGAAAATTTCCAACCCCTAATCACAGAGATGTTCACCTAGTAACCAGCACCCATCTTTTGGATATCTAGCAGCTTTTCCAAAAGTCAGCTCATTAACAAGATACCTTTATTGCTCTTCTCACTTAGGAATTTCCAAGGGTTTATGGAGATCTGTGCCAGGAACATGAACAAAGGCCAAATACATCTTATTATAAATCATGATATTATAACCTATAACTAGTATGAGAATTGAATCAGTAATCAAAAATCTCCCAACAAAGTGAAGTGCTAAACTTGATGGCTTCACTGGCAAACCTACCAAACATTTAAAGAAGAATTAATACCAAATTCTTCTTAAACTTTTCTAAAACATTAACGAGGAGGGACCACTTTCTAAGTCATTCCTTGAGGCCAGTTTTCTTCTGATACCAAAGCCCAATACACTTTAAGAGAAGAAAGAAAGCAACAGTGTTGGTCACTCAATTGTGTCTGACTCTTGTGACCTCATGGACTGTAGCCTGCCAGGCTTCTCTGTCCATGGAATTCTCCAGGCAAGAGTACTGGACTGGGCTGCCATTTCCTTCTCCAGGGGATTTTCCTAAACCAGGGCTTGAACCTGGGTCTCCCACACTGCAGGCAGAGGCTTTACCAACTGAGCCACCAATGAAGCCAGTAAGAAAACTACAGGCAAATATCCCTTATGAACACTGATGCAAAAATCTTCCGCAAAATACAAACAGAATTCAGAAGGGTATTAAAAATGTTATATACCATGACCAAGTGGGATTAATTTCTGGAATGCAAGAATAGTTCAGCATACGAAAACTGATTAATGTAATACACATCAAAAGAAGGGAAAAAATGATCATCTCGATTAATGCAGAAAAAGCATTTGACAAAATTCAACACATTTTTATGATAAAAGACTCAAACTAGAAATAGAAGGAAACTGCTTCAACATAAAACCCATATATGAAAAACCCACGGTGAACATCACACTTAATGGTGAAAATTGAATGTTTTCCTCTAAGGAAAGTAACAAAGTGAAGAAGTTTACTTATATCTCTTCTATTCAACATAGTACTGAAAGTTCTAGACAGAACAAGTATCAAAAAGAAGAAATAGAAGTCATTGAAATTTAAAAGGAAGAAGAATAAGTATCTTTCTTTGCACATGGTAGGAAATCCTTAAGATTTCCCCTAAGTCCCATAGAAGGACTGCAGGAAGTAAGAAATGAATTCAGCAAAAAAGCAAGATATACAACAACATATGAAAATAGGTTGCATTATATGTAAACTAGGGGCTTCCCAGTGGTAGGTACTCTTGGTAAAGAACCCATCTGTTAATGCAGGAGACATAAAAGGTGCAGGTTCAATCCCTGGGTCAGGAAGATTCCCCTGGAGAAGGGACCAGCTACCCACTCCAGTATTCTTGCCTGGAGAATTCCAAAGACAGAGAAGCCTGGTGGGCTGCAGTCCATGGAGTTGCAAAGAGTCAACGGACGTTACAGAGAGCAACTAACACTTTCACTTTCACACTTACAGTGCTATAGTAATCAAAACGTGATATAGGCATAAAAATGGACAGATAGACCAATTAAATAGAAAAGAGCAGTAATAAATCCTTGCATATAAAATCAAATTATTTTTGGCAAGGGTTTCTAGGCTATTCAGTTGGTAAAGGAGAAAGTTTTCAACAAATGGTTAGGGAAAACTGAACACATACATGAAAAAGAAGAAAGTGGGATCTTTACCTACCACCATATATAACAATTAACTCAAAATCAAACAAGGACCTACTGTAATATCTCAAACAACAAAACTCTTAGAAAAAAAATTAAGATCAAACTTCATGACATTGGATTCAACCCTCAGTAAGAATTTAAATGATCTAATTTTTAAAATGGGACAGAGAATCTAAACAGACATCTAATCAAAAAAGACATACAGAAGGCAAATAAGTATATGAAAAATGTTCAACATCATTTGTCACTAGAGAAGTGCAAATTAAAACCACAATGAGATACCATAACATAAAGGACTAAAAATACCAATTGCTGCCAAGTATATAGCAATAGGAATGCTCATTCATTGTTGAAGGAAATACAAATTGGTACAGCACGAAGAAAGACTAGAAGTTTCTTACAAAACTAAACATAATCTTATTATACAATTCAGCAACTGCTCTTGTAGATATTTACCCAAGTGATTTGAAAAAGTTTATCCATATAAAAACCTGCATATGAATGTTTATAGCAACATTTTCCCATAATTTCCCCACACTGGAAGCAACTAAGAGTTCTCAGTCCTGATTGTTCATTGGAAGGACTGATGCTGAAGCTGACACTCCAATACTTTGACCACCTGATGCGAAGAACTGACTCATTGGAAAAGACCCTGATGCTGGGAAAGATTGAAGGCGGAAGGAGAACAGGACAGCAGAGGATGAGATGGTTAGATGGCATCACTGTCAGGATGGACATGAGTTTGAGTAGGCTCCAGGAATTGGTGATGGACAGGGAGGCCTGGCGTGCTATGGTCCATGGGGTCACAAAGAGTTGGACACAACTGAGCGACTGAACTGAAGAGTTCTTTGAATAGGTGAATGGATTAATGAACTGTGGTACATTTTATAATGGAATACTATTCAGTGAAGAAATAAATAAACTATCAATCCATGTAAAGAACTTAAAGATATGAAAAAATCCTAAGTGCATATTACTAAGTAAAATAGCAATTTAGAGTCTACATATTGCATGATTCCATTTATTTAACAATCTGGAAGAGGCAAAAATATTGAAATGGCAAACAAATAGTCATTGCTAGGAGTTTAGGGTATGGTTGAAAGTGAAAGTGTTAGTCACTCAGCTGTGTTTGACTCTTTGATCCCATGGACTGTAGCCCCCAGGCTCCTCTGCCCATTGGACTTCCCACGCGAAAATACTGGAGTGGGTTGCCATTTCCTTGTCCAGGGGTCTTCCCGACCCAGGGATCAAACCCAGGTTTCCTGCATTGCAGATGGATTCTTTACCATCTGAGCCACCAGGGAAACCCCTAGGGTAAGGTTGCTGCTGCTGCTGCTAGGTTGCTTCAGTCGTGTCCGACTCTGTGCAACCCCAGAGACGGCAGCCCATCAGGCTCCCCCGTCCCTGGGATTCTCCAGGCAAGAACACTGGAGTGGGTTGCCATTTCCTTCTCCAATGCATGAAAGTGAAAATTGAAAGTGAAGTCGCTCAGTCGTGTCCGACTCCCAGCGACCCCATGGACTGCAGCCCACCAGGCTCCTCCGTCCGTGGGACTTTCCAGGCAAGAGGGTAAGGTTAGAGTTAAGTATATGAAGCACAGGAGATTTTTGTAAGATAGGGAAATTATTCTGCATAATACTTTAATGGTGAATATATGACATTTGTGTTTCTTTAAAACCATTGAACTTTATTCTACAAAGAACCATGTAAACAAAAAAAATTTTTTAATAATAATTTAGAAGATTAAGCAATCCCAGGATGCAATGCGGATTATGATAAAATCTAACTGTAGTACAGTTGTATGAAACAGCTGTACTGATAAGAGCGGCCGGGAAAGGGGCTGACCTAAGTAACTTTGGAGGGCTTCCCTGGTGGCTCAGTGGTGAAGAATCTGCCTGCAGTGCAGAAGACACAAGTTCAAGCCCTGGATCAGGAAGACCCCCTAGAGAAGGAACTGGCAACCCTCTCCAGTATCTGGGAAATCCCATGGACAGGGGAGCCTGGCGGCTACAGTCCATGGGGTCGCAAAGAGTTGAAGGCTATAATACAGGTGACCAAAAGGACTGTTTATAGCAATGTCTTCTAGTTGATAAAGGTTTGGAGTTTTGTGTTTTTTAATTTGTTTCTTGGTTTTCTTTATTAGAGTACAGGTTTACAGTTCTAAAATATATATATATATATATATATATACACTATTAATGAACAGTTAAGTACGTGTATCCAGGCTGGTGAATTCTGGATTTCTTATTGTTGGAGTTGGAGGTTACAGGTCAACAGATAGGCAGAGAAGCTACAGGAGTAATCCAGTTTTATGAATTACTGTTGGAGACATTCATGCCACCTAATGTTTAATTTAACATAGGTAGAGATGGACACATATGAAAAAGCATATGGAAATATTTATAAATATGTATATTTGGAAGGCATACGTGCTTGGTTGCTTTCATCGTATCTGACTCTTTGTGACCCTGTGGACTGTAGCCTGCCAGGTTCCTCTGTCCATGGGATTCTCCAGGCAAGAATACTGGAGTGGCTTGCCATTCCCTTCTCCAGGGGATCTTCTCAACCCAGGGATTGAACCTGCGTCTCTTATGTCTCCTGTATTGGCAGGCCCCAGGATTCTTCACCACTACAACTACCATATATGTATATACATATATATATATATATATATATATATAAGCTTAATATACATACATTTCCCCTCTCTGTCAGCTGACATGGCCTAAAAATAATAGTGTCCCAGTAACAAAGAGCAAATTTGGGGCCTATATCTTGTTTTCCAATACCATTTTCCATTAAAAGGAACAGAGCTTTTAGATAAATGGCTGATTCTAAGACTGGGAAAGAAACATACAAGATTAGCCTGGAGCATGTTGCAATACCAGGAAGGAAGTGCTCAAAATAAATAAGCAAACAACATGAACAAAAATAACACAGTAACAGGGGAATGTCACAAAGACACAAAAGCCAAATAAAAGAGCTCCCAAAGCCCAAAGCTGGAGCAAGTTGAGCAATAAAATAAATAATATACTATTGGATTATAACTCAAGCATAAAATAATTATCCATGAATCCATACTGATATAAATAGCTGAATAAAACTATGAGAAAAGAGGTGAACAGTGAAGGATCTCAGCCATATATATACATGTATCCATTCTCTCACAATCTCCCCTCCCAGCCAGGGTGCCACATAACATTGAGCAGAGTTTCTTGTGCTTTATGGTAGATCCATGTTAGTTATCCATTTTAAATGTAGCGGTGTGTACATGTCTATTGGCTGTTGTTCAATTGCTCAGTTGTGTTCGACTCTGCAACCCCATGGATTGCAGCACGCCAGGTTTCCCTGTCCCTCACCATTTCCCGAAGCTTAGTCAAACTCATGTCCATCAAATTAGAGATGCCATCCAACCATCTCATCCTCTGTTGTCCCCTTCTCCTCCTGACTTCGATCTTTCCCAGCATCAGGGTCTTTTCTAATGGGTCACCTCTTTGCATCAGGTGGCCAAAGCATTGGAGCTTCAGCCTCAGCATCAGTCCTTTAAGACTGATTTCCTTTAGAACTGACTGGTTTGATCTCTGCCATTCAAGGGACTTTCAAGAGTCTTCTCCAACACCACATTTCAAAAGCATCAATGCTTCGGCGCTCATCTTCCTTATGGTCCAACTCACATCCATAATGACTACTGGAAAAACCAAAACTTTGACTAGACAGACCTTTGTTGGCAAAGTAACGTCGGCTTTTTAATACATTGTCTAGCTTTGTCATAACTTTTCTTCCAAGGAGCAAGTGTCTTTTAATTTCATAGCTGCAGTCACCATCTGTAGTGATTTAGGAGCCCAAGAAGATAAAATCTGTCACTGTTTCCATTGTTTCCCCATCTATTTGCCATGAAGTGATGGGACCAGATGCCATGATCTTAGCTTTTTGAATGTAGCTTTTTCACTCTCCTCTTTCACCTTCATTAAGAGGCTCTTTAGTTCCTCTTTGCTTTCTGCCATAAGGGTGTGTCATCTGCATATCTGAGGTTATTGATATTCCTCCTGGAAATTGGCTATACCCTAATATAAAATTAGGCTTCCCCAGTCGCTCATCTGATTAAGAATCCACCTGCCAACAAAAGAGACCCAAGAAACAAGGGTTCCATTCCTGGGTCAGGAAGATCCCCTGGAGAAGAAAATGACAACCGATTCCAGTGTTCTTGCTAGGAAAATCCAATGGACAGAGGAACCTTGCATTCTAAAGTACATAGGTTCGCAAAGAGTTGGACATGATTGGCCATGCACGCAAATACAAAGTAGAAGTTTTGAAAGATATATGGGGAAAGTAAAAGCAGCAACAGCATTATGGTGATCTAGGCTGTTCATTTTGGTTTTCCCTTTTCACCTAAGTGTTAGACATTCATCCAGGAGCAAAATCACCTCTGCAGTAGTTGTGGAATACAGTACCATATGTGAAGGGCCCCAGGAAGAGGCTCACCCCTGTGCACCACTGGTAATAGACAGACAGACCTCAGTGCAGACTGTGGAATCAATGGAACAGCAAAGCTACCTCCACTACCTTTATTGTGATTGGGATAAAACCTGTAGTACTGACCTGGGCAGACATCCACAAATAAGAGAGAAATTGCAGAAGTTCAGCCTTCCCAGGAGATTCCAAAGCAACTTTGGAATAACAACAACAAACAAAACAAGAAAACAAACAAGAGTTTGGATGTAGGAGAAATAGCAAGAAGAAATTTACAAGCACTGTCCACACACCCCCACACCCCCCTGCAAGGCAGCACTGCACTGGCTGGGCTTTCAGACTGGATGACTCCTCCCACATGGGAAAGGGTGGATGTGTAACCAAATACTCTTTGGATGTGTAACTAAAAAACAAAACAAAACAAAAAACACATTTTTCTCTAGCAGCACACAGAGTACAGGAGGGAATCTCCATGACTGAGAGAAGTAAGGAGATCAGGAAAGGCAGATAAGAATATCAAAGGGTATTAAAGGGAGATGGTTCCATCCATGAGCCTCTGGGAGTGCCACATCTGGGATCTCCATACTAGGTCTGCACGCATCCCCAATCCCCTGAGTGCTTAAGGTGTTGACCTTCCACCATCTTAGTTGGCTCCTGTGCTTGCTTCTGAGTGTGGAGGCCAGTGTGAGCTCCAGGACACAGGAAATGAGCTTAGAAAACAGGGCAGGGTCTATGGGCAGAGCTGAGGGAAACCACAAACTTGAGCTATGGAGCCACCTTCTGGGAAGTTAAAGAGAGGTTTCCAGGAGCCAGCCCAGTTTATTAGAATGAAAGATGACATAAAAGCTTAAGAGTTCTGCCACAAGATGGCGCAAGAAGAGTGGCACAGTTGTAACGTGTGTGTGTGTGTGTGTGTGTGTGTGTTAGTCACTCATTCGTGTCCAACTATTTGTGACCCCATGAACAGTAGCCCACCAGACTCCTCTGTCTATGGGATTTCCCAGGCAAGAATACTGGAGTGGGTTGCCATTCCCTTCTACAGGGGATCTTCCTGACCCAAGGATGGAACTGGCATCTCCTGCGGCGGGCGGTGAGGCGGATGAGGAGCGAGCCTGAAGCGCAGAAAGGGAAGTAGCTGGATTCCCGACAAGGTCGTCAGACTGCTGTCCTCCTGTCTTGCCTGCCGTCCTCTGGGGACCCTTCATGGGCCTCAGATGTCCGGGAGTTGTGCGTGAAAACTCCCCTGGCCTGAGATGCCCTGCTTCTAATTCCTTCAGGAGATTCCCCCTGCCCCCTCCGGCCTTCCCACTCTTATACCACCTCATCCATGTATTGTCTTGCAGGGAATGCTTTCTGTCTTCACCACCAGAACGTCTGTTCCTCAGACAGAGGAGCCCTGAATCTCATCCATCTTTCATGCCTATTACTAAGCCCCTTCTCCAGCTTACTAGCTGCCTCCCATCGGAGAAGGCAATGGCAACCCACTCCAGTACTCTTGCCTGGAAAATCCCACGGTCGGAGGAGCCTGGTGGGCTGAAGTCCATGGGATTGCTGAGAGTTGGACATGACTGAGCGACTTCACTTTCACTTTTCACTTTCATGCACTGGAGAAGGAAATGGCAACCCACTCCAGTTTCTTGCCTGGAGGATCCCAGGCATGGGGGAGTCTGGTGGGCTGCCGTCTCTGGGGTCACACAGAGTTGGGCAGGACTGAAGCGACTTAGCAGCAACAGCACCAGCACTGCAGGCAGATCCTTGACCAGCTGAGCCACCAGGGGAGCCCGCAATGGATCATAAGATCCTTCGATTGCACAGAGGTTTGTAGCTGAGTTACATCTGTGCAGAACGATGATTAATGCACCTTTTCCAAGCCACCTTTCCCCACACTTCCCACACCTCGGACCACTCTGCTTTATTTGTTATTCCATAAATAACTTGAGCTCTTTTTGCCTTTGGGGATGTGGAGCTAAGACTAGTTCTCCTGTCTCCTTCTTGACTGCCCTGTGAATGAACCCTCTCTTTGCGGCAGACCTTGTCATCTCAGCGTTCATGTTGCTGTGTATCAGGGAGAAGGAGCCTGGTTTGGTAGCAACCTTCACCAGCCAGCCAGGAAAGTCCTGACTGATCTTTTTCCATAGTAGGCCTGTTACTGGTATTGAAAGACTGCGGACAAGTCCAATCAGCTTTTTTTTTTTTTTTTTAAGAGAAGTATCTGCATTTTATTTTTTTTATTTTTTTCATTTTTTATTTATTTTTATTTTACTCTACAATACTGTATTGGTTTTGCCATACATTGACATGAATCCACCACGGGTGTACATGAGTTCCCAATCCTGAACCCCCTTCCAACCTCCCACCCTGTATCCTCTCTCTGGATCATCCCTGTGCACCAGCCCCAAGCATCCTGTATCCTGTATTGAACCTAGACTGGCGATTCGTTTCTTACATGATAGTATACATGTTTCAACGCCATTCTCCCAAATCATGCCACCCTCTTCCTCTCCCACAGAGTCCAAAAGTCTGTTCTATACATCTGTGTCTCTTTTGCTGTCTTGCATACAGGGTTATCATTACCATCTTTCTAAATTCCATATATATGTGTTAGTATACTGTATTGGTGTTTTTCTTTCTGGCTTATTTCACTCTGTATAATCGGCTCCAGCCAATCAGCTTTTGTTCCAGGGATTGTCACCCAGATTTCCCCAGCCATGTGCCATGAACCTTGGATGCTTAGTTTCCTTTTGCAGCAAAGAGGTGGTTTGGGTTTTGGAAGATGCCTTCTGAATGAGTGACCTCATTAAAGAAATGTATTCTTCTGTGGATATTGGAAAATCTTTGCATCCCTAGAGATTGTTATACTGAGTGAAGACAAATATAGGAACTCACTTATATGTGGAATCTAAGAAAAATGGTACATACAGGAATGGAGTCATATATGTATAAAGCAAACTAATGGTTACCAGGGGGTAAGGAGGCAGGGGAGGGATAAATTGGGAGATTGGAATTGACATATACATATACACACTACTATATATAAGATAGGTAACTGATAAGGACCTACTGTAGCACAGGGAACTCTCCTCGGTACTCTCTAATGGCCTTTGTGGAGAAGAATCAATCTAAAAAGAGAAGATATAGGTATATATAGAACTATTTCACTTTGCAGTAAACCTGGCACTAACACAATACTGTGAATCAACTATACTCCAATATCTGTCTCTTATACACATCTTTCAATCCCTGGATCAGGAAGACCCCCTAGAGAAGGAACTGGCAACCCTCTCCAGTATCTGGGAAATCCCATGGACAGGGGAGCCTGGCGGCTACAGTCCATGGGGTCGCAAAGAGTTGAAGGCTATAATACAGGTGACCNAAAAAAAAAAAAAAAAAATGCACTCATGCCTAGATTATCTGTCAGTTCTGTCCATGTCATGTGTTGGAAACCCACTTGGTGGATGTTGGCAAATAATATAAGGTTGCAGCTCCTAAGGGAAGCCCAAGGCTGTGAATTTTGGTCTTGTTTGTTTTTATCTTGTCCATCTATGTCTGTCTATGTCTGATTGTCTCAGTTGATAAGAACTGACTATTGGAGATTGAGCTTTTTGGTCCCGCCCATAGCAAGGACATGTTAGAGAGACCTTTTTGTTGCAAATACCTGAGACAAAACCCTTCAAAATGGGAAAAGTTAATTCAATTCCCCCATGTAGTCCTCTAGGCTGTATTCTTTAAAACTGAGTGACTTTAAGTTATCATTCATGGAAAAAGGGAAAAGATGGTATTTTGGGGGGGTAACACTGTGTGGCCACATTATCATTTAGACTCCTGAGCAAATGGCCTAAAAAGGGATCCTTGAATTACAACTCAATTTTGCCACTAGATTTATTTTATAAATGGGAAGAAAAATGGGGTGAAATGCCTTATGTACTGTCTTTTATGTTATTGTATCAGAATAAACCTGTGCAGAGAAAATATAAGGTTATGGCCCAACAGGAAAGAAGGCAAAGAAACGTTTTGCTTGATCCCAATGACAAGGATGACAACTTGCTGTTGATTCTATCAAACCTTGTTCCTTCACCCGCTAAGAGGGAGCTGTGCTCTTTCCTTGTCACATCTTCAAGCCTGGGCCCTCCCTCAACCCGCCCCTGGTCTCTGAGGATGGAGAAATAGGAATGGTCGCACCCTCATTTGTCTGGTGTTTCGTGTGCCCACTCAGGGTACATCTTTTCTCTGGTTTAGTCATCAATCTTGGGCTTATGAATGTTCTTGGCAGCTGGTGCATAGATGGTATTTGTTTATTGGGATCAAAATGTTAAATGCAAACAGCATGTTTTCAAATGAGTGCTAAGCAGTGTCCTTCCTCAAGCCCTAGTTAGGGCTCCCCACTGTCATCCACAGGAAGTAGCCAGAGCAGCCGTCACCCCTCTTCCCTCAAGACTGAGGAGTTATCAGAAGATAGTGGGGGACAGGAACTATGGGTGAAGCTCATTTCACCTGCCATCAGTAATCAAGTTCCTTTTAAGACTTGCGGAAAGTGAGGAGAGTGTTTGCTCAGTCATGTCCAACTCTCTGCGACCCAACAGACTGTAGCCTGCTCCTCTGTCCATGGAATTCTCCAGCCAAGAATACTAGAGCGGGTTGCCTTCTCCAGGGTATCTTCTTGATCCACGAATCAAACCCAGGTCTCCTGCATTGCAGGCAGATTTTTTTACCATCTGAGCTCCCAGAGGCTTCTCCAAGCAGAATGCCACCTAAATAAGAGGATGTTGGCCTGAGTTATTTTCCAGGAACTGGGAGAAGCTGGGTCTAGTTCAAGCTGAGCTGGTTAAGACTAGAACACTAAGAACCCTTCAAGTAGGCACCTGCAGAGGCTCATAGCCTCGTGAAGCCTGTGCAGAACAATGGTTATCGCACCTTTTCCCATCACTGCTTCCCACACTCTGGTCCACCCTGCTAGTTTATCCATTATCCCATAAATAGCCCAAGCCCCCTGCCTTTGGGGAGGCAGACCTGAGACTAGTTCTCCTGTCTCCTCTCTTGCCTACCTTACAAATAAACCCTCTTTGCTGCAAACCTCGGCAGCTTACTAGTTTCATTGAGCAAAATGAACATGCTTGGGTAACATGGGCAGCATAGAATAACTGTTGCAAAGAATACAAAGTGACAATGGGAGGAAATAACTTCACAGTGGAGAACCTGGCTGCGACTCCACCAACCAGGTTTTCAAGTTCCATCTCAACGGTATGAGTCATGTTCACAGAATGGACGTTAATTTTCTGTGATGGGAATGGCAGTTCACCTCTGTGGTCCCCCTCGCTAAGGTCTGCAAACCCAATCTAATAATGAGAAAATCATCAGAAAAATCCAATTTGAAGGATATTATGGAAAATATCTGACTAATACTCTTCAAAACTGTCAAGAACATTATGATCAATGAAATTATGAGAAATATCACAGGCCAGACAAGTCTAGAGACCTGGTGACTAATTGAAAGTGGTATCCTAGAACTGAAGAGGCATTCGGTAAAAACTAAGGACATCAGAATAAAGCGTGGACTTCAATAATAATGTACTGATACTGGTTCATTAATTGTGACAAATGCCCCATACACATATAAAATGTTAATAACCAGGGAAACTAGTGGTGAAAAATGTGAAAACTCCGACTTCCTTCTACTAAAACAATATTCCAGCTTTCTCCATTGTTTTGAAATATGGCTCTCCTCTCAAAGTCACTCAGTGGTAACCGACTCTTTGTGACCCCATGGACTGTAGCCCACATGACCCCTCTGTCTATAGCATTCTTCTGGCAAGAATACTGAAGTGGGATAGTTGATCCCAACACAGGGATCAAACCTGGGTCTTTTGCACTGCAGGCAGATTCTTTACCAGCTGAGCCACCAGGGAAGCCCAATTCTCTAAATCCACTATATTTTTGTGTTTGTGTGGGTCTGCTCTTTTCTATTGGTCTATTTATATCTCACTAACAAATGTTTGTTTATTACAGTTTAATAATANCCCTCTGTCTATAGCGTTCTTCTGGCAAGAATACTGAAGTGGGATAGTTGATCCCAACACAGGGATCAAACCTGGGTCTTTTGCACTGCAGGCAGATTCTTTACCAGCTGAGCCACCAGGGAAGCCCAATTCTCTAAATCCACTATATTTTTGTGTTTGTGTGGGTCTGCTCTTTTCTATTGGTCTATTTATATCTCACTAACAAATGTTTGTTTATTACAGTTTAATAATAATTTTAGTATCTAGCAATTTGTAAGCTCTTTCTGATTATTATTAAGAAATTACTTGGTTATTCTCACTTGTTTTTGTTTCTATTTAATTTTAATCACTTTCACAATATAACCAATATGTAACCAGCATTTTGCCATTAAAATCATGAAACCTAGAATTAAAATCTTCTGAATACTGATTCTTCCTATGCAATAAGAGGATATATATTTGGAAAATCCCCTGGACAGAGGAGCCGGGTGCACTATAGTTCATGGGGTCACAAAGAATCAGACACGACTGACTCACTGAGCATGCATTGAGCATGCATATATATATATAGTATATATTTAAATATATATTAATAGCTATTCCTGTTGACTGAAGCGTGTTGGTTTGTTTTCTTCAGTAGAGTTTAGTTTTAATCATGCAGATTTACAGTTATTTTGCTAAATAGTTTCACTTTTCTGGCTTTCTTCATGATATTTCACCTTGGATTTATTTCCTAAATAATTTTTGTTTGAACTCAAGACAGCTGTTTTGTGTCTTATAGAATAAAACTGTAGCTAACCACTTCCTGTATTTCCTTAAGATTCCTAATAATAATTCTTTAGTTGGCCTTCTTAAATTGTTCGGTTTTATAATAATCTTGCTCTGCAGATGACAAGAAAGTCCCCTCTTGTTTCGTTTTCTCTATGGAATGGTTGCTGCACAGCTGTCCATTTAGAAAGTCCTGTCCCTGTCACCTTAAGCCGGTCATTTCTTTTTTTCTTCAATGTAATCGGTCATTTATCTCTAAGCATTTCATATAGTCTCATTATAAATACAGTAACAACACAAAGCAATAGAGAAATGATGCATTCAGATTGTACTAATTTCATAGAAAAGTTGAAGGTAAAGAACTTTGGACATTTTCATAGAAAATACCATACTCTTCAACTAATTGTTTCTTGGTGTTTGTGTCAAACTCAGAATAGTGGCTTGGATTGAATGTCAGTCTGAGTCTATTTTAATTTATTTTTCTTTTTATCATAGTAAAACATTTTATTCACATTAAATTATATGAATGTGGTTCGATTTATAGATTTGTTTGAATTCAATTTGTTCTTTGGTTGTTCAGTTCAGTTCAGTTCAGTTCAGTCGCTCAGTCGTGTCCGACTCTTTGCGACCCCATGAATCGCAGCACGCCAGGCCTCCCTGTTCATCACCATCTCTCGGAGTTCACTCAGACTCACATCCATCGAGTCAGTGATGCCATCCAGCCATCTCATCCTCGGTCGTCCCCTTCTCCTCCTGCCCCCAATCCCTCCCAGCATCAGAGTCTTTTCCAATGAGTCAACAAATGAGTCAACTCTTCGCATGAGGTGGCCAAAGTACTGGAGTTTCAGCTTTAGCATCATTCCTTCCAAAGAAATCCCAGGGTTGATCTCCTTCAGAATGGACTGGTTGGATCTCCTTGCAGTCCAAGGGACTCTCAAGTTTTTTCTTTTTAAATTCATTTTTATTGGAGTATAGTTGCTTTACAATGTGGGGTTAGCCTCTACTCTACAGCACAGTGGCTCAGCCGCATATATACATCTATGCTCTCCCTTTTGGGCTTCTTTTCCATTCAGATCACCCCAGTGCATTAAGTAGTTTCCTATGCTCTACTGTCTGTTCTCATTACTTATCTATTTTATACATTTTTCTTTTCTTTTTTTTTTTTAATTGAAGTATAGTTGATTGACAATGATGTGTTAGTTTCAGGTACAGTAAAGCCAGTCATTTCTTGACCTAACCTCTTGTCCTACCTGATAACTCCCCAGTTTTAATTGCACACACACTGATAGAATTTTTAAGTAAGGCATGTTTGGGATATTTTCAAGATTTTTTTCATGCTGAAAAATATCTTTATTTCCCTTTCACTAACAGTCTTGTTGGAATAGAACTTCCTTTGGATTTCGAAGGCATTTCTCCATTGTTCTTTTACTTTCATTGTTGCCATTGAAAAGTCACTTTTTGTAGGCAATGACCTTTATACCCAGTCTCTCTTAAAAGCTTGAGTGTTTTCATTTTTCCCCTTTTCCTTGAAATTTTTGGATGATGTGGCTTGGAGTGAACATATTAAAACCCAAACTGCTGAATTAAATGATTCAGTGGTTCATTTCAAACCACAACTCATGCTCTTCAATTCTTAGTTTTTAAATATTATTTTGTAAATTTCCTCCCTATTGTTTTGTTTGTTCTTTATCTGAAACTCCTTTAAATTGTATACATTGCTTCACTGCTTTCTGATTTCCATGTCCTTTCGCATTTATTTTCTTTTGTTCCTTTATTTACTATCTTTTGATACAGCCTAACAGTTATCATCCCTTTATTCTTGTGATCATTTTCTAAAAACTTATTTTCTGTGTTTCTTTCTTCATAGCATCCTCTCCTTCCTTCATAGCTGCCATAAATTATCTCACTGCACTAATGATAATAATGTTTTCTATGATTCTTTTTCCTTTGGCTACACGTAGTGTCTCTATGCCTTCAAAGTTTTTTCCTCTGTTATTTTGGTTTGTTTTTCCTGTTAGAGTTTTCCTGAAATATGTGTTAACTACAGGCTGTATTTATTGAAGAGTAATCCCTTAAAAAGTTAATTGGAACAAGCCTACAAGTACTTCTGAAGGTGGGAGTATATATTATTCCTGGCTATCATTTATCCAGGGCTAACAAGGAAGGGACAAACAGTGGCAGGCTGGAAGGAGATTCTCATGACCTGTTATATAGATATTCACTTAATCCTTTTATTTCTATTAAGGAGCCTACTTCTTCTGCTATGCCTCCTGTCAGTGAACCTCCTTGTTGATTTCTCCTGAGGATAAATCTCTTGTCTACTGCCAAGGGGAGAGCAGTTACTGATAGCTTAGGAAACGAAGCATGTCAAGGAATCTCCTGCTTTCCTCTAAAGGATTAAAACCTATCCTTCTTTGCTCAGCCCTATACTTCATTCCCGTTTTTGAAGGTGCCTAAAAGACGCTTACTCCTTGGAAGAAGAGTTATGACCAACCTAGATAGCATATTCAAAAGCAGAGACATTACTTTGCCCACTAAGGTCTGTCTAGTCAAGGCTATGGTTTTTCCTGTGATTATGTATGGATGTGAGAGTTGGACTGTGAAGAAAGCTGAGCACCAAAGAATTGATGCTTTTGAACTGTGGTGTTGGAGAAGACTGTTGAGAGTTCCTTGGACTGCAAGGAGATCCAACCAGTCCATTCTAAAGGAGATCAGCCCTGGGATTTCTTTGGAAGGAATGATGCTAAAGCTGAAAGTCCAGTACTTTGGCCACCTCATGCGAAGAGTTGACTCATTGGAAAAGATTCTGATGCTGGGAGGGATTGGGGGCAGGAGGAAAAGGGGACGACAGAGGATGAGATGGCTGGATGGCATCACCGACTTGATGGACGTGAGTCTGAGTGAACTCCGGGAAATGGTGATGAACAGGGAGGCCTGGTGTGCTGCAGTTCATGGGGTCACAAAGAGTTGGACACGACTGAGCGACTGAACTGAACTGAACTGAATGTACAGTGGGGCTTCCCAGGTGGCGCTAGTGATAAAGAACCCATCTCCAATGCAAGAGACGTAAGAGATGCAGATTCAGTCCCTGAGTTGAGAAGATTCCCTGGAGGAAGGCATGGCAACCTACTCCAGTATTCTTGCCTGGGAAATCCCATGAAAGAGGAGCCTGGCAGGCTACAGTCCATAGGGTCACAAAAGAAATGGACACAACTGAAGTGGCATTTGCATGCGAGATACAGAGATTAAGGGAATTTAGGGACAATGGGAGGAGATGCAGTGATAGCTTCAGCAGCCACACTAGTAGGAATCGCCACCGTGAAGTGGACAGGATGCCAGTGGAAAGAGCTGAGGCTACATAAGATCCCAGGAAAACTATGGTGCCCAAAACTTCAGGGCAAAGTGTTATGGATGCCACAGAAGTAGGTTTTACCTAAACAAATGTGAACAGTGACCTCTCATGTTTTAGTGATATTTATAAGAGAGTTAGCCAATTAGGCAAGGCCATAGAGAGTCTGTGCTACATGATACCGGAGATACGTGGACTGAAGAGTAGACACAATCTATGTGCCTGTATCATTACCCACAGTCCATAGCGTCACAAACCCCAGAATTGTAATAGGGAGGGGGTCTTTTGCATCTAAATGTAACACCTTCAGCTGTTGCTGAGCTTCCTGCTACAAAGAAAGGCACTATACATGTTTGCCCCACTTGGAGAATAAACTTACTTTGCAAAGGAGGAGTGCATGTGTTTGCCTTCAAAAAAAAGCCTTGCACACAACAGCAGGATACAAACTGTCTTCAAGTTCCCACAGACTATAAACCAGGAGAGCTTGAAACATATCCAGGGACATAAAGCAGGGTGCAAAATTTTCATAGTCTAAAGGTCTTGAAATTGTACAAAGTTTGTTCTCTTATCACTGTAGAATTATGTTAGAAATCAATATCAAAAGATATCTGAAAATAATCCACGTATTTTCAGGTGCGATGTGACATTTACCAACAGAGATCTTTGACGTAGCCATTGAAAATTGTATAAATCTTAATTATGTTGAATTGTTTCATAGTGTTTTTCATGTCCTTCTATTTTTCTGTCCATTCTATTAATTTTTGAGAGTTTAATATTGAAACTCCAAGATTAAAAATCTTGATTTATCTACTTAAAAAAATAGTTGCAATATACAGTAGAACTGTATGTAACTTTGCTTTGTACTTTCCAAGTCTCTTGTAAATGCATCATCATACTTTCATAATAAAACAATAGAAAAGAAAGAAGTCTTACAATCATTAAAGAAGGAAAGAGAATGTTTTCCTATAACCAATGACAGGAACCAGCCAAGTTCTCTGGGTCCCACTTATGACCCGACAAAACTGAATGGACGCAGCTTGATTGCTGCCAATGCTTCAGGCAATCCCTGTGCAGATCCCCTGACCGCTGCCTAACTTCTTTCAAGTCCAGCTTCCCAGTCTCATATCTGTCTGCTTCAGGGCACCAAAGCAATTGGATCATAGTCCTGATAGGTACAGGAAGTTAGGGAGTATCAGGCTATGTATACTGCATAGTTAAATGATGTACCCCTGCAGATATAATGGGGTGTGCTAAATAGGAGGGAAATCATGATCAGAGGGGAAAGAGAAATACAGCAGTCACTTACACAAGCTCTGTAAAGTCTATCATAAAGTAGAAATTCTGCAACAGTGTCCTAGCGGGGAGAACACACTAATTTGACATGCAGTGAATGTGATCTTAACCTTACTATTCAAACTGGAATGAGGACACCAACCTAGTAAGGGAAAGACAGAGCCATTAATTGCTTTGGTTACTGTGCCTTACTGGTGCACTTTCCTCTGCACATAGATGTACCACTTGCCACAATGAAAATACATGTTCATAATTTAGTCCATAAGCAGTTCAGATATTAAAATCACAGAGGCTAGTGGTATTGAGACATTAGCCACACTCAACCTCCTTCTCAGAGCTCTTAAAGTTATGCAGACAAAATTAATTGTGAAAGATGATTTATTGAAAAGTCAAGATATGTTTTCTTATTGAATATCATTACTGCAGAGATGAATAGAATAAAATTTGGCTCACAACGTTTGGGAGCTCACCAGTTTGTGTGTCTTAAAATGATCTTAAGTTACTTCCCAACATTTAAAAATCAGCATCACAGGACTTTCCTGGTTACGATTCCCCATCCCCAGTGCAGGGAGCCTGGGTTCAATCCCTGGTCAGGGAACTAGACCTTGCATGCTGCAACTAAAGATCCTGTGTACCACACAAGTCCCAGCCCAGCCAAATTAAAAAAAAAGAAAAATTATTATGTTCATGAAACTTTTAGAATATCCCCAGAAGAACTGGGACCTCTGTCAATACTACACACATCTTACAACATGGAAATAATATATTAGAGGTAGAAAGGGTATAGAAATCATATAACTTCATTTATATAATCCCTAAACATTGGCTATTTGTAAGGGCTCCCCAGACAGCCATTTTGCATTTTTGCATTTCTTTTCCATGGGGATGGTCTTGATCCCTGTCTCCTGTACAATGTCACAAACCTCAGTCCATAGTTCATCAGGCACTCTATCTATCAGATCTAGTCCCTTAAATCTATTTCTCACTTCCACTGTATAATCATAAGGGATTTGATTTAGGTCATACCTGAATGGTCTAGTGGTTTTCCCTATTTTCTTCAATTTAACTCTGAATTTGGCAATAAGGAGTTCATGATCTGAGCCAAAATCACTGCAGATGGTGATTGCAGCCATGAAATTAAAAGACGCTTACTCCTTGGAAGGAAAGTTATGACCAACCTAGATAGCATATTGAAAAGCAGAGACATTACTTTGTCAACAAAGGTCCGTCTAGTCAAGGCTATGGTTTTTCCAGTGGTCATGTATGGATGTGAGAGGTGGACTGTGAAGAAAGCTGAGTGCCGAAGAATTGATGATTTTGAACTGTCATGTTGGAGAAGACTCTTGAGAGTCCCTTGGACTGCAAGGAGATCCAACCAGTCCATTCTGAAGGAGATCAGCCTTGGGATTTCTTTGGAAGGAATGATGCTAAAGCTGAAGCTCCAGTACTTTGGCCACCTCATGCGAAGAGTTGACTCATTGGAAAAGACTCTGATGCTGGGAGGGACTGGGAACAGGAGGAAAAGGGGATGACAGAGGAGGAGATGGCTGGATGGCATCAGTGACTCGATGGACGTAAGTTTGAGTGAACTCCGGGAGTTGGTGATGGACAGGGAGGCCTGGCGTGCTGCAATTCATGGGGTTGCAAAGAGTCGGACAGGACTGAGCAACTGAACTGAACTGAGCTGACTGAAACATCGGCAGAAGGGTAGGTTGAGATCCGAGCCCTCAGTGATGTTAAAATCTGGAATGCAAAGTTGATGAATCTAAGCACCAAAAGAGAGGTACAGAAATTGGGCTCAAGTGTTGATATAGATGATTACCCATTTTAAACCACCAGACAACAGCTTCTAGTAGGAGATTCCTCCAGTGTTAGGGCTCCTTAATAGTAGGGAATTGTCTTGTCCTCCACACTGGCTGGTTCATACTATCATTGTAATTCAGTGTGACTGTGTGTATTTGAGATATTTCATTTTGTCTTTTAATATACAAGCTGTCATAGGTACACATACTAACTGGACACTTTTTTTTATCCTTCCCATATTTTGAGTTTTTTTTTTTTCCTGAATGTCAAGAATGGTTCACCAATAAACAGCTTCTTGGTTCACATGAATTGATTTTTCATTTAAGGTTTTCATTTTGCATACTGGTCATTTAAAGATCCCCTAGGGACTCTGTTCAAAACACAGTTTTGACTGTTTCCCAGGAAATACTGAACTACTAGGTCTAGAAAATGCCAACTGAAGCTGTTTTAAGGAAGTTTTCATGGGTAATGCTGAAGTGCACACCTTTTGTTTGCCAAGTGGGTAATTTGCGGTGAGGAGAGGTGAAGTGGTTTATTTAACGTTCACCACTAGCTTGTGCACAGGCCAGGACTACAAAACAAGTCTTTGCATTCACAAGCTAGTTTCCTTTATCCCACGAGGCTTTGAGAAAAAGAGAGCTAGTTATTTCTCCTTCAGAAAATTAGCGAGGTAGTTAAGAATGAGCTGGTTCTTTTAGTCATTAAGCCCTGCTTCTTAGATTTCAACCTGGTTATGCTGATCTCTTAAAGCATAATAGAACATCTTTGTTTGGGATCTTAAAGTGTGACCTCCCAGAGCTTCATTTGGGGCTCTTTGGTTATACTGTTCATCAGGCATTTTCTTCTGAGAGCCGGTGACTTGGCTCACTTCACTACCCTGCACCAGAGAGTTTCATTTGTGCTGATTACCCTACATTTCACATAAAGGTCATTAAGAATTCTGTTTCAGTGAATAAAAGAATGTAAATGAGGTAATTATGAGCTCCGCTTACCTTCCTAACCCCTTGCATTGTGTAATCATTAATACTTTCACATGATCTGTTCACTGGAAAAATCAGAAAGATGTGAAGCAATATGGCTGGGAAAGAAAATAGTAGTGAGCTTTATTCTGTGATGGAGTTTTTTTAGTTTTTTCCTTTTAGGGGGTAGTTAGGGAGGGTCTTTTGATGTAAGCTGTGAAAAAGACAGCTTGGGAAATAGCTGTGTGTTGCTGCTTTAACCCCCACCTACCCTTTGCATAAATTAACTTCAAGTTTCAGAGATTTCTCATAACAACATTTCACACTTGGAAAGCAACATTCATCTGAAAAGCTCTTTAAGATACATCCATATGATTGTTTTCACTTACTGGGCAAATGCATCTTCCCACATAACATAAATTGGCTGTTGAGTATTGGAGAGCAGGATGATGTTGACTGCTTAAATGCTACCAGAATAAGGGACAAAGCAGTAGCAAAATCTGGTCTTGGCCAAAATTCCCTTTTTTCTTACCTGTGTTGAGAATATTCCTTTTGTCATTCCCCCAGTGCTTGTACCTGTAAACCTACCTTCAACCTTCATGTGATATTGATGGGTCTGTCAAGGTGTCTTGCCACCCTGGCCACAGGTGGGGGACTTATCATATGTTGTCCTTCCCTTGAATAACATGAATTGCACAGGTAGAAGCATGTGACCTCAGCAATTCCACTAGAAGAGAGCTTCAGATAGATTTGACATATGGATATAGAAGACAGATGGTCTCTCTTCCTGTTGGATAGCAAGTCATAAAAATGTAGACTTGGGGCTGCCAGAAACCATCCTTCCTGACACAGGGAGACAACCTGCGTGAGAATGACTCCAACACAGAAAGAGGAACAGAGCCAACAGCTAGAATCAGCACATGGTGCGAGCCTTTGTATCCATGGACCCCATTGTGCCCAAAGCCTGAACAATCCCCGGATATTCCAATCAAGTAGGACAATAAATGTTGATTTGGGGGAACCAGTTTTAACAAAGCTTTTAAAAATGACCACCAAAAGTGTTCTCATTTATATAGAAATTGATACTTCTATGAAAGGTAGTTGGAGAAGGCAATGGCACCCCACTCCAGTACTCTTGCCTGGAAAATCCCATGGACGGAGGAGCCTGGTAGGCTGCGGTCCACGGGGTCCGCAAAGAGTCAGACACGACTGAGCGACTTCCCTTTCACTTTTCACTTTCATGCATTGGAGAAGGAAATGGCAACCCACTCCAGTGTTCTTGCCTGGAGAATCCCAGGGATGGCGGAGCCTGGTGGGCTCTCGTCTATGGGGTCGCACAGAGTCGGACACGACTGAAGCGACTTAGCAGCAGCAGCAGCAGCATAAAAGGTAGAGCAAGTGATATAGTCTAAAATGGAAACGAGACCAGGTAGGCTGAGGTGAAGGTGAGTGGAAAACAGAATCTTTGTCATGTGGGAGTGAGGCAATTGGTTAAGCTTACTTTCTCTACCTTACACTAAGTACTACTTGAGCTAGGTCACTGAGATAGTTGGTGAAAAATATCGAGTCTGCTGTGGTCTTCGGTATGGTATAAAAAATTAAATAATTATTGGTCTCAATTAGCCTTTCGTAAAGGAATGATACGTATCAGAATGGCCCTTTCTTTTTATAGCCAATGGCATATTGGCTAAGGGGCAGATGATAACTGACAGACTCCAAATTCTCTGAAGTGTAGTGTAGAGTTGACTTAAGCAAAGGTGGGAAGATGGAAAACAAACCAGGATATAAGATTTAGAACCTGAAGACAAAGAAGTACAGGATATGCCAAATTATGCAGAACCCTCCCCAAGCTGCCTTATGCTAAGTGTATCTTTAGATACATAATGTATGTGTGTGTGTGTGTGCTGCTCTGCTGCTGCTGCTGCTGAGTCGCTTCAGTCGTGTCTGACTCTGTGCGACCCCATAGACGGAAGCCCACCAGGCTCCCTCGTCCCCAGGATTCTCCAGGCAAGAGCACTGGAGTGGGTTGCCATTCCCTTCTCCAATGCATGAAAGTGAAAAGTGAAAGGGAAGTCGCTCAGTCATGTCTGACTCTTTGCGGACCCCATGGACTGCAGCCTACCAGGCTCCTCCGTCCATGGGATTTTCCAGGCAAGAGTACTGGAGTGGGTTGTGTCTAATTCTTTGAGACCCTATGGACTGTAGCCCACCAGCTTCCTCTGCCCATAGAATTTTCCAGGCAAGAATACTAGAGTGGGTTGCCATTTCCTTCTCCAGGGGTTCTTCCTAACCCAGGGATCGAACCCACATCACTTGCCTCTTCTGCACTGACAGGCGAATTCTTTACCACTACACCACCTGGGAAGCCCCAGATACATAATATTCCCTTGCATAATGTCATCCACGGTAATCCAATCTAGTGTTTAAAGACAAATGATCTCAGTCTTAAACACATAGGTGATCCATGATGGAAACCATTTCTGAAAGGTTTAGGCAGTGGCCAAAGGCAAAAGATAGAAAGTGTCAGGTAGATAGATACCTCACCAGCAGAAATCTAGTGAAATATTTACCCTTGCAGTTTTCAAGCAGGCATATTGTTAAGTTTCTTCCCAAGGCTGGTAAACAAAGAGTTGTGACTGCAATCTGAAAACCCATGAATCACCACCTTGTTCCCAGTTATCGTTGCGAAGAGCAATAAACCCTGAGGAGCTTCTTAAAGTGTTGGGCTGGGGGTCAGCCAGATTTGGCTAACTAGCTGACACTCTAGATTAAGGGGTGCAGACATTCATTCCACTCCACCGTATTCTTCCTAACAGAATCTTGGTTTTGTTCAAGTAGTCCTGCTTTCTCTAGTGCATAATTTCGAGCATGTCAAACATCCTTTCAGCTCCAGCAGTCTGAACCAACCATAGCAACTAATAGTACAACATGTGATTTATTTAGATATAGGCATGTGATGAATTCTTGAAACTGACTTTATTTTTTTTTTTTGAGAGATGGGGGTGGGAATTGTGTTGAGGGAATTCTGGAAAAAAAGTCTTTTTTTGTTAAAAATGAGTTATGAAGTGCAGGTCCTCTGTACTTCCAGACAGATAAAGCCTCAAATGCGTGCTGGGTTTAGTTGCTCAGTCGTGCCCACTCTTTGCAACCCCATGGACTGTAGCCCGCCAGGCTTCTCTGTCCATGGGGATTCTCTAGGCAAGAATACTGGACTGGATCACCATGCCCTCCTCCAAGGGATCTTCCCAACCCAGGGATCGAGCCTAGGTCTCCCTCATTGCAGGCAAATTCTTTACCATCTGAGCCACCCAGGAAGTCTCAGCATACACAAACCTAAATACGATATCTGGTGTTACAGGAACCACCCTTCTGCAAACCTGAAGACAAAATCATCACACTAAGGAAGGCAAAGTCAACCCAGAGGCATCAAGATTCCTGAGATACTATGCTGCCTAGATAGTTCTCATTTTATTGAACTCCCTCCAGTATTCTTGCCTGGAGAATCCCAGGGACAGGGGAGCCTGGTGGGCTGCCATCTATGGAGTTGCACAGAGTCAGACACTGAAGTGACTTAGCAGCAGCAGCAGCTTGTTGTGTAAACTAATTTCATTCAGGGCTTGCTTTCACTTAACTGCTGAAATCTTCCTAACTGATAAACTACCAAGAAGAACACTCCGCTTCCCAGGGAGAGAATCCTGGTATTCCCAATCCAGTAAGAGGCAATAGACACTGTAACCTGCTGCCATTTTCCTATACAATAGTTTAACTGTCATTATTTTCTCCCTATGATTATGTAGTATAAGTTACAGGAGTAAGTCATGTTTTCATTTATCCATCCACAGATAGCTAGATGCCGAGGAACTTCAGCTACACTTCATAAGTGCAACGTTCCACACTCAGAGATTCTGGATGTGAAATAAAACGGAATACAATAATTGTGTCTTTGATTTCTGTCTGGGAAGGAAAAGAAGCAAATGTTTTTGTGTGCTGATGGTTGTTTATGCTATGAAAGATAGAAGAGAAACTATTTGGAATTAGATTCTACACAGATGATATTAGAGTCTGCCAGGCTTTATTCCTAGAGGAAAGAGCTACTTCCTCACTGCAGGACTATCTCAGCCCTGCTCCTTATTCCCACCATCCCCAACCACAGGTAGGCAGCCTAAGCCAGACCAACCATTGTACCTAGTTGGTACCTAGAAGGGTACCATACATTGTTCCATGAATAGAGGATGGATAGGGGTAGGGGGTTATCCTAAACAAGGTCCAATCATAGTACTTACTTGAGACGATAAAGATTGGGAGGCATAAGTTCTTATTTAGATTGGCAGGCAATATGGATATATAGCCTTGTTGTTTTTAACAGCCATCTTTTCTACCATATGGAAAGAACTAGTCTGAGAATAAATCTAACATATAGAGAGAAGCAGAGCCAAGAGAGAAAGAAATAAACATCCTGACATCATTTGAGCTCCTATATCCATCCATGCCCAGTGGTTTTTAACTTTAAAATTGTAGGATAAAATAAACCCACTCTTTGGCCTAAATGACTTCTTTTTTTTTTTAACTTGAAAAACAAAAATAGAATTTTGGCTAATGTAACATCTGAGTAAAATACATGGGGGACAGCGTCAAAATAATGACATAGTTTTAAATGGCAAAGCATTTTTTTTTTTTTACCATCTATTTCCCATGAAGTGATGGGACCAGATGCCATGATCTTTGTCTTCTGAATGTTGAGCTTTAAGCCAACTTTTTCGCTCTCCTCTTTCACTTTCATCAAGAGGCTTTTTAGCTCCTCTTCACTTTCTGCCATAAGGGTGGTGTCATCTGCATATCTGAGGTTATTGATATTTCTCCCGGCAATCTTGACTCCAGCTTGTGTTTCTTCCAGTCCAGCGTTTCTCATGATGTACTCTGCATAGAAGTTAAATAAGCAGGGTGACAATATACCGCCTTGATGTACTCCTTTTCCTATTTGGAACCAGTCTGTTGTTCCATGTCCAGTTCTAACTGTTGCTTCCTGACCTGCATACAGATTTCTCAAGAGGCAGATTAGGTGGTCTGGTATTCCCATGTCTTTTAGAATTTTCCACACAAAGTTAAATAAACCCAAAGAGAAGTATTTTTTCCCCCTGCCAGCTATTTATAATTCCAAATTCCTCCACAGGTAAACTTTAGCAAATAAATATCTTTAAATATGGGTCTTCAAAGAAGGAATAAAAACAGTGGGCCAGAGGAAGCTACTTTCTCTGAAATCTAGCATATATCTGAAAAGCAGAAGATGGATCTAACCCCTACACAGAAACTGACTTTGTAGATCAGAGATTAGACCAAGCACTTGCCCAGAAATCACAGAACATGAGTATAAAGATAAAATATTTGCTACACAAAATGTTTGGTTTTCTCTGTCACATGTACCTATAAACTAAACTGGAATCGGGACTTATCAACAGGGAATATTTTGAGGTTCTCCATTCCTTATCTTTGGGCTTCCCTGGTGGCTTAGAGTGTCCTGGCCAGTGCAGGACACTCAGGTTTGATCCCTGAGTCAGGAAGATCCCCTGGAGGAGGAAATGGCAACCCACTCCAGTGTTCTTGCCTGGGAAATCATATGGACAGAGGAGCCTGGCAAGCTACAGTCCATGGAGTCACAAAGAACCGGACAAGACTTTGCAACTGAGCACACATGCATGTGGGTAAATAATCTGGTTAGAAGACGTGGGGATTTTGCCAAGTGTTTCCTTTCCTAACTCTAGTCTGGAATGAGTCCCACCATTCCCAGCTCCTGGCTCTGATCCTCCAGCACTCCTGTTGTGTGGACCTCCTTGCCAGGGCATTTGGAGTCAAAGTACAAAAGCAGGATGTGACCCTGTGGTTTGTGGCAGGAACCTATTTGGATGATTAGCAACATTATGGTTTACACAAGGCTCCAAACTAGAAAATTCTGGTGCCCTTTTCAGTGGCATTTCTTTCTCTTTAATAACCTCTCTTCGCTTCCTACTGCTTTCTGCCTTCAATTTATCTCACAAAGCCTTTAACTATGCCCTAACATATAATTTCAGTCACATCTCCAGCCACCCACAAATGTTACATCCCTGCCAAACAGTTTCCTTCTTCCATCAGTCTCCTTCATGTTTTTATCCTCACTACCTAGCATTCTCATGGCCTCATTTCTCTACAAAGACAATTTCTACTCATTTTTTCAGAAGATAAAGAGCACCTCTTGAGTGGAACCATCCTTCCTTTTCCAGCTATTATTAAGTTCTAATATAGAACTTTACTAAAGTGTGTCTCATAGGGTCCACACTGCATTATACTACAATTTATTTTTTTAATTTATTTTTTATTTACATATCGGTCTGCCACTAAGCCGTGATTTCCTCAGTGTCTGCAGGTTTTGCTTTTAATTTTTTATTTTTAGCTGTGTTGGGGCTTCACTGTTGCGTGCACCTTTCTCTAGTTGTGGAACATGGGCTTTTCACTACAGTGGCTTCGCTTGCTGCAGAGCACAGGCTCTAGGGCGAGCAGTATCTAGCGGCGGCAGCACGTGGCCTCAGTAGTTGTGGCTCCTGGGCTCCAGAGCACAGACTCAGCAGTCACAGTGCACAGGCTTCTTTGCTCCGTGGCATGTGGGATCTTCCCGTATCAGGAATCGAACCCTTGTCTCTTGCATTGGCAAGCAGCTTCTTTACCACTGAGCCACCAGGGAAGCTCAGATTTTCTTTTTTTTTAATTATCATTGCATCACCCTGCATGATATCTGGCCCTTACAAGAAACTTGAAAAGGATTTGCTGAATGAATGAATGAAAGAATTTGTGAAGTATATGAATTTTGGGAAATAAATCAAGGCGTATGACTAACCACACTCAACTGAAATGAAAATGAAGCAGAGGGGGATCCAGGGAGAAGAGTTCAAAGAACAAAGTTAAATAGCCTAGAAAATCTTATCATCAAATGAATCCAAAATAGTCGTTATTTGAAACATTTTTATTTACCCAAAGTGTTCATTCTCTGATAACTTTGAGATTCTATTATGGTGATCTGATTTAAATGCAAACTGTTAAATGGAAATATAATGGAAAATCGATGATAATTGTTCAAAACAAATCAGGAAGAGTGAGCATAATCAGAATACTCTTCATGATGGAGTGAGGACTTGAGTTATACAACGAGGGACAAGTAGGATTTATATAGAATCATTAAATAGCTTATATTAAAATTGGAAAAAATCATCAATGATCCTCTGAAATGTAAGCTCCTTGATCAGAGAAACTTTGTCTCTCAGGTTTGCCATTTTATTCCCATTTTCCAAAATGATATCTGGACATGGTAGGTGTATAAGAAGTACTTGCTGATTAAAAGAATGAACGTAACCTGGTTAACATTCTCATTTTATCTGTGATTATGTTAATGTTGTAACATAAGTGAGGTTATAGGCGATTAGAGCATAGTGGTTGGATCAAGCCCTCTAGAGTGAGAATACTTGGGTTCAATATCATAACTTCATCACATATCTAACCTCTCTTGAATCTCAGCTTTTTAATCTGTAAAGTGTGTTTAGTAATAGCATCTTCTTTTGTAAAATTGTGTGAGCACTTATACAGTGCCTGGAGTATAGTGAATATGCATTAAATATTATCTTTACTAGTAAGTCTCAATGATAATCAATGGTAGAAATTGAACTAAAATCCAGGCTTTCTGATTCTCAGTTCAGGCTCATTCAAATAGATATGGAAAACTGTTTCTTCTTGAGAAGAAAAAAAAAAAAAGAAGTTTCAGTTGGGTTGATTCGTTATCTATTGTAATGGATTAAAACAATGAAGAGTTCCATTCCCCTTTGATAACCAGGGGATGGAACTGTTCGTTGAACTGAAATTCTACCACCTATAAATGCCTGCTGTGACTCTGGGTCATTTAATTTCCTCTCATCTCCTTTCTGTCATCCCTAAGCTGCCTCATCAAGGATACAGTGGCTCAGATACAGTAATGCTGAAAGAGCAACCATCTTGCTAGAGGCCAGGTGTGGAAAGTTGGCTGAGGTAAAGAATGAAAAAAAGGAGGAGTTGAATGAAGCCCAGTGATTTGACCTTAAAAAAAAAAAAAAGTGACTGTCCTGGACTCCTGCTGCTAAGTCACTTCAGTCGTGTCCGACTCTGTGCGACCCCATAGACGGCAGCCCACCAGGCTCCCCAGTCCCTGGGATTCTCCAGGCAAGAACACTGGAGTGGGTTGCTATTTCCTTCTCCAATGAATGAAAGTGAAAAGTGAAAATGAAGTCACTCAGTCGTGTCCCACCCTCAGCGACCCCATGGACTGCAGCCTTCCAGGCTCCTCCGTCCATGGGATTTTCCAGGCAAGAGTACTGGAGTGGGGTGCCATTGCCTTCTCTGGTCCTGGACAACTTTACTCAAATATGAATTCAAGATTTGAAGGAACCATGGCATGCCTCTGGTCCTTGCCCCACTGTGTCTTCAGTCTATCTTTTGTCTGTGGAAAAACTTTAGCCAAAGAATAAGCTTAATCAGAAAAGTGAGAAAATGCAGAAACAAAGGAAAACAGTCCAATAAGACTAAATAATAAGAGTTCAGTCATTAAGCATAGTTAAAGACCTTTGTGAAGGGAGTGAAAGTCACTCAGTTGTGTCCGACTCTGCGACCCCATGGACTACACAGTCCATTGAATTCTCCAGGACTGGGTAGCCATTCCTTTCTCCAGGGGATCTGTCCAAGCTAAGGACTGAAGCCAGGTCTCCTGCATCATAGGTGGATTCTTTACCAGCTGAGCCACCAGGGAAGCCCAAAAGGCCTTTAGTTCCTTCTCAATGGCTATAGATGATATTCTGAGCCATATACGGTGAGCTGTCTTGTAGATACTGAAACCCCTAACAGGTGGAGAATTTAACTACATGACGACCAGACTATAGCCATGACATCAGTTCAGTTCAGTTCAGTCGCTCAGTCGTGTCCGACTCTTTGCGACCCCATGAATCGCAGCACGCCAGGCCTCCCTGTCCATCACCATCTCTCGGAGTTCACTCAGACTCACGTCCATCAAGTCCGTGATGCCATCCAGCCATCTCATCCTCAGTCGTCCCCTTCTCCTCCTGCCCCCAATCCCTCCCAGCATCAGAGTCTTTTCCAGTGAGCCAACTCTTCGCATGAGGTGGCCAAAGTACTGGAGTTTCAGCTTTAGCATCATTCCTTCCAAAGAAATCCCAGGGCTGATCTCCTTCAGAATGGACTGGTTGGATCTCCTTGCAGTCCAAGGGACTCTCAAGAGTCTTCTCCAACACCACAGTTCAAAAGCATCAATTCTTTGGCACTCAGCTTTCTGCACAGTCCAGCTCTCAGATCCATACATGACCACTGGAAAAACCATAGCCTTGACTAGACCTGACATAAGCTGCCACAGTTCCAAGAACTGGCCTCAAGGATATGGGAACTAAAAACAATCATGATGATGTTGGTCTGACTACTGACGACCAATTTCAAGATGATTGTCAGAGCTGACTGCTCTGTCCAGTGGAAGCCCCTTCCTCTGTCTCTAATAGCTCTTGCCCACTTGTTGCCAGTGGGGGCAGTTCAGCCTTTGGACAAGCGTCTACCCTCCTTGCCAGTGGCTAGCATACAAAATAAAGCAAACTTTCCGTTCCACCAACCTGACCTCTTTATTAACTTCTGAGCATTGAGTATCTGGGCCCCACATTTGATTACAATATGTTGTATCTGATATTTAGACAACTGAAATATCTGACCTGAACCATAAAGAGTGAGTTCCATATTTGTCAGAAATGCCCAAAGGAAGGGCACATTTGAAAATCATTAGGAAAACCATAACAGCATATGCTTTATAAATTTAAGGGAATAGATTTTATGGGGAAAAAATAGACCTTGAATATGATTTAAAATTATGACTATACATTTTAACTTGCTTACTTTGCATAATAAATGAGATGATAAGCACTCTGTGATTTCCTGCTTTTTAGGGAAAATGTATTTTAAAAGCTCATTAAAAGGTAACCTAGTCTAGCTGGACATCGGATAGCTCCCAGCAGCAAAAATATTGATGATGTAAGCGTAAATGAGTCAGAAATGTGTGGTTGCAATTTCCTTTCAAATGAAAGGGGGAAAGTGCTCCTGGCAAAACCCATTTTGCAATTCTACTGGACCAGAACCTCTGAGGCACAAATCACCTGGAGCAATGTTGAAGGAGGCAGCAAGGTGCTGGCAGAGGCAGGAAGGAAATGGAAGAGATTTACTTGGCTATGAGTCTTTTATTCAGTTCTCTGACTGAGAGACTTATTCTGAAGATAACTATTCCCCTCCATCTGGCAGGAATGTGACAAAATAGATTTGTTAGGTATTTTGCAATTCTGTGGGAAACATGTTTTGAACAGAGATTTGGAAATGCAAACCCTTAGTAATAGTATTATTGTAATAAAATATGAGGGGGCTTAGTCTTAATTTCAGCCTTCTTAAGATCAAGAGAATTAGTAACAGTTCAGTTAATTTCAAATGGGTGTCTTAGAAACTTCAGAAATTATTTTTACAGCCAACACAGGAGACTTAGAGGCGTAGCAAGTCTGTCAGTAATTGTCCAAACTGAAAGCATAATTTAAAAACATTTTCTTATTTTCTGTTTCCTAAGTTGACTTGAGTTTTTATCTGAGAGTGAAAGATATTACCCTTATGAAGTTAGGAGAATTTATTTAATTGGATTTGTGTATGACTCTTATCAAAAAACATATATTAACCTTTTTTTCCTTTTGGATATCAAGACTGCAGAGAATTTCAGTAAATTGAGAGTACACATTGGTGATTTTCAGCACAGATACAAAGAGATTAGTATTGAGGTTAAACCTGTTCTCCATACAGTATTTAAACGACTTATGGAATGAAATCAGATCCCAAAAGGCATTTTAATTTGCTAATAATGGAAAGCCACATGGAGGATCAACCTCATCCCATTGACATTGAAAGGATCTATCAGGATTTGTGCAGATTAGCAATGGTAAGCATCAAGGAAAAGACGTCATCCCCTCCTGGTTTCATCAAATGGCGAAATTAGTTTCTGGTACAAGAAGGAGTGACAGTGCCATCCCAGTGGTAGATGGATGGCAAGAGGGAAGTAAAGGTAAGGGTTAAACTTGAAAAACAGAAAAAAATACATTTTAGGATCAAATTTACTCTTTCTTGACTCTTCAAAATAGATAATTTTTAGGCTTGTAATATTATCTGACAGTTTAAATCTATCTTCCTAAAGAAAAATTGATGTATTAATAATTTGGCCTATATTTAGTACTTACTCAATATTGTGATTGGACAAAATGAATCCACCTGCCAATGCAGGAGACACAGGAGACACAGGTTTGATCTCCAGGTTGAGAACATCCCTGGGAGAGGAAATGGCAGCCCACTCCAGTATTCTTTCTTGGGATTCTTTCAGAAATCCCATGGACAGAGGAGCCTAGTGAGCTATAGTCCATGAGGTCACAAAGATTTGGACACAATTGAGCAACTGAGCGTGAGTGTGCCCCCCCACACACATACACCTAGAGCTTTACTTAGTGTTAGAAGAAATTGCAAAACATATTCAGAATGACTTTTGTAAATCAAGTGGTATGATGCATTAAGGTAAGATTAGCTACTATAACCAAGCAAAACCCCCAAATTAAATATGGTCAAACTCGTAGGACTTTGAGTCTAAGACAGATGTTTCGAACTGAGGGCAGCTTTCCTTGTGGTTGTTATTCATGAACTCAGGCATCTTTGGCCTTTTGGACTTGACATCTGATAAGGCCTTGGGTGTTTTGCAGAGTCTCCCCAACCCAGGTGGCTAATGGGAGAAGAAAGAGTACAAGAAAAGCTCGTGTGGTCACCTGAACCTGTAATGGACATACTTCATTTCTGCTCATATTCCACCAGCAAGAATTAGTTATATGCCCCAGTTTGTGCAAAAGAGGCTGGGAAATTTCCTAAATGGGCAGCCTCTACTGAGCAATTTTTTTTTTTTAAGCATGAATCTTTGCTTGACAGTTATTAGTCTCTCCCACTATTCATCCTTTTGGCCCTCAAATATGCACGTATACCTTTTCCCCCCACATAGAGAATATATGATCCACAAAGGAGGACAACCCAAAATCAAACCCAATTTCTACTTCCTCTTCAGAGGCCAGGCTGTCTCTATTAGGTCCATACATTGCATTTCTGATCTGGTAACTTGTCAACCAAAGTATATTATCTGTTCTCTAAATACTTGATCCAGCGCAATGATGAATTCCTTTAGGGCAGGTATTTTAAAAGTAGAATGACTTTTTTTTTTTTTTTTTTTAACATCACATTACTTATAATTTAATGTCAGAGATAAAAATCTGGTTATTTTGATATTTGAAATGTAAATGCAACAAGGAAACCAGTAAGTCCCCATACTACAAGGATATATACTCCCTTAGACCAATTACTTTTTAAATTTGTATTAAAGCATGACACATACACTCCCACATATATACACACTTCACATACAGACACACACTGATGGTACTTAAAAATAATGATGTATTGGGCATCAAATGGAATTACTGGTTATTGATCCAGTTTCTAATCAAGGTGAATGATTTAGAAATTGGATCAATAGCCAGTAATTGTTTAGTAATTTAGATAGACAGGAATGGACAATTTATAATGACATCAGAACCCCAAACATGGATTTCCATGGCAATCTTTCCCCTTTGCCATGTTCGGTTCTTTCTCAGGGACAGTTGGGTGGTCTCTTGATAGCTTAGTAATGGTCAGACATTTTCACCCAGAGGGATTTAGGCCATGGCCATTTCTGATTCTGTGGTACTTAATTAGCCAGGAAACTCTAAAAAAAAAGGCAAATGTATTTGTATAATATTTCCAACTTACCCCCAGAATTGGTGCCAATATTTGATTATCTGCCCTAACAGAAGGGAATAGGAACGCAGAGAGATCCCAAATTCCTTTATAGTTGGCTTTCAAGTATGATATAATGACAACTTTTCATTTTTCCCTCTTTTTCATGTAGTTTTAGTTAGCCTAATTTTAAAATGAATTTCTGTTTCCAAGAAGTCAGGCTCCTTGGGTGTCAAGAAGAAAAGTAGTTCAGTGTTGAAATTTTGTGATAATCCACATTATAGAAAACCTACCACACAATAATCAAAAGTTGTTAAAGCTAAACTTATTTTTATTTGGAGAAAAAAAATCGTGTGCTCCTTGGGTGGAAACTGTTCATTATTTGACTCAGTTAAGTCATTATAGCAATATTCAGAGCCACTCAGCATGTAAATGTCACAAAAAAAACGTGTCCTACATTTCCCATCTATTGTTGATTTGCTCAAAGGAACCGGGAAGGTTTTTTCTTAAATGTGAAAGCAAAGCATCAGTTATCTCTCCAAGGTCCATGTAGGTAAAAGCTCAGAACTTCCAGTTCGAATACCCTTTGCTTGACTCATATCAGAAAACATAGGCAAAGAAGTTAAATCAGAAATACATGGTGGGGGGACTTCCTGGATGGTCCAGTGGTTAAGATTCCATGCTTCCAATGCAGGGGGTGTGGGTTTAATCCTTGGTTGGGGTACTAAGACCCCACATACCACACAGCGTGGGGAAAATAATTAAAAGAAATATGTGGTGGATTGGCTTATAGGAGAGAATATTTTTTCCATGCAAGTTTGCTACCATTTTCCACACAATCATTGCCCTTGAAAGGGAGAGTCTGCACTGGTTTAAAAGTGTCTGATGTTCTGGGATAAAGTTTATGTCTCTTTTCTTCAGGAAATTATTTGTCAAGGCAAAAACAGGAACGCTGAAGAAATTTACTTGGGAGATATTTGGGAGTTGAATGTCTTGAATATCTATGACTATTAATGTCTGATCTTTCTAAATGGCAACCCACTCCAGCATTCTTGCCTGGAAAATCCCATGGACAGAGGAGCCTGGTGGGCTGCAGTCCATAGGGTCACAAAGAGTTGGGCACGACTGAGCAACCAGCCCTTTTTATCTCTTTCTATAAAATGAGTATTCTATAATATGGATTTTACTCTGATCATGGCAGACCAGCTTAGTCCCGCTGCTCCTACCAACCAGATTTTAGTTTTTTAATTCCACCTCCTAATCCAAATTAGAAGGGAGAGAAGTAGAACTGGGAGACCACTTTTTCCTGTTTCCTATAAAATATATATTTGCTGAAGTCCTTCCTGTCACCACGGGAAGAATGTTGCACACAGTATTGTATACCCTAAATTGGCTTGAAGAGGTGAAAAATTGGATGAAAAAATAAGTAAAATATGAGTAGTTTTGTGTGGCTGTTGGCCATTTCAGTATCAAGCTAGTAAGTTTCACCTCTGTATATTTTGTCTTCCTATGGGAGAAATTTGTTTGACTGCACTTCAGTATTGAAAGACTTATGCACAAGTAAGGATCTTCTCCTTTTCTTTTTCTTAGTGTATCTGCACCCATATTCATTTCAGCATTAATTCAAGAACAACCAAAGCTGAAAATGCTGAAAAGTCAAAACCAGGAAATCCAACCAAATGGGAAAGTATGTAAATGCAAAAGCAAATGAATTATTCACACACTCTGCAGGTTTCCTTTATTTCTTTTTTTAAAAAAGAGAGAGAAATGTCTAAGGAATGAAAGTTGTTAAACATTGGAACAGATTATACAGGTGGTTGTGAAATCTCTTCAGGAGACCATTAGACATGGATGAATTCTCACTGACCTCTCAGATTTGTAATGTGATTTAGAGAACTGGAATAGAGAACTTTTCTAGTCCCTTTCACTATTTACTTGTTAAATTTAATAATACCTTGGTCATTTAACATAAATGCCATTCATTTTATGTGTGTGTGTGCACCTGTGTGTGCACGTGTGTGCCTGTGAACAAGGCACTAGTAATGAAGACAACTGTCAGAGCTTAAATTCCAATAAGCTGGAGTTAGCATGGGAGTCTGTGAAAGGTGAACCGGAGCAGGGAGAGCCAGAAGAGATTTCCAGAACCTTTAGCATTGATGTTTAAGACACGTAAGTAAGAGAACTATCTAGTCCAGAATATATCAAGGGAACTGAAGTCTACAAAGTCCAGACAGAATGTGAGCACCTTAAGAGCTAGGGGCCATCTTGGGTGACCCCCATGAGTGACCACTGGGTCAATGATACATGAGCAGAGCAGGTTAGACATTTTAGAGTCCCCCGGAAAGATGTGGAACTCTTTCTAAGTACCAAACCACAAAACTTTTAACTGAACACAAGCCATTCCTTTACAAGTTAGGTTTTCAAAGTGTCTGTTCATTGTGCTGCTGGGAAAATACTGGAGGAAATAAGACAAATGTGGCAAAGATCTAGGTGGAATAGTGAGTATTTTTAGCAGTGAATAGGAGACAAGAAATAGATGAAATGAAGTCCATCAGGAGAAAACAAAAACATATGACTCAAGGAAATAAGAGAAAAGACAAATGGGAAGTAGAAAACATTGCTGGGAGTCCCATAGCTGGAACTACACTGACATGGCCTCCAACAGTAATGAGCCTTCGGGGACAGCTCGAAAGAATATGAATTCCTCCTGAGAAGGAGAGAAGGTAAACGGAGCTGAAAATGAACTAACCAGTGAAAGAAGAAAAATAACTAGTATTTACCAGTGCTTCATCTTTTATGAATGCTCTAAAACATATTTTCTCATTGGAAACTCTCTTTTGCCATTAGGTAAATCAATGTCTTTTATAGCTATTTTAAGATTTAAGCAATTTGCCCAAGGTCATATCATCAAGAAATGGTAGAAATGGGTTTTAAGCTCAAATCCTCCAACTGTAATTCTTGTACTTTTTTCTAACATATGTGTGTAAACAGAAAATAGTATAAATACATTTAAGGATGAAATTCAGAGCATTTCAATTGAAGTATATATATGCAACAGTGCTAGTGAAAGTCGCTCAGTCATGTCCTAATCTTTGCGACCCCATGGACTGTACAGCCCATGGAATTCTCCAGGCCAGAACACTGGAGTGGGTAGCCTTTCCCTTCTCCAGGGGATCTTCCCAACCCAGGGATCGAACCCAGATCTCCCACATGGCAGGTGGATTCTTTATCAGCTAAGCCACAAGGGAATCTCAGGAATACTGGAGGGGGTAGTCTATCCCTTCTCCAGCAGATCTTCCCAACCCGAGAATCCAATGGGGATCTCCTGCATTGCAGGTGGATTCTTTACCAACTGAGCTATCAAGGAAGCCCTAACAGTGCTAATGAAAGTGAAAGTGAAGTCGCTCAGTCGTGTCCGACTCTTCGCGACCCCATGGACTGTAGCCTACCAGGCTCCTCCCTCCATGGGATTCTCCAGGCAAGAATACTGGAGTGGGTTGCCATTTCCTTCTCCAGTGCTAGTAGACACTGCTAAATATAAAGTAAGTTAGTTTGGTGTCATTAATTATTTTTTTTAAGTTTTCCCGGTAAATTATATGAAGTAGATAAAGAAAGAAACTCATGCCCAGATGGCAACCTGAGTTATTTAGCTGATTTATTTAGCCTACAAACACAGTAAACTTCAACCTTCCAAATCTAAGACACCATATTTCTAGAAGAAGCATAACCTTGAAACAAGATTTGACAGCTCAGAAGGAAAAACTCAAAACTTCTTCCTTACTGACCATACACAGAAACTCTCCACCTTGGTCCTGGCCTGACCCCTTCTCTTGGCAGGCAGTTCCACTAAGGGATAGCTTACAAGACTATCCCTCAACTGTGGCTCTGCATATGTAAGGTGTCTTATGTTGTTTAAAAAAAAATCACGTGTGGAAGTCTCATCTGCATGAATGTCAAAAGCTCAGAGGTGAGAATATGTTACATCTTAAAGTTTGCATCAAGCAATCTTTGGGCTTTTCCAGCTTTCATATATTTTAATATTTACATTTTACTGGGCCCATTAGTTACTGGTTTGAATCCCAAAGACTAGCCTAAACACAATACATGTAGTGATGATGTGTAAAGGTGCGTGCTAATATACCTGATGTGGCATGCTCTGTTCTAGAAGTTCTTAATCATTTTAATAGACTACTATCACATTTTACTTATTAACTCATATATTTCATTGTAAACATAATTAGAAACCTTGTTCTTCTCTGATACACCACTTAATGAGTCCAATTATCTGATGCTTAAGGACAAAATAGAGTTTCAGTGATTAAATACAGGTTTCAGAAGGAATAACTAGATTCTATCGAAAGTTTGTCCCTGTCAGGCATAAACCTTGAAGAAAATTTCACGCACAATATTGTGTTCAAAAAAAGGGCTCACCATTACTCTGCAGAAGTGCTCACTCTAATTTTTAAAAATATTAGGTAAATGAATGTTCAGAAGTACAAAAAAAAAATCATTAATACTTACATGTCACCTGACAGTCTCACCATTTAAAAAGTAACAAGTATGGTTTCCATATGACTGTTGAAGATATACTGGTTCATTAGCTGGAGTGATCATATGAAATTACATTCATCTGAGCTCCGAGGAAACATTCTGGTTTACTGTGAATAAAACTGAAATATTTCCACTTGTTTTTCAACTAATATGCCATGACAAATTCATATGTAAACCTTTCATAGAGAGATCACTAAATGTAATATTATTTTTGTTTTGTATTAATTTTGTCTGTTATTTCCTTGGTCATGCCCAACTATATTCGACTTCATGGACTATAACCACCAGGCTCCTCTATCTGTAGAATTCTCCAGGCAAGAATACTGGAGTGGGTAGCCATTCCCTTCTCTAGGGGGTCCTTCTGACCCAGAAATTGAACCCAGGTTTCCTTCATTGCAGCAGATTCTTTTGTTAGTTATTTTTTATCTAAGTAAACACATGGGCAAATTTGTTTTTTTAATCGAAGCATGCTGAAGGTTTATAACAGTAACAGCAACAACAACAAAAACAAAAAATAGCAGTTCTCTGTCCTTATCACTCTTAACCCATTTCTTCTGCCCTACAGAAAACTAATTTCAACACTTTAGGCTGTTTTCTTATTTTTAGCCTAATATGTATATCTTTTATGTTTATACTGCAGTCTCTTAATGTAGCCATTGTCAATACATTATCTATTGTGGTATTTCTATTAAATCTTTCTTTCATTTCTCCCACCCAGAAAACATAGTATTTTTGACTTTTGGTTAAATCCATTTTCATTATATTGGTTTTTAATGACCTTAAAAATGATATATACCATGCAGTCTAGTTGAACATTGCAGATACAGTCCCAGCCCCCAGCAGTGGAAGGGCTCTCGGATTCCTAACCACAGGACCACCAGGGAAGTCCTGCTCCTTGTGTTGCTGGTTTTTTTTTCCCCTCTTAAATGTCTATTTTTTGATGTGGACCATTTTAAAAGCCCTTGTTGAGTTTGTTACAAAATCACTTCTGTTTTATATTTTGCTTGTTTGGCCCCAGTGTATGTGGTATCTTCTGGGGCTTCTCTGGTGGCTCAGACAGTAAAGAATATGCCTGCAGTGTGGGAGCCCCTGGACTCAACCCCTGAGTCAGGAAGATTCCCCGGAGAAGGGAATGGCAACCCACTCTAGTATTCTTGCCTGGAAAATCCCAGGGACAGAAGAGCCTGGTGGACTATAAGTCCATGGGGATTGCGAAGAGTCAGACATGACTGAGGGACTGACACTTTCACTTTCTTGTGGGAATCTTAGCTTCCCGACAAGGGATTGAACCTGTAACCTCTGCATTGAAAGGCAAAATCTTAACCACTGGACCACCATGGAAGAGGGATTCTCTTTTTTCCCCTTTAATTTTTCTTTTTGCTTGTTAGTCTCTTTAAATCTGAAGTAATATTCTTCAGTTCTAGAAATTTTTACTTTGAATGAATTATTTGATGGTTTCCTCCCCTAATTTTCTCTTTTGGGGAGGGTGGAGTAGAAATCTGAAATGGTCATACAGATTCTTATATTTTTCTTTGATTATATAAGCAATTATATCCCTTGGGGATTTTTGCTACTTATCAAATGGCTTAGTGATTTAATTGAAATAATTGCTTTATTTGGAATTTCTTTTAGATTTGCAAAAAAATTCAAGGATGGTATAGAGAATTCTTGAATGCACCATATCTGATTTCTTTTACATTAACATCTTACATGAGTAGGCTATATTTATTATAAGCAATGAACCAACACTGATATATTATTATTAAATAAACCTCATACTTTATTCATTTTTAATTAATTTCTTCCATAACCTTATTTTTGTATGCTAGGATTTCATCTAGGATACAATATTATATTATCATGTGCCTGTAAGCTTTTCTGGACTGTGACAGTGTCTCAGGTATTTTTTACTTTTGATGGCCTCAGAAGCACTGGTGATGACCTTGAGGGTTACTAAGAGATATTTTGTAAAACGTCCCTCTATTGGGGCTTGCCTGGTGTTTTATCTCACAGTTAAACTACATCTTAGAGAGGGGGATTACAGAGGTGAAGTATTGTTTCCCACATATCATATCAAAGTGAAAGTGAAAGTCAGTCAGTCCTGTCCCACTCTTTGCAACCCCATGGACTATACAGTCCATGAAATTCTCCAGGGCAGAATACTGGAATGGGTGGTCTTTTCTTTCTCCAGGGGATCTTCCCAACCCAGGGATCAAAGCCAGGTCTCCTGCATTGCAGGCGGGTTCTTTACCAGCTGAGCTATCATATCAAGTGTATATGTAAGTAATGACTTATCACTGATATTAACCTTGAGGACCTAAGGTACAGTTTGTAAGATTTCTGTACTGTAAAGCTACTTTTTCTTCTTTCCGTATTTACTCTTTGAAAGCAACTCCTTAAGCAAAACCTCAGAATAAAAGGGTGAGAATTGATTTTACCTCTCTGTGGGAGTAATATCTATTTATACCTTATAGAATTCTGATTTTCTTTATTTCTTCATTTGTCATGAACATTTACATTGCTTCTATATATTGGCTATTGTGAATACTGCTGTGATAAATATGAGAGTGGGAATATGTATTTGGGATCCTGATTTTAATTACTTTAAATAAACATTAGAAGTGGAATTGCTGGATATTATAATAGTTCTATTCTTAATTTTTTGAGGAACTTCCATACTGTTTTTCATAGCAGCAGTACCACTTTGCAATCCCACCAACAGTGCAAATGTTCTTGTTTCTCCATATCCTAACCAACACTTGTTGTCTTTTCTTTTATAAAAACCATCCCTACAGATGTTAGATGATATCTTATTGTGGCTTTAGTTTCCATTTCCTTGATGATTATAGAGTGCCTCATGAACTATGGGCGGAGGTTCATGACATTGTACAGGAGACAGGGATCAAGACTATCCCCATGGAAAAGAAATGCAAAAAAGCAAAATGGCTGTCTGGGGAGGCCTTACAAATAGCTGTGAAAAGAAGAGAGGCAAAAAGCAAAGGAGAAAAGGAAAGATATAAACGTCTGAATGCAGAGTTCCAGAGTATAGTAGGAAGAGATAAGAAAGCCTTCCTCAGCGATCAATGCAAAGAAATAGAGGAAAACAACAGAATGGGAAAGACTAGAGATCTCTTCAAGAAAATTAGAGACAGCAAGGGAACATTTCATGCCTCAATAAAGGACAGAAATGGTATGGACCTAAGAGAAGCAGAAGATATTAAGATGAGGTGGCAAGAATACACAGAAGAACTGTACAAAAAAGATTTTCATGACCAAGATAATCACGATAGTGTGATCACTCACCTAGAGCCAGACATCCTGGAATGTGAAGTCAGGTGGGCCTTAGAAAGCATCACTATGAACAAAGCTAGTGGAGGTGATGGAATTCCAGTTGACCAATATCAAATCCTGAAAGATGATGCTGTGAAAGTGCTACACTCAATATGCCAGCAAATTTGGAAAACTCAGCAGTGGCCACAGGACTGGAAAAGGTCAGTTTTCGTTCCAATCTCAAAGAAAGGCAATGCCAAAGAATGCTCAAACTACCACAAAATTGCACTCATCTCACACACTATCGAAGTAATGCTCAAAATTCTCCAAGCCAGGCTTCAGCAATACGTGAACCGTGAACTCCCTGATGTTCAAGCTGGTTTTAGAAAAGGCAGAGGAACCAGAGATCAAATTGCCAACATCTGCTGGATCATGGAAAAAGCAAGAGAGTTCCAGAAAAACATCTACTTCTGCTTTATTGACTATGCCAAAGCCTTTGACTGTGTGGATCACAATAAACTGTGGAAAATTCTGA
>SJYT01041180.1:560867-660541 GCA_006410635.1 Cephalophus harveyi
CATGCTATATGCCCATAACAATTATTGTTGTTTTTTTCTTTTCCTAATACTTAGACTTTTTATTTTTTTGTACCTTGCAATGGCTAGAACCATTGTTACAATAATAAATTGAATTGGAATAAGCAGGCATTCTTATCTTCTTCCAGCTTTCTCCAGTATTTGTTTTAGGGTTTTTCAAAGCATAATCTTTGCCATATAAAGAAAATTCTCTTCCTGTTTTCCTAAGAATAAAAAGAAAAATTGAAATTTTTCATAATCATTAATTGATGTTGGTTTCTATTAAATACTTCCTTTGCATTCATTAAGACGATCATGTGGTTTTCTTTTATATTCTACTCATGTGATAAATTGCACTGATTAACTTTTTAAATCTTGAACCAATTTTTGTATCTTTGGAATAAACTTTACTTGGACATTATGATTTAGTTCTGAATTTGGTTCATTAATATTCTGTTTAAAAATTTTCAACTGTATTCATAAGATAAAATGCCTCTACTTTGTCCTTCTGTCAATTCTGGTATCCCTGAAAGTCATTTGATGCCCTCTAAAATCACTTTTAAAAATTGTATTGGGAAGTGTTCTCTATCTGTTCTCTGGAAGACTTTATGAAAGATGAACATTAGTTCTTCCATTAAAATTTGGAAAAATTTACAAGTGAAGCCATTTGGGCCTGAAATTTTTCATGTAGTAGAGTATTAAATTAGAGATCGGTTTTTACATGTGTAAAGAAATAACCAATTTTTCTATGTCTCACATTATCTTTGGCAAGTTGCTCTTTATCAGGAACTTATTTTTTTTTTATTTTCAAATTTATTTGCACAAATTCAGCTTGTCTCCTTAATTTCTTTGTAATATCTGTAGATCAGTAGTGCTGTCATGTTAGTAATATGTATTTTATTGACATCTCTTTTTTTTGTTCAATCTCTCTCAAATTCTCATCGTTTTTACTGTCCTTTGCAGAGAATAACTGTTAGTTTTCATGTCATTTTTATTCTACATTTGTTTTTTACTTTATAGATTTTTGCTCTTAATTTCATTACTTCATTTCTTCTGCGTCATCTGGTTTAATTTGCTCTTCTATTTCCACTTTGTTTACATGATGTTTACACTGATTTTCAGTATTTCCTATTTTCTAATAAATACATTTAGATGTGTATAAGAGACAGGTTCTAGAAGTTCTTAATCATTTTAATAGACTACTATCACATTTTACTTATTAACTCATATATTTCATTGTAAACATAATTAGAAACCTTGTTCTTCTCTGATACACCACTTAATGAGTCCAATTATCTGATGCTTAAGGACAAAATAGAGTTTCAGTGATTAAATACAGGTTTCAGAAGGAATAACTAGATTCTATCGAAAGTTTGTCCCTGTCAGGCATAAACCTTGAAGAAAATTTCACGCACATATTTCTAACTATAGCTTTAGCTGTATTACAAAAATTTTGCTATATTTTGTTTTCACTATCATTTAGTTCAAAATACATCCTAATTTCCATTATGATTTGGAAATACATTATTTACATCCAAGCATTTGGGTATTTTCTGACAAAATTTTTGCTACTGACTTCTAGCTTAATAATATAAGAGAATATGCTTTGTATGATATCAATCCTTTGAAACTTTTTCAGACATGCTTTATGGCTCAGTATATGATGTATTTTGGAACACATCCTATAAGCACATTTAAATTACGAATTTTTCAATTTTTGGATGCAATGTTCTATGCATGTCAACTAAAGTAATTCTGTTAATAGTGTGTGCAAATCTCTTTTATGCTTGCTGATTTTTATATCTGTTTTTTGCTAGATATTAAAAGGAATGTGTTAAAATCTCCAACTATGATTATTTATTTATTTATTCTTTCTGCACATTCACTGTTGCGTGATACTTTCTCAGGCTACCTTTTTAGTTCAGTTCAGTCGTTCAGTCATGTCCGACTCTTTGAGACCGCGTGGACTGCTTGCCTGTCCATTACCAGCTCCCGAAGCTTGCTCAAACTCATGTCCATCAAGTCAGTGATGCCATCCAACCATTTCATTCTCTGTTGTCCCCTTCTCCTCCCAACTTCAATCTTTCCCAGCATCGGGGGCTTTTCCAATGAGTCAGCTCTTCCCATCAGGTGGCCAAAGTATTGGAGCTTCTGCTTCAGCATCAGTACTTCCAGTGAATATTCAGGACTGATTTCCTTTAGAATTGACTGGTTGAATCTCCTTGCCATCCAAGGGACTCTCAAGAATCTTTTCCGACACCACAGTTTGAAAGTACCTTCTTGGATACATGTAAATTAGTACATTGTCAGGTAGAGTGGACCTTTTTTTTTTATGAAATGTTTTTCTTTCTGTTTAGTAATATTTCTTCCCTTAAAGTCCAATTTTCTGATATTAAATTAGTTATACCTGTTTTCTAATGTTTCTTAGTGTTTGTATGAAATATTTTCCACCCTTTCATTTAAAATATTCTGTATCCTTATTTTTTAAATGTGCCATTTGTAAGAAAATTTGCATTCTGTTATCTAGTGTAATAATTTTATACGTTAATAAAGTATTTTGTCCATGACATTTAATGTCATTTCTGATATGCTAATTTTTGTACCTGCAGTGGATTTCTTGGTTTCATATTTGTCTAATTTTTTCTGGTCTTATCCCTCTATAATTTCATTCTTTTTGAATTATCAAGTATATCTTTTATTATTCTATTTGCCTTATTATAATTTTTTAGGGCTTCCCTGGTGGCTCAGAGGTTAAAGCGTCTGCCTCCAATGCAGGAGACCTGGGTTCGATCCCTGGGTCAGGAAGATCCCCTGGAGAAGAAAATGGTAACCCACTCCAGTATTCTTGCCTGGAAAATCCCATGGACGGAGAAGCCTGGTAGGTTACAGTCCATGGGGTTGCAAAGAGTCGGACACGACTGAGCGACTTCACTCACTCACTCACTCACTCAATTTTTCTAATATTTATTACTTCAAAGGTTACAGCATCCACCTTCACCTGTCAAATCTATCTAATATTTATTTTTTACTGTCAATAATGCAAATACTTTATTTTCCTATTGACTTTTATGCTGTTTTCATGTGTTTCAGTTCTTACATATGCCAAAGTTCATAGGACATTTCTTGTTACAGTTTAAAACAGTTAAAAACCATTTATTTTTTTACCGAAAGAGGAACCATTGTCCCTTCTTCATTAATGCTATGCATCTGAGATATATTTTCTTCTTCATGAAAACCCCTTATTAGAATTTATTTCTCTGTGGATATGCTGGTGATTAAATCTCTTAGTTTAAAATTTTGTAGGAAGTCTATTTCATCTTTCTGAAGTTTATTTTCACTAGGTATAAAATTCCACATTGAGAATTATACATTTAGCATTTATAATATCATTGTGTTGTCCTCTGATTTCCATTTTTTCTGTTGCAAAAAGGAACTGTCAATCTTACAGTTTCTCCTTTGAAAGTAATGTGTCCTTTTCCTCTGGCTGTTTTTAAGATTTTCTCTTTTTCCTTGGTTTTCAGAAGTTTTACTCTGATATGGCTACATGTAGTATTCTTTGCATTTGTACCTCTGGGGCTTTATAAATTTTCCTGAATGTGTTGCTTGATATTTTAGAAATCACATTTGAAAAAGTTTCGGCCAGAATCTCTTAAAGTATTGTCCTCTCTCTTTTAACGCTTTCCTTTCATTTTCATATCCACATTACACGTGTTAAGACTTTACAATATTTCATTTGACTTTTATACTCTTCTCAGTGTATATTGCTTTTTCCTCTCTTTTTATTCTTTCCTAGAAATGAAACAATTTATTCTCTTATCTCCCTGAGAACTAGTCTAGGAGACTTGTTGGTATTATTGTAACATTCTTCTGCTCTATGTTTCAGCTCTCTTACTTTCAAATTTATTTTTTCTGTTTGTTTCCTAATTGTTTACCTTGTTATTTTTTCTTAGACGTGCTTATCAACTAACTAGTGACTCTACGTGGATGGATAGATGAATGGATGAATGGATACATAGATATTTAAGAATGAGAAAGCTATGAACAACATAGATAGCAGATTAAAAAGTAGAGACATTACTTTGTCAACAAAGGTCCATCTAGTCAAAGCTATGGTTTTTCCAGTAGTCATGTATGGATGTGAGAGTTGGACTATAAAGAAAGCTGAGCTCTGAAGAACTGATGCTTTTGAACTGTGGTACTGAAAAGGACTCTTGAAAGTCCCTTGGACTGCAAGGGGATCCAACCAGTCAATCCTAAAGGATATTAGTCCTGAATATTCATTGAAAGGACTGATGCTGAAGCTGAAACTCCAGTACTTTGGCTACCTGATGCAAAGAACTGACTCTTGGAAAAGACCCCAATTCTGGGAAGGATTGAAGGTGGGAGGAGAAGGGGATGACAGAGGATGAGAAGGTTGTATGGCATCACAGACTCGATGGACATGAGTTTGAGCAAGCTCCAAGAGTTGGTGATAGACAGGGAAGCCTGGCGTGCTGCAGTTCATTGGGGTTGCAAAGAGCCGGACAGAAATGAGCAACAGAACTGAACTGACTGAACTGAAGAATGAGACACAAAAACGTAAATTAGGGGCTTCCCTGGTGGCTCAGTAGTAAAGAATCCACCTGCAATGCAGGAGACACAGAAGACACAGATTTGATTCCTGGGTCAGGAAGATCCCCTGAAGAAAGAAACGGCAACCTACTCCAGTATTCTTGCCTGGGAAATTCCATGGGCAGAGGAAGCTGGCAGTCCATGGGGTCACAAAAGTGTCGCACAAGACTTAGGGACCAAACAACCACAGTGACAACTCAGTGTTCACTTTTTTGTTGTTGTTGTTAATCAAAGTCTTTTACCTATCAGTCTCTATAGCTCATTTCTTAGACACTTTCAGCTTTCTTGAAAATCTCTTCTGTTTCTTATGCCTAGGGAGTGAGGATGTACATGCCTCGTGATTAGTATTCTGAAGTTGGTTGAGGGAGGGGACTGGTATTATCTCTATTTAGAATATATTTAGAACATAATTTTAATGCAATGACTTTTTTCTTCCCAGAAGCCCACAGCTGTGTTTTGTGTTTACTGACCTTAGACCCAGATTCTCCCTTAATTGGTCTCCATAAATACTTCCCAACTTCTACATGATTTATAAAGGAGCGAGTGTCTCTTTGCTATATGCAGACAGGGACCTGGGGGCTTTGGAGCATCTTCTGTAGATTCTTAATTTACGTCTCTTGTCGCAACTACTTTGTCTCACCCCCACTTTCCTTGATAAGTGATGCCTCTAAGTTTTGATCCCATATAGAATTCTAGGACAAATCAACTTGCTATTGTTAGAATATGGTTTTGTAGGCATTTAGATTTGATCTTTCTGCACTGTCCTAAGTCATTCATCATTCTTCCCTCTGTACAGAATGCAGTAATAAGTGCAAGAAATTCTAAATATTTAGAACCAAGATTCTTAGAGATACTGCTTTCCTGTAATCTAACTGGAGCAAGGCCCATTTAAGCTGAAAGTCTATACCCACTCCAGCCCGTCAGATGCCACAGGGCTTGCATCTCTTGGTCACTTCTGGCTATTCCCCAGCTTACCCAGTGGTATCACCTAATCCTGGGCCTGTCCTTTTTATTCGTGAGCAAAGATTCCAGTCAGATGGGGGATGAAGCAGTCCTGAGGTGGCTTTACATATCAGGCAGAATGAGAACCCCCAAACATTAGAGACTCTATACACAAATCTATGAGTATCAATATTTTTAGTCAGTTCAGTCGCTCAGTTGTGTCTGACTCATTGTGACCCCATGGGCTGCAGCATGCCAGGTCTCCCTGTCCGTCACCAACTCCCGGAATTTACCCAAACTCATGTCCATTGAGTCAGTGATGCCATCCAACCATCTCATCCTCTGTTGTCCTCTTCTCCTCCTGCCCTCAATCTTTCCCAGCATCAGGGTCTTTTCAAATGAGTCAGTTCTTTGCATTAGCCAAAGTATTGGAGCTTCAGCTTCAGCATCAGTTCTTCCAATGAATATTCAGGACTGATTTCCTTTAGGGTTGACAGGTTTGATCTCCCTGCAGTCCAAGGGACTCTCAAAAGTCTTCTCCAACACCACAGTTCAAAAGCATCAATTCTTTGGTGCTCAGCTTTCTTTATAGTCCAACTCTCATATCCATACATGCCTACTGGAAAATCCATAGCTTTGACTAGATGGACCTTTATTGGTAAAATAATGTCTCTGCTTTTTAATATCCTGTTTCGGTTGGTCATAGCTTTTCCATAGGATCCTTGGAAGATCTTTGGAAGATTTTCTTCCAAGGATCAACATAGCTAAAATCAACATTTAAGCTATGTTATAGTCATAATCTGTAGAACTTGTACTTGGTGTCTACTAATTTATGATACTAAATATAATAAAAGGTAAGATTATAATGATTAATAATTGCTTTATAGATTCAAATTCCATCTTCTTCACTTAGACCAACTTAGTGAATTTTCTCAATAACTGTACTCATTTATTGGGCACTTGACATGTGGGGGACACTGGATACATAAAGAGGGGAAGAAAAAGGCATGATTGTGGCCATCACATTGAGGGATACTGTTGGTTTTTCAAAAATATTTATATTTGGATTTTCGTGTGATCAGAGACAATATTTTTTCCTAAATTTTCAAACAAAATAAATGAGAAATGTCTTTCCTAAGGAGATTATAGGATCATTCCATTTATTAACCTGGTCCATATTTACCACTCATCTGGCTTTATTTTCATGCAGCAATTCATAAACTAACACAGAACGTGAGTGATGTCTACTTGAACTGTCAAAACTTTCAGTTTTCATCCTTATTTCTTTTGTTTTTGTTTCATATATTTCTGAGGCTGGGAATGAGGAATCATTTTAATTAAAAGTATTTCTGCAGTGACTGATTAATTGCCTTTAAAAAATAAACACAGAAAAGTGACTAGTAAACATAAAAACCTTTCACTTTATTATGCCAATTAATTAACTATATAAAATATTATATCAAGAGAAAAATTGTACTAAATCTGCCTGTTAATTCTATCAGCAATTAGTATTCAGAAATTAGCTACTGCACAAGAGGGCATGGTAAATGTTCAGTTGTAAATAGTGTTTAAAGAATCTGAGAGGAGGAGGAATCGGAGGTAGAAAACTCAAAAATTACAGACTTCCAGTTATAAGATAAATAAGTACTAGGGAAGTAATATACAAAATGGTGACCATAGTTAACTACTGTAAGATGTGCAGAATAGTTGTTAAGAGAGTAAATCTTAAGAATCATTGCAAGGAGAATATTTTTTCTTTTTCTTTTTATTGTATCTATATGTAATCATGAAAGTTAAATGAACCTATTGTGGTTTAGATATACATATATTTACTACACATGTATATATATTCATAATATATATATAAATCAAACCATCAAGCTGTACACCTTAAACTTACAGTTATGTATGTCAATTATTTCTCAATGAAACATCTAAAATCCAATTACTTAAAGGAAGAAGCAAATTACCTTTGACAATGTAGATTTATCATTTGTGATTGGCAGTCAATCCTGCCCCCATCCTGGGAACAGTGGAAATCAGGCATAGATGTGAAGGTAGGGAGCCTGAGATAAGCTTTCTTGTGATATTTTTTATGTGGAATACTAAACAGTCCCTACTTCAGAAGATCAAATATAAACAATATAAATTCTATACATGTATTTTGTTGTTTCGTCGCTAAGTCATGTCTGACTCTTTTGCGAACCCATGGACTATAGCCTGCCAGGCTCCTGTGCTCATGGGACTTCCTAGGCAAGAAAACTGGAGTGAGTTGCCATTTCCTTCTCCAGGTATCTTCCCAACCCAGGGATCAAACCTGTGTCTCCTGTATTGGCAGGTGGTTTCTTTACCACTGAGCCACCAGAGAAGCCCATACATGTATATGCACACACATCTATTACCCTTAGTTGCGTTTCCAAATGTGGCCCACAAATGATATGCATCAAAAAAACTGCAATGCTTGTTAAATACTGCTGTGTAGGTTTCAACCCCAGTGGACCTAGTCAGCATCTCTTGAGCCTGGGGCCAGGAAATATGCATTTAGATACTTATTCCAGGTGGTTTTATGTGTAATAACATTTGAAAACCACCTGTGGGATAGGGTGGAGGAGGATGGGTGAGCTCATCAATAGAGTTGTTCTCTTTGCTGAAGCAAAGAAACCCTAAGAAAGTGGCTACAGAACATGCAAATCCCTATAGTGCATCTGGTAGACAAACTGCAATCTCTTCGTATTCAGACCTCATTTCCTTGCTCAACAATGCCTTTTGCTGTAATCATGAGCCATTCACAGAGCGGTTGCTTCTGCTATTTGTTTATATGCGCCTATCAGCTTGATGGATAGAGTAGTGGGCTGGGGAACACAGACACCCCGACCTACTTTGCCACTGCCAGTCTCCCTTGCCTCCATGTTCCCCATGGGGTAATCTGCAGTGGACCATTGATTTTGAGTTGGTTCAGACTAGAGATGGCAAATTAGTCTCCATTTAGCCTGTCTAATTGTGTTCTGTGCCAATCAAGAGTGCTGTGAACTACAATTACATCATGTTTCCCATTCTCCTGTTAAACTAACGATGCCGGTTACCGAGAAGCATGAGAAAATATATTTCTCCTCCCTTGCTCTCCACCCATTTACCCCCTGACAAAGGACATCCCTGAACTTGAGTTAATCTTCCAGAAAGAACTTTACTTTTTTTCTCCTCTTATTTTTAGCTTCAGCCTGTGGCCTTTGTTATTGAACTTGTGAATTACAGCCTTCAGAAGCAATGGGAGCTTTAGGTCTTCATGAGAGTCTCTTTATGCTGCTTTTCAGACATCCATTGTCACTAAACCCTCTTCCTCACATTTCTAGAGCAAGTGGGGTCCTCCCTCCTCCCAGCACTTCTCTGCCTCCTCGGATTTATGTATCACCTGAGTTCATCATATCCTAGCCTCGGGCTGCAGTTCCTAATGAAATTTTATGGTGGACAGGCCATTCTATTGTAGTTAAGAAACCAAAATGACGTTCTGCATTTGTGTGACGAATATCGAAGCTCATCTGCAGGGCCGACAGGAGGAGGAGTGGCGATGGATGGCAGGTGACATTGTTTTGTATACTGGGAGAGGCTGAAGCCAGATGAGTTGGGTTTAATTCAATTCTAGGCACAGTTCAGAAAAAGCAACAGGGAACTAGAAAAAAAAAAAAAAAACTCTGACTCCTAGCATCTAAAAATAAGTCCTTTTCATCCTTGGAATCAAACTGGCTGAAGAGGCAGTGAGGTATAATCACTAAGAACTTGGACTGTGGTGTCAGATTACTTTGGTTTAAAATTCTGGAGTGACCGTGTACATGTGTCCTTTGGTTTTGATCTGTTGCTCAGTTTCCTCTTCTGTGCTGTAAGATGGTTCATTATTCCTGATATGTAAGGTTGTTTGGAGGATTCACTGAGATAGTGAGCTTCAGCATCTGGCACCTAATAAGTGTTCCAACCATACTTATTAATGAGAGAGAATTAAAGCATAACTTGATGCCAAAAAGAAGACCTTTATACCTCATTTGTTTTTCTCTATTTGAAATTTGGGATAGTTTCTTTTAACTATATTCAGGCTGAACTGTATAAAATTGTTGCCATTCAGCCCTTTTAACCAGAAATAAATATTAGAACTAGTATATTCAGTCCTTTTAAGAGAACTAGAGCACTATTAGGTCAATATTATTTTCATTTTAGAAAGTAAAACTCAGGGAAGTGAATTAACTTTCCCAACATGGTAATGAGCAGGCAACACTGTCTCAAACTGCAGACTCTGGATTCAGATCCTACTTTCTTTCCAAGAGGTAAAGAATATCTTAAAGAGTGTGAAGAGGGACTTCCCTGATGGTCCAGTGACAAAGTCTCCATGCTCCCAGTGCAAGAGGCCTGGGTTTGAGTCATGGTCAGGGAACTAGATCCCATATGCTGCAACTAATAACCTGCACAGCCAAATAAATAAATAATTATTATTTTAACAGAGTGTGAGGAAACTCTTGAAATTATGTGTGTGTGTGTATATATATACACAATTCAACAAGAGTTTACCTAAAGGAGTTGAAAACCTGTGTTCACACACAAGCCTGCACACAGATGTTTACAACATCAGTTTTATTCATAAATTGCCAAAGCTTGAAAGCAACCAAGATATCTTTCAATAAGGGAGTGGGCCAATAAACAGTGGCGCATTCCAACGATGGAAAGTTATTCAGAGTTAGAAAGAAATGAACTATCAAGCTACGAAAAGACATGGGGGGAAATTCAATGCATATACTAAGTGAAAGAAGTTAGTCTGAAAAGATTTCATATTGTATGATTCTAAATATCAACATTCTGAAAAAAATACAAAAGTGTGGAGAAAAAAGATCAGTGACTTTGGGGGTTAGGGAGGAGGGAGAGATGAAGAGGTGGTATGCTATTATGATGATGGGTACATACTGTCATATATGTGTCAAAATCCATAGAAAGTCAAAATCCACGAAGACTGAACTCTAATGGAAACTAAAGATTTTGGATAATGATGTGTCACTGTAGGACCCTCAGCTGTAACAGATGTCCCACTCTGATGGGACGTCTATGAGAAATCTCTGTGCCTTTCCCTTTAACTTTTCTGTGAATTTAAAACTGCTCTAAAAAAATAGTGTTTAAAATGAAAGTAAAAACAAAATCTGAAGCTCAGTTAGGTTACATAACTCATTATTGTTCAGTTGGTAAGTCATGTCTGATTCTTTGCAACCCCATGGACTGCAGCACGCCAGCCCTTCCTGCCCCTCAGTATCTCCTGGAGTTTTCCCAAGTTCGTATTCATTGAATTGGTGATGCCATCCAACTATCTCATCCTGTCACCCCTTCTCCTTTAACCTTCAGTCTTTCACAGCATCAGGGTCTTTTCCAGTGAGTCAGCTCTTCACATGAGGTGACCAAAATATTAGAGCTTCAGCATCAGTCCTTCCAATGAGTATTCAGGGTTGATTTCGTCCAGGATTGACTGGTTTGATCTCCCTGATGCCTAAGGGACTCTCAAGAGCTTTCTCCAGCACCACAGTTCAAAAGCATCAATTCTTCAGCAAAAGGTGAGGCTGGGTTACGTTAAATAACTTGCCCAGTAACAAATACCTCTCAAATAGTTGACCTATGAAACCAGTCCAAATCTGACTGGGACCAAAGCCCATGATTTACAACTGGCTACATTCCCTGATTTGTGCAATGGATACTTATAAGGCAAAGTGAATTTTTCTCCACATGCATTTTCATTAATTAAAACATACACACACACACACACACACACACACACACACACACACACACACATGTTACCTCTTATTCCTTCTATAGTATACTTGGAATCCTAACATCTCACCCTGAATGCAAACATTTTGTGAGCACAGACTGCATCCCAGTAAATGTCTATACATTTAAACAAAATGGAACTAAACTTCTGAGATGAAAATATATGCCCTTTGCCAACTGATGTTTGCATTATTTTCTTCACATTTGAAAATTTTTCTATGTATCTTTTGAAAGAGCCATGTCTTTCTTAAAATTACAATTACTGAAGGAAATGGCAATCCACTCCAGTATTCTTGCCTGGAGAATCCCACGGACGGAGAAGCCTAGTAGGTTACAGTCCACGGGGTTGCAAAGAGTTGGACACGACTGAGCGACTTCACCTTCACCTTCACCAATGAATTGACAGCTCCAGAACAAAGACATTCTATAAAATATTAGGAAATATTTCAGTCTGTGTTGTAATCACATTCCTGTCCTGAAAATCTTCTTTTAGAATAGATTCCTAGTCCTTTTGATAGTACAACTCTCCAAAACAAAACATAACCCACAAACACAGCCTCAAACCATGTACTGTTCATTTATTTATTAATTACATTATTACTCTTGGTCCACATCACCACCATCTCTTGCCTACACTCTCAGTAGACTCCTTTCTTTCTCATTTCCTTACTCTTTTCCCATACCGACTAGTCTCTACACAGAAACTGGAGGGATCTTTTTTTTTTTATTGTTTTTTATTATTATTTTATTTATTTTTTTTTTACTTTACAATACTGTATTGGTTTTGCCATACATCAACATGAATCCACCACAGATGTATATAAGTTCCCACTCCTGAACCCCCCTCCCACCTCCCTCCCCATACCATCCCTCTGGGTTATCCCAGTGCACCAACCACAAGCATCCTGTATCCTGCATCGAACCTAGACTGGCGATTCGTTTCTTATACGATATACATGTTTCAATGCCATTCTTCCAAATCATCCCGCCCTCTCCCTCTCCCACAGAGTCCAAAAGACTGTTCTGTACATCTGTGTCTCTTTTGCTGTCTTGCATACAGGGTTATCGTTACCATCTCTTTTAAAGTTGTAAACCAGATCATGTGGTCCAGACCCTCTGATGGCTTCTCTTCCTTCAGAATAAATTCAGATTCTTACTGAAGGGCTGGCTGGCAGAGACTTTTAATATCTTCTCTCAGCAACTTTCAAATATGCGATACAGGATTACTAACTATAGTCGCCATGCTGTGTGTTACCTTCGCAGGCTTCTACCAGGCTGCATATAATCTGGCTCCCGAATCCCTTTCTGAACCCTTCTCCTATCATTTGCCATCTGATTACTCTAGACACATGTTCTCTTGTTTTTCCTCAAATGTCCAAGCTGGTTCTGTCTCAAGACCTGTGACTCACTGTGTTCGCTATCTAGATCTTTGCCTGATTCCTTCCAAATGCCACCTCCTCAAAGAGGCCTTGCCCACCTCCCTTCCTGTGCAAAGCCCTTCAGACAGGCTCCAGCCTTATCCTGTTTGTTTGTATGATTGACTGTTTCTGTTGGGTGTGTGTGTGTGTGTGTGTGTGTGTGTGATTCTCCAGGCAAGAATACTGGAGTGGGTTGCCATTTCCTTCTTACATAATATATGTATGTATATGTATTATTTATCATCACTCGACATATATTTACATGTTTATTTTCTGTCTCACCCATGAAACCTCCATGAGAGCAAACATTTTTACTCATATCTATGTCTTCAGGGCTAACATGCTAAAATGGGAGATTAGTGTTTGATATTCAGTATGATGAAGTAGGGGCTTCCCTGGCAGCTTAGACGGTAAAATATCTGCCTGCAATGCTGGAGATCAGGGTTCAATCCAATCCCTGGATTGTGTATGGCTCAGTGTGTGTGTGTGTGTGTGTGTGTGTGATTCTCCAGGCAAGAATACTGGAGTGGGTTGCCATTTCCTTCTTACATAATATATGTATGTATATGTATTATTTATCATCACTCGACATATATTTACATGTTTATTTTCTGTCTCACCCATGAAACCTCCATGAGAGCAAACATTTTTACTCATATCTATGTCTTCAGGGCTAACATGCTAAAATGGGAGATTAGTGTTTGATATTCAGTATGATGAAGTAGGGGCTTCCCTGGCAGCTTAGACGGTAAAATATCTGCCTGCAATGCTGGAGATCAGGGTTCAATCCAATCCCTGGATTGTGTATGGCTCCACCTACTCCAGTATTCTTGCCTGGAGAACTCCATGAACACAGAAGACTGGTGAGCTACAGTCCATTGGGTCACAAAGTCAGACTTGACTAAGTGACTAACACTTTACACTATGGTGAAATAGAAGGTACTTCATATTGTTAAGTAAAAGGATGAATATACTTACTATTGAGTTACAAATTAACGTGTTATAAAACAGAAAAAATATTTTTTTTCAAAAAGCTGCTATAAATTTAAAAAGAAAGTTCTAATATTTTCTTCTTTAATGGAACATTTTGCTCACCTCTGGGGTGCTTCATAAAACGGAGAAGTCAACGTGAAACGAGGAGAGTCACCAGCATTTGTTCTGCTTTTGCAGTTCTGGGTGACCACTCTCAGTGCCCTTCAGTTTGTATTATACAGCTATTCAATTGAGCTTCCTCTTGGTAAAGCATTCTGTTTTCAATTTTTTTTTTAATTGAGATATAATTGACATATAGCATTCTGTTGGTTTCAGGTTACAACATAATGAACCAATATTTGTATGCACTGTAAAATGATCACAACAATAAATTAACTTCACTCACCATATATAGTTAATTTTTTTATGACAAAGACCTTTAGTATTTGCTTACTATCTGCTCTCTCAGCAACCTTCAAAAAATACATGATTCAGAGTAAGTAGCTATAGTTGCCATTCTGTACACTGCGTTCTCATGGCTTGCTTATTTTATATGGTGGTTTTAGTTTTACTGCAACATACTGTCATCCACTGAGGTTGCACCAGTTTACTTTCCCATTAACAGTGCACAAGGGTTCTCCACCCCACCTCTTTGCCAACACTTGTTATTTCTTGTTCTCTTTAAATTTTTTTTTAAAGCAATTATTTATTTGGCTGTGCCAGGTCTTAGTGGCAGCACGGGGATCTTCAGTCTTTGTTGAAGCATGCCAGATCTTCAGCTGCAGCATGTGAACTCTTAGCTGTGGCGTGTGAGATCTAGTTCCCTGACCAGGGATGGAATGTGGGCCCCTGCATTGGGAATGCAGAGTCTTAGCCACTGGGCCACCAGGGAAGTCCCTATTTCTTGTCTTTTGACATTAGCTATTTTACAGGTACAAAGTGGTATTTCACTGTGATTTTGATTTATAGTTCTCTGATGGTTAGTGACACTGAGCATCTTTTCATATACCTGTTGACTATTTGTATGTCCTCTTTGAAAAAAAAAAAGCTTTTTTTCTATATTCTGAACATTTTGAAATCAGGTTATTTGGTTGTTTTTACTTTTCAGTTGTATGAGTCCTTTACATATTTTGAATATCAACCTCTACTCAGATATATTATGTGTAAATGTTTTCTGCAATTTACTAGATTGCCTTTTCATTTTGTTGATAATTTTCTTTGCCCTGCGGAAGTTTTTAGTTTGATGCAGTCTTTTATTTTTGGTCTTGTTGTCTTTGCTTTGGGAGTTTGATTTATTGAAAAAAAAAGTTTTTTTCTATATTCTGAATATTTTGAAATCAGGTTATTTGGTTGTTTTTACTTTTCAGTTGTATGAGTTCTTTACATATTTTGAATATCAACCTCTACTCAGATATATTATGTGTAAACGTTTTCTGCAATTTACTAGATTGCCTTTTCATTTTGTTGATAATTTTCTTTGCCCTGCGGAAGTTTTTAGTTTGATGCAGTCTTTTATTTTTGGTCTTGTTGTCTTTGCTTTGGGAGTTTGATTTTAAAAGAGTCATTGCTAAGATTAGTGTCAAGGAGCCTGTAGCCTATATTTTCTTCTAGGAGTCTTATGGTTTCAGGTGTTAGATTGATGTCTTCAATCCATTTTGAGTTAATTTCTGTATATGGTGCAAGATAGTGATCCAGTTTCATTCTTCTGTATATGGTTTTTTAAGCATGCTTTCTCATAAAAACTCAACAATAAGAGTAGTGACATTGGTTGTTTAAAATCTTGACAATCACTTGCATCCATCCTTAGTTCTGAGCCTCTAAACATTGACGTCTTTAATCCATTTTGAGTTAATTTCTGTATATGGTGCAAGATAGTGATCCAGTTTCATTCTTTTGTATATGGTTTTTTAAGCATTCTTTCTCATAAAAACTCAACAATAAAAGTAGTGGCATTGGTTGTTTAAAATCTTGACAATCACTTGCATCCATCCTTAGTTCTGAGCCTCTAAGTATAGTTGATCCTTCCACGCATCCTGTTAGGTTTGATACTTATATACCAGCCTCAGAAAACAGAATTTGACTTACTGGGCCAACTTGGGAAGCCCAGGTGGCACGGTGGTAAAGAATCCTCCTGCTAATGCAGGAGATGCAAAAGATGTGGGTTTGATCCCTGGCCCGGGAAGATGCCCTGGAGGAGGAAATAGCAACCCGCTCCAGTATTCTTGCCTGGAAAATTCCATGGACAGCGGAGCCTAGTGGGTCCATGGGGCTGCAAAGAGTCAATTTACTTTCACATTGAAGCACTTTCTGTTGTCCTAACTCTCTGATATCTGTTTTCTTATCCTAACTTTCACCAGTAATTTCACCATGTTGAATTTGGTCCTGTCCTGTTTTGATACAACCTCATATCTCAGCTGCATATATTTCTCTTAATTCTGAGCCACACAGTTCTAGAGAGAGATCATTGCCACCATCCATACTAGACCGATCAAATCTCCTGGACCAACCACTAGCCCTGCTAATGATATAACTGGAAATATATACATTTTTACTCATTTGCTTTATAGATGAAAAAGATTCAAATGATCCAAAATCATGATATATGTTTTTTTGCTATTTAAACTTTGCTTTCTGTGGTATTTTTGCCTATTTTTAAAATTTTCTTTTTATTTTAAGGAGTTATAGATTCTATATTCTAATTTGGTTTCACTTTTTTTGAATTCTCAATATCTTCTCTTGGTTGTGGTTAACATTGATTGAAGGTGGTTTTGCAAGATGAGTGGAAGCACTACCAACTTCAGACCTTTTTAAATTCTCAGCTGGACTTTTTTTTTGACCACCCACAGCTTTAAGGAGGCCAGTTTGATTTTATGACTTCCCAAGAAAATGCAGTTTGTCACAGAGTCCCCTGGCACTTCATTATTAATTCCCCTGAACTCTGCAGCATTGTCAGAGGAAGCTCTTCTATGAAGCTTATTGGCTTATATATATATATATATATATATATGCAGTTTTATTGAACTGCAGCTTCAGAGCCCCTTACTTGCACATGTGGAATGCTGTATTATTTTTCTTAAATGCACCCTTAAAAATTGTACAGGCCTCAGCAAACCACAGAGTTGCCAGTATTCAGCCTCTGGGGAATGTTTTTTGATACTCTTCTCTCTCCTTGGCCCTGGCCTCTATGTATTTTTCTCTGTGCCTTGCCAGGTTTTGAATATCATAGCTCATATGTTCTGTTCTAAAATGTCCTTAGGGCAAAAGCCAGCTTTAGTGTTCTGATTTCCTGTATTAGATCCTAGCTATCATTTATTTTTTGGTCTCCAAGTACTCATTTTCTTGTCTACTCCTTGATGAATTTTAAAATATTTTTAAAAGTACGTTTTCATCAGCATGTTTGTTTCAGGTAGATGATTAGTCAGATATCAAAACTGATCTTGATGAAAATAGAAGACTTTACAGTAATGGAGTTCATCTTGTATTTCTTGTTCTACTAACTTATATAAATTATCCTAACTCCCAATTAGGCTAAATGAGAAGCACTGAGCCCCGAACATTTTCTCTAACTGACCTGTCTCACCCATCATCCAATTTCCATGAGAGAAAACCTACATTGGCTATTCTATAACATTTAGACTCTAGTTGGTGCATCTGTGTTTTGTCTGTAAAATGATTTAACATTAAAAGTCAATAAATGGTATTTACACCATGTTTATATAAATGTCATTCAATGTAAAATTAAACATCATTATTTGAACTGCAGAAAAAGTAAATGTTGTCTAATATCATTTAAATCTTATAGCTTATCAAATGCTCAATATCATTTTTTTTTCTTTTTAGTTTTCAGTGTTACAGACGTCACACTAGCGAACTCTAAGCATCATTACTACTGTATCATAACTGTAGCTTCAATGTTCTTTCATATTGAAGCTTGAGCCAAACTCATTTTAAAAAATATATATCTATATCTATACCTATCTACATTATCTATGTGTGTGGACTAATTCGCTTCAGTCATGTCCAACTCTTTGGTACCCTATGGACCGTAATCCACCAGGCTCCTCTGTCCATGGGATTCTCCAGGTGAGAATACTAGAGTGGGTTGCTGTGCCCTCTTCCAGGGGATCTTCCTGACTCAGGAATCAAACCCGTGTCTCTTAAGTCTCCTGCACTGGCAAGTGGGTTCTTTACTACCCGTGCCACCTGGAAAGCCCACATTATCTATATCTATACCTGTAACCTCCACACACACATACACACAGAGCTGATCTTCATTATTTGTAGATTCTGTATATGTAAGTTCACTTAAAATTTACTTGAATCTACCAAATCATACTCAGGCAGCTTTTTATTCATTCATGAACACAGGTAGAGTGAAATGAAATTTGAGTTGCCCTACATGCATTTGCATTTAACCATGTGAGGTCAAACAAGGCAATGCTCTAACTTCTTATTTAAGCTCTCTTACTACAAACAAGCATCCTTTTTTCTGTATATTTAATGCCACATTTTTGTTTGTTTTCATTTTTTTAGTGATTTTGTTATTTTAAATGATTTTCATATAGATAACAAACTTGTGGTTACTAAAAGGGAGATGGACAAATTAGGGATAGGTATTAATGGTTACAAACTACTATGTATAAAATAAATAAGTCAGTAGAATATACTGTATGGCATAGGGAATTATAGCCATTACTTTGTATTAACCTCTAATGGAGTATAATCTGTGAAAATACTGAATCATTATGCTATACATCTGGAATGAGCATAATATTATAAATCAACTACACTCCAATAATAAATACAAACATACATATATATGTAAAATGGCTTCCAAGTACAGTCTTGGAGTACTTATTACCCAATATTCCTACATGCAAGAAGATGGTGATATACCTTAAAGGGGAAAAAATGTCTGTTAGATGAGCTTTGTTTAGGTATACATTACAGTACTATTGCTTCTGAGTTCAATGTTAATAAATTAAAAATATGCATCTAAAAATGGAAGAGGAAACTCATAGATGTATGTAAGATAACATAATGTGTGAAGTGGTGGAAAAGATGGAAAAGTGGATAAGTTTGTGTGGATTCATATGGTAATGATAGGTTGAAAAGAAAGTGTAGTATGCAGCATTGTGGTGAAGCTAACAGTCAAAGTAATTTACAGTCAGGTTACCCTGGGTCAGGAAAATGTTAAGCCTTCTCAACTAGTGTGGCCTGCCTTGCACTTTTCAAAAGATAATGTGGCATAAAAAATATTAAACTTGCAGAAGAGGCAGGTTCTGTGATCAGGAATCTGCAAAGGAATTCTTAAAAATACATGCTAAATGTTGTAAATAATAAAGGTTATGTAGAAAAGCAGGTTTTTAATGCTAATGAGACTGGCTTCTTTTACAAGGGCATTGACAAACAAACCTACATAACATAAATGGGGTTTCAGTTGAGGTGAAATGTTGTGACCAGAGCCTCCTGCATTAGGAATAGTTCAGTGTTTGTTAATTCATGGTTCATGATGACTTAATGGAATATAACTGCATTGAAAAATGAGAATTGTCTGTGGATATAGATGATGATATAGATACAGACACTTACAAGTTGGAACAATCAGAAACTTTTTATACTGATAAGCATTAGATTGCATGAAGAAATTATTAATTTTTAGAAATAACAACTTTCTGATCATTTTGGAAAATGCTCTTATTTTAGGGAAGGATACTAAAATATATAGTGATGGTTTGTCAGAATGCGTGCATGAGTGCTTGCGTGCTAAGTCACTTCTGTCATGTCCCACTCTCTGCAATGCCACCAGGCTCCTCTGTCCATGGAATTCTCCAGGCAAGAATACTGGAGTGGGTTGCCATGCCCTTCTCCAAGGGATCTTCTTGACCCAGGAACTGAACCTTCGTCTCTTTTTCTCCTGCATTGCCAGTAAGTTCTTTACTACTAGTGCCACCTAGGAAGCCCCTGCTTGTCAGAATGCCTATAGTTAATTCTGAAATATTTAAGCATAAAAAATAAAATAATTTAAATGATTTGAAAGTTGATGTTTTTTCTCTAGGAAATTGTTTTCTACATTTGCATTGACTAATATCATCCCATCCTAGAATTTCAACCACTTCTCATTATTCCTCCCCCTCTCTCTTTTCCTCCCTGCCTCTGTTCCTCCTATTCTCTTGAATTCTTTTTAGACTTTGAAGATCTTACATGGGGCCCACTATATCTCTTAAATTTTATTTCATAATTGCCATCTTCTTTTTACTTTAGGATCTCAAAAACTACTTTCTGGAGTTGTTTTTTTTGTTTTGTTTTGTTTTTTTACTTTCAGTTTCAAACCTTCTACTGACTTTTTTTGTTTTTAATTTAAATGATCATATTTTTACATTTTAAACACTTTGTTATTTTTCATCAATGTTCCTTTTACATAGTAGCCTTTTCTTGTTTTATGGAAACCATAAATTTCTGTAAATATCTCTGAAGTGTATAGATAAATATATATATTTGCTTAAGATAGGTTCTGCTCTGGACTTCATTACTCCATGAATGTGAGCAGGCTCTGTTCACTAGTGTCTTAGAGCTTATGGATGGATAAAAGTAGATTTTGTCCCACCTCCACTTCAAACACCAATATAAGGAGAGTTTTATTCTGCATTGCTAACTTTTATATAGGAATTATTTTTCATTGAATTTATTGTTGTTGTTATTATTATTATAAATAACATACATTTTCTCTGTAAAAAAAACTTTGAAAATTATAAATTCATATAAGATATAAAGTAAATGTCCTCTTTTTCTCTAACATTTATCAACCTCATTTCATAGAAGTCATCATTGTTTTACACTGTATTATATGTCAATTCAAGCTTTCCTAGTGGCTCAGTCAAGTAAAGAATCTGCCTGCAATGCAAGAGACCTGGGTTCAATCTCTCGGTCAGGAAGATCTCCTGGAGAAGGAAATGGCAACCCACATCTGAATTCTTGCCTGGGAAATCCCATGGACAGAGGAGCCTGGAAGGCTATGGTCCACAGGGTCACAAAGAGTCAGGCACTACTTAGTGACTAAACCACCATATGTCAATTCTGGCATTTGCTATTAAGACACCCATATCATGTATCTCAACAAAAAATTGAATATTATTTCTGACTTGCTTTTAAGAATTTAATAATACTATGAAGCTTCCTCTTAGCACTACCTTTTCTGAATCCCACAGGTTTTAGGTTGCCATGTTTTCACTTTCACTTGTTTCTGTGCATATTTTGATTTCCTTCTTGGTTATTCAGAAGCATGTTGTTTAGCCTCCATATGTTTGTATTTTTAATAGTTTTTTTTTTTTTTTTTCCTGTAGTGGACGTCTAATCTTACCACATTGTGATCAGAAAAGATGCTTGAAATGATTTCAATTTTTTTTTTTTTTAGTTTACCAAGGCTATATTTATAGCCCAGGATGTGATCTATCTTGGAGAAAGTTCTGTGTGCAATTGAGAAAAAGGTGAAATTCATTGTTTTGGGGTAAAATATCCTATAGATATCAATTAGGTCTAACTGGTCCATTGTATCACTTAAAGCTTGTGTTTCCTTGCTAATTTTCTATTTGGTTGATCTATCCATAGATGTGAGTGGGGTTAAAGTCTCCCACTATTATTTTGTTACTGTTAATTTCCCCTTTCATACTTGTTAGCATTTGCCTTATGTATTGAGGTACAAAGTTAGTAGAAGGAAAGAAATCATAAAAATCCAAGCAAAAATAAATGAAAAAGAAACAAAGGAGACTATAGCAAAAAATCAGCAAAACTAAAAGCTGGTTCTTTGACAAGATAAATACAATAGACAAACCATTAGCCAGACTCATCAAGAAAAAAAAGGAAGAAGAATCAAATCAACAAAATTAGAAATGAAAATGGAGAAATCACAATAGACAACACAAAAATACAAAGGATCATAAGAGAGTACTATCAGTAACTATATGCCAATCAAATGGACAACTTGGAAGAAATGGACGAACTCTTAGAAAAGTATAACCTTCCAAGACTGAACCAGGAAGAAACAGAAAATCTTAACAGACACATCACAAGTATGGAAATCAAAACTGTAATAAAAATCTTCCAACAAACAGAAGCCCAGGACCAGATGGCTTCACAGGTGAATTTTACCAAAAATTTAGAGAAGAGCAAACACTTATTCTACTCAAATTTTTCCAGAAAATTGATGAGGAAGGTTAACTCCCAAACTCATTATATGAGGCCACCATCACCCTAATACTGTAACCAGACAAAGATGCCACAAAAAAAGAAAACTACAGGCCAATATCACTGATGAATGTAGATGCAAAAATCCTCAACAAAATTCTAGCAAACAGAATCCAACAACATATTAAAAAGATCATACATCATGATCAAGTGGGCTTTATCCCAGGGATGCAAGGATTCTTCAGTATTCACAAATCAATCAATGTGTTACACCACATTAAGAAATTGAAAGATAAAAACCATGTGATTATCTCAACAGATGCAGAGAAAGCCTTTGACAAAATTCAACACCAATTTATGAAAAAACTCTCCATGAAGCAGGCATAGAAAGAACATACCTCAACATAATAAAAGCCATATATGATAAATCCACAACAAACATTATACTCAATGGCAAATAATTGATAATATTTCCCCTAAAGTCAGGAATAAAACAAGGTTGCCCACTCTCACTACTACTATTCAACATAGTTTTGGAAGTTTTAGCCACAGGAATCAGAGAAGATAAAAAAATAAAAGGAATCCAGACTATAAAAGAAGATGTAAGTAAATCTTTCACTGTTTGCAGATGACATGATCCTCTTTCCTTTATGGAAAACCATAAAGACAACACCAGAAAATTACTAGAGCTAATCAATGAATATAGTAAAGTTGCAGGATATAAATTAATACATAGAAATCCCTTGCATTCTTATACACTAGCAATGAGAAAACAGAGAAATTAAGGAAATAATCCCATTCACCATTGCAATGAAAAGAATAAAATACTTAGAAGTAAATCTACCTAAAGAAACAAAAGCCTATACATAGAAAACTATAAAACACTGATGAAAGAAATCAAAGATGACACAAACAGATGGAGAAATATATCATGCTCATGGATCGGAAGAATCAATATAGTGAAAATGAGTATACTATCCAAAGCAATCTATAGATTCAAAGCAGTCCTTATCAAGCTACCAATGATATTTTTCACAGAACAAGAACAAATAATTTCACAGTTTGTATGGAAACACAAAAAATCTCGAACAGCCAAAGCAATCTTGAGAAAGAAGAGTGGAACTGGAGGAATCAACCTGCCTTACTTCAGACTATACTACAAAGCTGCAGTCATCAAGACAGTATGGTACCGGCACAAGGACAGAAATATAGATCAATGGAACAAAATAGAAAACCCGAAGATAAATCCACACACTTATGGACAGCTTTTCTTTGACAAAGGAAGCAAAAATATACAATGGAGAAAAGACAATCTCTTTAACAAGTGTTGCTGGGAAAACTGGTCAACCACCAGTAAAAGAATGAAACTAGAACACTTTTTAACACCACGTGAGTGAGTGAGTGAAAGTTGTTCAGTTGTGTCCAACTGTTTGTGACCCCATGGACTATACAGTCCGTGGAATTCTCCAGGCCAGAATACTGGAGTGTTTAACGCCATGCACAAACATAAACTCAAAATTGATTAAAGATCTAATTGTAAGACCAGAAACTATAAAGCTTCTAGAGGAAAACATAGAACACCCTCTCACATAAAACACAGCAAGATCCACCTTCCAGAGTAATGGAAATAAAAACAAAAATAAACGGGACCTAATTAAACTTAAAAGATTTTGCACAACGAAGGAAACTATAACCAAGGTGAAAAGATAGCCTTCAGAATGGGAGAAAATAATAGAAAATGAAGCAACTGACAAAGAATTAATCTCAAAAATATACAAGCAGCTCATGCACCTCAATACCAGAAAAATAAACAACCCAATCAAAAAATAGGCCAAAGAACTAAACAGGCATCTCTTCAAAGAAGCCATACAGATGGCTTACAAACACATGAAAAGATGCTCAACATCACTCATTATCAGAGAAATGCAAATCAAAACCACAATGTGGTACCATTCTGACACTGGTCAGAATGACTGCTACCAAAAAGTCTACAAACAATAAATGCTGGAGTGGGTGCAGAGAAAAGGGACCCCTCTTACACTGTTGGTGGGAATACAAGCTAGTACAGCCACTATGGAGAACAGTGTGGAGATTCCTTAAAAAACTGGAAATAGAACTGCCATACAACCCAGCAATCCCACTGCTGGGGATACACTCCAAGGAAACCAGAATTGAAAGAAGCACTTGTACCCCAATGTTCATCACAGCACTGTTTACAATAGCTTGGACATGGAAGCAACCTAGATGTCCATCGGCAGATAAATGGATAAGAAAACACAATGGAATATTGCTCAGCTATTAAAAAGAACACATTTGAGTCAGTTCTGATGAAGTGGATGAAACTGGAGCCTATTATACAGAGTGAAGTTAAGTCAGAAAGAAAAATACCAATACAATATATTAACATATATTTATGGAATTTAGAAAGATGGTAACAATGACCCTATATGCAAAAGAGACACAGATATAAAGAACAGACTTTTGGACTCTGTGGGAGAAGGCGAGGGTGGGATGATTTGAGAGAATAGATACAGCCACTATGGAGAACAGTGTGGAGATTCCTTAAAAAACTGGAAATAGAACTGCCATACAACCCAGCAATCCCACTGCTGGGGATACACTCCAAGGAAACCAGAATTGAAAGAAGCACTTGTACCCCAATGTTCATCACAGCACTGTTTACAATAGCTTGGACATGGAAGCAACCTAGATGTCCATCGGCAGATAAATGGATAAGAAAACACAATGGAATATTGCTCAGCTATTAAAAAGAACACATTTGAGTCAGTTCTGATGAAGTGGATGAAACTGGAGCCTATTATACAGAGTGAAGTAAGTCAGAAAGAAAAATACCAATACAATATATTAACATATATTTATGGAATTTAGAAAGATGGTAACAATGACCCTATATGCAAAAGAGACACAGATATAAAGAACAGACTTTTGGACTCTGTGGGAGAAGGCGAGGGTGGGATGATTTGAGAGAATAGCATTGAAACATGTATATTACCATATGTGAAATAGATGACTGGTCCAAATTCAATGGATGAAACAGGGAACTCAAAGCCAGTGCACTGGGACAACCTAGAGGGATGGAATGGGGAGGGAGGCTGGAGAGGATTTCAGGACGGGGACACATGTACACCCATGGCTGATCCATGTCAATGTATGGCAAAAACCACCACAGTATTGTAAAGTAATTAGCCTCCAATTAAAATAAATTAATTGATTTAGAAAATTTAACACTACCCTTTCAATATTTTTGTTTCTGTGTTAGACTATACAGATGTGTACCATTTTTTCTTTAATTTTTACCTTTCTATTTTAAAATTGAAAAATTAATTTCGAGCTTGTATAAAAGTTGTAAGAGTGGAACAAAGATTGCCTATATACTCTATTATATGAGTCTGAAAGTGCTGCTATAACAAATTATCACAAATGGGTCGCAAAACATTAGAAACTTGCTTTCTCATAGTTGTAGAGATGAAAAGTTTAAGATCAAGGTGTCAGCAGGTTTGATTTCTTCTGAATCTTTTCTCCTTGAAGATTGCTACATTCCCACGATGTCCTTACATAATCTTTCTGCTATCAAATACCACCCTGGTGAATTTTTACAATTTCCTCTTATAAGGACACCAGTCAGATTTGATAAGGACCCATCCATATGACCTTGTGTAATCTTAATTGCTTTTTTAAAGGACCTGTCTCCATATACCTGTCACATTCTGAGGTACTAGAGCTTCCGATTTCAACATTTCCATTTCAGAGGTGCACAGCTCAGTCCTTAATACCCAGGTTCACCAGTGTTAATATGTCGGCACTTATTTTATTACTCTATTTATTTTTGCGTATTTCTATTATTTTATGCCTGGCCATTTGAGAACAAGTTACAGACATGAGTTCTCATTATCTCTCAGTACTTTAGTGTTTATTCCTAAAACTCTGCTCAATATTTTCTAATAATCTAAATGGGAAAAGAAATTTGAAAAAGAATAGATACGTATATATGTACAGTCACTTTGCTGTACACTTGAAACTAACACATTGTTAATCAACTATACTCCAAAATAAAACAAAAATTTTAAAAGAAAAAAAAAAGGATACACCTCTAGAAAGCCACAATATAACTTTCAAAATCAGAACATCAACATTGAGATATTACCTTCTAATTCAAAGGCCCATTCAAAGTTCATTGCTTATTCCCAAAATATTCTTTATAGATTGATGATTCCTTCTAAAATCCCATGTAGCATTTAGTCATCAAAGGTCTTGGATAGACTTCAATTTAGAAAATACTTTGTCTTTTCCTTTTTTCAATGACCTTGCTATTGAAAAATATAGAGACGTTATTTGGCAGAACATCTCTCAATTAAACTTGTGAGGTTCCCCATGACCAGCTTCTGATTATAGAACTTTGGCAAGACTATCACAACAGTGATGCTGGTTCCTCTCATTGGAAGATAGTTAATGACTACTCATTTTGTTACTGGTGACACTATGTTTTATCACATGTTCAAGATGGTGTCTGCAAAGTTTTTATGCTCTAATTTTAATTAGCATTTACATTTATCAACTGATATTACTTGACACTTTACACTGTGGTAGGCTTTTCCTTTATTTATTTGTTTATTTGTATCAGTATGGGCTCATGGGTTCCTAGTTTATTTGACAGTTACAATCATTACAGTTTTCAGTAATGATTTATTTTGATGCTCAACTTATCCTGTATTTGGCTTTTGAATAAGTCCCCACATTCTTTTGATATATCTGCTTTATTCTTCAGGGCAAGTGGATTGTTTATCTCACTGCATGAACAGAAATTATAGAAGAAGAGAAGACATGTGGCCCAAATGTTTCATATAGTGGAATCTTTATAATTAATCTTTTTCTGACCCAGAGCCCAGTCATGTTCCCCACACCTGCCATGTAGATGCTGGAGCATCCCTGGAATCTGCTTGGAAGAATAGCTTTCACCTCTGTAGCCATCTGTTTTTATTTGTTGCTGAAATTCCTTCCCTCCACTCTGATTTTGTCCTTCAGTGAGAATCTTTTTATCTCTATCTTTCAAAAATATTCCTGGTTTTCTCCTGAAGATGTTTTCTACCCTGCTTTTCATTGAAAGTAAAAATAAGTTGCTTCGGGAATATGGTTCTTATTAGGATTGGTACACAATATTGCATCATGACTTTTTATTTTCATAGTATGTTTCACACTTGACGAGGGGAAATCTTTTAATTTGTCTATATTCTGAGGAAGGAATGATAAGAATCAATGTCACTAGTTTTTCTAAATGAATATTTTTTATATTAAATGGATATGTTTCCTAATTATAAAATAATCAAATGATGCAGCTGGGGGTAAAAATCCATAAGCTCTCTAGGCTTTAGTTTATTTGTTGGAAGGTAAAGTTGGGAAGACCTCCTGGAGAAGGGAGTGGCTACCCACTCCAGTATTCTTGCCTGGAGAATCCCATGAACAGAGGAGCTTGGTGGGCTACAGTTCATGGGGTCTCAAAGGGTCAGACATGACTTAGTAGCTAACACATCACTTTACTTCAAAGTTACTGTATGATCCCTACTAGGAAATTTTAGTGAATGAGTTCTTACGTTTTCCACCGAAGTTAGGCATTCTTACCCTCATTTTTCATTAAGAAGCTCAAGATTATTAAATGTCCTTGGTAAGACATATAAATTATCATCCAAATATCGTGTGCTTAGTGTGGAATGATGCCGTTTCACTACTCTGAATGTGAAACTTTAAATCAAGACTTTTGTAAGAATAAAACGATCCATGGTCAGTGATCTCTTTTTGTCATTTTCTGTATAGGAGAAAAGAAGATAGAAATACCTGTGTACCTTCTGAGAATGGCCTTGACACACACTAATATTTGTAAAGTGCTTCAAAAAAACAAAGGGCTGACTTAATGGTAGGGAAGATTGGGTAAATACGAAAAGTATTCTACTGTATAGCAATATTCTCCTAAATGACACTTCAGAGAAGAGTTATATATCCTAACTCGATTATTAAAGAACCAAATGGCCCTATGTTCAAGTGTTTGCAGCCACAGTCAATGGCGATGGGAGTTTAGTCTGAACCAGTTGAGATCAGCTAGATGGTTCACAAACATGTATTCCTGTAACACAAGCAGAATGCAATCAAGTTTTTGTTTTTTGTTTTTTTAAAACATTGAAAACAATTTTATCGAACAGAGAAAAGCAGCCCTGGTGTGGCTGGAGTTTGGGTGTTAAAAATATTGTCCACGTTTAAATGATGATGTTTATTATCAGTGATGATGCCACTGGTGCATTTGGGAAGGGGGAGATGAAAGTGGTTTTTATCTCATTAGCATGTCTTCACTGGTAACTGTTTGTAACATTAGTTCCCTTTGATCTTCCTTTTTGATTACAGTGTGCAAAGCTGATATAATCTGCTATTATTTCCATTAATAACTAAGTATCTCTTGTGGTTGACAAGGCAATTTGTCATTATCAGGCTGCCTTTGTGCAGAGCAAAGAGGTTTACACCCGCTCCCCCACCCAGCCTGTGTAAAACAACAGGCATTTATCTGTCCTCAGCAGCCTGGAAATGCTGCCCTCTTTGAAGGGGCTCTGTGAGCATGGCCCAGCAAAGACAGGAAGCACCGTGGCAGTGAGATGGAGAATCTGGAATGGAGATCTTAATCTGGACACAATTTCTACCTTGGAGGCTTCAGCAAATTGGACAATCTAACCCCAAGCACATTCTGCTGACCTGCTTTGTTTTCTGGAGGATTAAGTTGAACAAGAGAAGAGATGGGGGGTTAAGGATGTGAAGGAGACAGTGGTGGTGAAGCTGATTTTCTTTTGCAGCCAGAAAGTGTATTATTGTCATGTCCTCAGTATTTCAGACTTCCAAAATTTGAGTTTTGGCAGATTAGGAAGGTGAAAGATTTGCAACTCAAGAGCCTTTATTGTCAGGTTTCTATATTTGTCTTGAATTAATGGGTGTCTGCCATCCTCATTCTCAGAGACTTTGAGATATTTGACAAACTTTGACACATACAAGGATAAATTTCCTCCCCTTCCCAAATGACTCCACCTCCAAGAATAATACAGGGGTTGATTCATTAACGGAGAAAAGACAGAGTGGAGTTGAGTTCAAGATATGACTTCATATCTTTTAAGTAGAAAAGGAAGATTGCAAAACACAAGCTTTTTCTAATGGATGGAATTGACACCTTGACTCTGACATCTACTAGCAGAAATTTCTTTCTTTCTTTTTTTTTTTTTTATTTTCTACATCTACTGGTTTACAGGGCAGATTACATTCTTGGAAGCCTCACTTATCCTATGACTTTAACCAAACTGCCTCTATCAACAGCGCAAAGAAGGTGGAGAGCTATTTAAAGTGGCAAAGTCAGTTGGAGCAATCGTTGACACCTATGGCATTCCCCAAGGCAAGGTCTCCTCTTTGGGTTTATGTTCTACTGTATAAATAGACACTGAAGATATTCGCATATGGTCATGAACAGCCACATGCCACCATGTATTTGGATCTGTGAGAAAGAATAGCAAGAAGAGAATGAATTAGGTAAATCAGAGGGTCCTGTCAGATCCTTTTGGGCCAGTGTCTCCTGGGGAGATAGTTAAGGTGTTTTTAGATGCTCTTGATTTACTGAGTTCATCGTAGGGCCCCTCCCCCTCCCCATTAGTGGTCACAATGATAAATGCAGTTTCAGTAAGTCAACCCCACAAATGCCAGCTCCTTAAATTGATTCATCCAGTTAGTAGTGGATCTGCTGGGCTGGGTTAAAGCAAGCTAAATTCCCTTCCTGCTAAGGACTGGCACAGTGATAGCCCCTTTTAAGAATGGCTAGTAGTTTAGATAGTTCCTGGCTGTGCTGAAGGTCACTCGGTGCATCTTAGTAAATAACCAAGGTGTAGAAAGCATCTAGGAACTTTCCTGGTGGTCTGGTGGCTAAGACTCTGCGTTCCCAAGACAAGGGGCCAGGTTTGGATCCCTGGTCAGAGAACTAGACCCGATGTGCTACAATTAATGCCCAGTGAAGTCAAATAAATATTGGCTTCCCAGGTGGATCAGTGGTAAAGAATCTGCCTGCCAGTGCAGGAGATACAGGAGATATGTGCTCAATCCCTGGGTAGGGAAGATCCCTTGGAGGAGGAAATGGCAACCCACTCCCGTATTCTTGCCTGGAGAATCCCATGGACAAAGGAGCCTAGTGGGCTACAGTCCATGGAGTTGCAAAGAGTCAGGCATGACTGAGCCTCTGAGCATGCAGTAAGCATCTAACTTTCCCTCAATGTCCAATTATGGACTTTCATTAGGAACTTCACACATGTCTTCTGTTCTCAGTGTATGCTATGATTCTAGAGGACTCTTGTATGCTTGCTGTTTCAAAATAAGCAAGACAGACATTTCAGGACTCAGAATCAAAACAAGCCAAAGTCTTTTTCTTAGGGTCCTGTGTTATCTACACAAGATAGGATTAAATAACATTTAGATTTTACCCACGTTGATTTCAACCACTCTGCTTGTGAGATTTGTTCTTTTTCAAATATGTAAGCAGTTTCAGCCCACCCTTTGGGATGAAGGGGGTGTGGCACAGAAATTTGTCCACACTAGATGACTGAGACAGACTGACTTCTATTATTCTCTGCCTGGACACAGAAATGATCGGTGGTCTCGAGGAGTCCATCCTGACCCGTTTAGTTTTATCTCAGGGAAGTCAGTCAGCAGACTAACTGGTTACTAAGTAGCAACATTAAGCACTAAGGAGGGACTGCATGTTCCAACTGTTACAGAGTGTGGAATTTATCTTCCAGGAAAAGCTGCACACAGTCCTTGGTGTGACTCACTTTAATATAATAGAAATCAGTCACGATTTGTTAATTTCATTTGTCCCTTCACAAGAAGGGAAAAATTGTTAATTGTGTAATGTTGGCGGAGGGTTTTCAGTCCGTAAATGGAAATTTGACCAATGCTGTTCCAGAATCCAGCCCTAGGAATTAGATGCCATCATTCACGCTAACTTTAAAAATAAAGGAACCATGATCAGAGAAATTGAGTAACTTCCTCAAAATTAAACCATTTCTGGTTTAATTATAACCTTTGGAAACCAAAGCTTCTTAACACTAGCATATATATAATGTGTGTGTGTGTGTGTATGTATATATATATAATGTGTTTATATATATATAATATATAAATAAATATATAATGTATTTATATATATATGTAATATATAATTTTCCCCTATTAATTTCTTTCTTGAAAGAGAAGGAGAAGAAAAAGCTATAAAACTTGGAGTGAGCCTACTCAGGGTGATTTTAGAAGTAATGGGCTTTTTGACATGAAATATCTGACTTTTATTGTGTTGAATCATAGCCTCTGTAGGAGGCATCAGATAGACTGAGCAAGGCTGAGGCTAATTATTAAATGTAATTTTGTTGAGCTTCTATTATTATAACTACATGTTAGAGGATAGTATTTAAAATCTGTTTTAGTATATAGTTTGTATAAATTGATTGATATGACTTTGTTTACCCATATAAAAACACTCATTTTTAGTTTTGAGAAAGCACACTTTCGGCTTCAGAAACCTGAAGGATATAACCTCTTAGAAACCATCTCCTCTTGGAAATGTTTGCATTTGAGCACCCCAGCCTCGTTTTATCATTACTGTTCATGGACACCTTGAAGGAGCAGGCTGACTGCTCTTGAAATGTACTATGTACAGCCTGGGCTGAGTGCATTGGACTTGGAGTCAGATATAGGTTTAAAAACATGACCTTGGACAATTCACACACACTTTCAAAAGTTCCAGTTTCCTCAGCAACCAAACCTCAAAGGAATATTAGAAGGATTAAATGGCATACATATGTGAAAGAGTCTAACATTTCCCATAAATAGTAGAGACCCAGAAATTATTAGCTGAAACTGAATCTATTTGCAAAACAAAATTCAGTTATGGAAATACTTTCTCTCTCTCTCTTTTTTTTGGAGGGGGAGGGGGTTAACTGATTAGGAAAGCTTTTTTTTTTTTCTCTTTTCTTTACTCAGCAACCAGATAACATTGGTTAGAGTGAAACTGCCTTGAGGTTTAAGAAAAGCACAAAAGCCTCATGCATTTATGTGACAACCCAGTTCCTAAAGGACAGATGTGAAACTGTAAAACACTGAAGAATAATGTATTCTGGCTAAGCTAGACCTATATAGCTTTCCAGGAGCTCCTGTTATTAGCCAAGCTTGTCAAGAACTAATCACTAGCTTTCAAGTTTTGTAAAGCTATTCTGAAGGTTTACTTTAACCTTACCATACACAAAAATGTTTGTATTGCTACCCACTGATAAGAAAACTATTAGCATTCATTAAGTACAGCCATAAATCTCTCCCTCTTGGAAGAGCAATAATGCAGCCTTCCAGCTGCCATAATGAATGCAGTGTTTAATCTCTCCTTGGGAGAGTGTCCTAACTTCAGACCTCGGTTATAGTTAGACACTCTGGGAAGAGCGTGGCATGCTGGGAATGAGACTGATGACAAAGGATTTATACTCTTGCTTGATTTTAAATCCAGAGAGTCTCCAAGTTATAATTAAAGCAGAAGTTTTCATTTTAAAAAGAAAAGGGAAGGAAAAGTGACTTATCCAGGAAGGCGGAGAGTTAACAGTTACTTAGAACCTACTGCCAATGACACATTCTGTAGAAGGGCCTTTTTTATCAATAGCTCATTTTCTTCACATAACTACTGCCCAATTTTTGCTCTACAAATGTTACAGAGGAGAAGAGAGACACTCATATGGCTTAGCAGTCCAAGAGCAGAGATGGAATATAGCATGAGCATGGTGGAATTTGAATTTTGTTATCTCTGTCCCTAGAGCCAAGAACATTTATGCTGCCAGTTACTGTCCCTAAGTGCACCCATGCTAAATCGCATCTGACTCTTTGCGACCCTGTGGACTGTAGCCCACCAGGTTCCTTGACAGAAATTCTGAAATACTGGAGTGGGTTACTATGACCTCCTCCAGGTTATCTTCCTGACCCAGGTATCGAACTCACGTCCCTTATATCTCCTGCACTGGCAGGGGGATTCTTTACCACTAGCGCCACCTAAGAGCAGTACTTTATTTCTTTTAAGAAATCAGACTTGTTTGAGGGAGAAATGTATGGCCTCCATGGTAGAACATGTAAGGCTGGGACCTCAGTTCTATTTGAGCAAACATTTGTAGCATTTAATATGAAGCCATCTCAGCCTCACTCTGTTCAGCATTGTCTTGGGCCTTTCATGGAGAAACAGCTTCCCAGAGTTTCATCTTTCTCTGTGAGCTCTGCCTTCTATGTCCAAATCCATGAGTAGGAGGCACCTGGTGTCTCAGGTGATCTGTTACAGCTGCACAGCTGAACTAGGAGCATCAGCACCAATGGTCCAAGGACAAGGAAAATGGTATCTTTCTTTCTCTATGGGCCAATAAAAAAGAGGCCCTCTGATGCTAAACTATGGCGGGTGAACTGGCTCCTTGTCTTTCCCCTCCATAAGTTTCCTCTTTGGGAATCTAGATTTCCAACATTTTAAAACCCCTGAGTTTCTTGAGCAACTGGCAGTGAATGATCTTCATTACCGAGGGGACCTAAAAGAAAAGAAAAGGAAAGAAACAACTCACCCAACTCTGAAAATGTAACCTTCCCATAAGCTGGCATGTAGGGACCACCCTCATGATGACCTTCTACAAGTCTTCACCCATGGACAAAGAGGACATAGAAAGGTTAATATACTAGAATTGTTGAATATCACAGAGTGCTGCTTTGTTTCTTCTGAAAAATTGAAGGTCACCTTAAACATAAACTGCAGAGTCAAGAACAGCATAGGGTACAAAGAAAAAAGGGAACATTTCCCTTTTTGTTCAATAAAAGGGAAGTACAAACAAAATAAAAATAATCAAATAAAATGATTTGATATTTCAGAGAGCTCCATTGAAATTCAGTTCAATTCAGTTGCTCAGTTGTGTCCAAGTCTTTGCAACCGCATGGACTACAGCACACCAGGCTTCCCTGTCCAACACCAATTCCTGGAACCTACTCAAACTCATGTCCATCTCATCGTTGATGCCATCCAACCATCTCATCCTCTGTCATCCTCTTTTCCTCCTGCCTTCAATCTTTCCCAGCCTCAGGGTATTTTCTAATGAGTTGGTTATTTGCATCAGATGGTCAAAGTATTGGAGTTTCAGCTTCAGCATCAATCCTTCCAATGAATATTCAGGACTGATTTCCTTTAGGATAGGCTGGTTGGATCTCCTGCAGTCCAAGGGACTCTCAAGAGTCTTCTTCAGCACCACAGTTCAATAGCATCAATTCTTCAGCAATCAGCTTTCTTTATTGCCCAAATCTCACATCCATACACAACTACTGGAAAAATCATAGCTTTGACTGGAAGGACCTTTGTCAGTAAAGTAATATCTCTGCTTTTTAATGTACTGTTTAGGTTGGTCATAGCTTTTCTTCCAAGGAACAAGCCTCTTGTAATTTCATGGCTGTAGTAACCATCTGCAGTGATGTGAGAGCCCAAAAAGATAAAGCTTCTCACTGTTTCCGTTGTTCCCCCATCTATTTGCCATGAAGTGATGGGACCAGACGCCATGATCTTAGTTTTCTGAATACTGAGTTTTAAGCCAACTTTTTCACTCTCCTCATTCCACTTTCATCAAGAGTCTCTTTAATTCCTCACTTTCTGCCGTAAGGGTGGTGTCATCTGCATTTATGAAGTTATCGATATTTCTCCCGGCAATCTTGATTCCAGCTTGTGCTTCATCCAGCCTGGCATTTCACTTGATGTACTCTACATATAAGTTAAATAAGCAGAGTGACCACATATAGCCTTGACTTACTTCTTTCCGTTTGGAACCAGTCTGTTGTTCCATGTCCAGTTCTAACTGTTGCTTCTTGACCTGCACACAGATTTCTCAGGAGGCAATTCAGGTGGTTTGATATTCCCATCTCTTGAATAATTTTCCACAGTTTGCTTTGATCCACACAGTCAAAGATTTTGGCATAGTCAATAAAGCCGAAGTAAATGGAACTCTCTTTGCTGAAACTCTCTTGCTTTTTCGACGATCTAAAGGATGTTGGCAATTTGATCTCTGGTTCCTCTGCCTTTTCTAAATCCAGCTTGAACATCTGGAAGTTCATGGTTCACATACTGTTGAAGCCCGCCTTGGAGAATTTTGAGCATTACTTTGCTAGCATGTGAGATGAGTGTGATTGTGGCGGTAGTTTGAACATCCTTTGGCATTGCCTTTCTTTGGGATTGGAATGAAAACTGACCTTTTCCAGTCCTGTGGCCACTGCTGAGTTTTCCAAATTTGCTTGAATATTTGAGTCCAGCACTTTCACAGCATCATCTTTTAGGATTTGAAATAGCTCAACTGGAATTCCATCACCTCCACTAGCTTTGTTCGTAGCGATGCTTTCTAAGGCCCACTTGACTTCGCATTCCACGACGTCTAGCTCTAGGTGAGTGATCACACCATCGTGGTTATCTGGGTCGTGAAGATCTTTTTGTACAGTTCTTCCATGTATTCTTGCCACCTCTTCTTCATATCTTCTGCTTCTGTTAGGTCCATACCGTTTCTGTCCTTTATTGTGCTCATCTTTGCATGAAATGTTCCTTTTATATCTCTAATTTTCTCGAAGAGATCTCTAGTCTTTCCCATTCTGTGTTTTCCTCTATTTCTTTGCATTGATCACTGAGGCAGGCTTTCTTATCTCTCCTTGCTATTCTTTGGAACTCTGCATTCAAATGGGTATATCTTTCCTTTTCCCCTTTGCCTTAGCTTCTCTTCTTTTCTCAGGTACTTGTAAGGCCTCATCAGACAACCATTTTGCCTTTTTGCATTTCTTTTTCTTGAGGATGGTCTTGATCATTGCCTCCCATACAATTTCATGAACCTCCATCCATAGTTCTTCAGGCACCCTATCTATCAGATCTAATCCATGAAATTGGCACCTGCTAAACTTACAGATAAATCACGTTAGAAGATGGGGGTTGTCTCTAAGATAGAGAGGTAGTGGTGCATGTTTGGGGCTGTCTTCCAAGCTCAATGACATTTCCATACATGGTGGAGCACATTCCACCAGCACAGTTTTGTGGACTGAGAGTTCATTTCCATCTGAATCAATTTGTAAATGTTATACTGAAATATCAGCTTTAAACAAGTTTCATTTGTGATCTCTAGAGTTGTTTTATCACTTTACTTAAGCTATATGTTTAGCTTAAATTCACTTGCATGAGCTTTCTATTCTGTAAGGGACAGCCCAGTTGAAAGAAACTGTTCTTATAACTATTTCATTATCTTCATTTTATATGTCTCTAACTTGGCTGTGAGTCATATTTTTACTATTTCACTCCCCTAAGAAAGAAATAACAGGGATATTTGTGCATTATAAAGGAAAAATGCGGGAGTGGAGTGGGGTTAGACTCTCTTCAAAGGAATTGAGAATAAAATCTGTGTGATATTATCATGCTTAATAAACTATGGAAATAGTATTTTAGTCTCAGTAGGAGTTTAACCATTTGCAAGTGTTTTCAGTTTCTTTAAGACACTTAGAAAACCAAATAAATAAAAGAAGATTATTAGTTTTCCCTCTAGGAGAGAACAGGACAGATTCCACATTTTTAGGATGAGAGATCTTTGAAAGATCAGTGACTGAAAAGGGGCCAGAAAGAGGCTTAAGTTGCTTTTTAGGTCTGATGCCCGGTTCAGGGAGGGGCTTTCTATTCTGTGAATTGTATTGCTGCTTCTTTATTAATATGAAGCATGTAGTAGGAAAAAAAGGCACCTCCTGTGTCCTGCATTCTTCACCCTTGGAAGTGACCATGTTACCATAAACCTGGACAAAAATACATTCTCCCTACTAACTTCTATTACACAAATAGAGGTTTTTGTTGAGAGTTTGAAGGTTGAAAGAGTGTAAGAATGTTGACAACAGAGAAAGATTTTTCCGATCGACTGAGTCCACCCACAGTGAGAAATACCATGGATTAGAGCAGCCAGCCCCATGGAGTGCTGGGAGGTACTCCAAATAGAATGAGGCTACAAGTTGATATTCATAAAGTATTAATAACAGCAGTCAACTGATATGGCATACTTAGACCTCAAAATGCCTCTAATTTGGTGTTTATTTTTATTTTATCAATCTAATTCATTATAAATTCTGAATATAACCTTTTTGGCAGATTTACACATAGAGCAAAGGAAGCATGTATAGTCAAACACTGATTTGTTTTGGTTCACTCACAATAGTGTCTAGATTTACCGATGTGTTATTCTCAAATGCACCAGCTAGATTTTCCTTATTTATTCTAAGTTAATCTAATGAATAAATGATACGGGAGTTGAAGGAAAAACTTGTCCCTTGAGTACTTTTTCACATTTTCTGTGTAATTAAATGTGGAAAATGAGATCAATGAATCAGTGTGGTGGCTTGATAATGGAAATAAGAAAAATGTGGAATTAGAAGTAAGTTCCATTTTTCCCCAGCATCCCTTTACTCTGCCCCCAAATTTTACTGAACAGCTTAAAATTAGTATTAAAGGTTATTAAAAGGACCATTAAAGATGATAAAAAAATTATGTGCCATGGTCTCTGTTTCTTTGTATCAGTCATAAAACTGATACTTCAATTTATGGCCATTCAGAGATAGTTATTCAGTTGCCTGAGTTTACTTGGTACCAGCCCCAAGCATCCTATATCCTGCATCAAACCTAGACTGGTGATTCGTTTCTTATATGATATTATACATGCTTTAATGCCATTCTCCCAAATCATCCCACCCTCTCCCTCTCCCACAGAGTCCAAAAGACTGTTCTATACATCTGTGTCTCTTTTGCTGTCTCGCATACAGGGTTATCGTTACCATCTTTCTAAATTCCATATATATGTGTTAGTATACTGTATTGGGGTTTTTCTTTCTGGCTTACTTCACTCTGTATAATTGGCTCCAGTTTTATCCACCTCATTAGAACTGATTCAAATGTATTCTTTTTAATGGCTGAGTAATACTCCATTGTGTATATGTACCACAGCTTTCTTATCCATTCGTCTGCTGATGGACATCTAGGTTGCTTCCATGTCCTGGCTATTATAAACAGTGTTGTGATGAACACGGGGGTACACATGTCATCATTTTCAAGATAATGAGATATTCATCACCCCTTGAGGTTTCCTTGACTCCCTTTGTAATCTTTCTTTCCTGTCCTTCCTCATAACTCCACATCTCCAGACAGCTACTAATCTGCTTTCTGTGACTGTAGATTTGTTTGTTGTGGTGGTGGTTCAGTCACTAAGTCACATATGACTCTTTGTGACCCCATGGTCTATAGCCCACCAGGTTCCTCTGTCCATGGGATTCTCCAGGCAAGAATCGACAGAGGATGAGATGGTTGGATGGCCATCACCGACTCAATGGACATGAGTTTGAGTAAACTCCAGGAGTTGGTGATGGACAGGGAGGCCTGGTGTGATACAGTCCATAGGGTCGCAAAGAGTTGGACATGACTGACCAACTGAACTGACTGACTGGAGCAAGAATACTAGAGTGGGTTACCATTTCCTTTTCCAGTGAATCTTCTTAACCCAGGGACTGAACCTGACTTTCCTGCCTTGCAGCCGGATTCTTTACAATTGAGACACCAGGGAAGCCCTTATAGGTTTGTTTACATTTTCTATTATTTTATATGAATGAAATTACCCATTGTGTACGCTTCCTGTCCATTTTTTAAGTCTGTTTTAACTTTAATTTCCCAACAGTGACCTAGCTAAGACAATATAATTTTCAAATATGTTGGTTAACATTATAATTTTTAACATTCTGGGAATAATTTTTTATCTTATTTAACATTGCTCCAGTGAGTTATTAGCTTTTTTCCTTAATTTTTTCTTTTTTAAATTATCAAAGATTATAATTATACAATATTGAGAAATATAGGACAAAATACAATTATTGGAGGACAGTTGCTCTACAATATTGTGTTGTGGTACATATATACAATGGAATATTACTCAGGTATAAAAAAGAAAACATTCGAGTCAATCCTAATGAGGTGGATGAACCTAGAGCCTATTACGCAAAATGAAGTAAGTTAGAGAGAGAAAGACAAAAACTATATTAACACATGTATATGGAATCTAGATAAAAGGTACTGATGAACGTATTTGCAGGGCAGCACTGGAGATGCAGACATAGAGAACAGACTTATGGACACAGTTGGGGAAGAAGAGAGTGGGACAAATTGAGAGAATAGCAAGGAAGCATATACATTACATTATCCCTGGGATCTTCCCGATCCAGCAATAGAACCCTGGTCACCCACATAGCAGGCAGATTCTTTACCATCTGAGCCACACGGGAAGCCCTGAGTATCTTTACACATACTAATTTATAATCTACATATCTTCTGTAATGTGTCTGTTCAAATACTCTGCTATTTGTATTGAATATTCTCATTATTGAATTTTAAGAAATAGTTACATAATTTGCATCAATGCATTTATTGTTTATGTGAATGAAAATATTTTCTTCCAAGCTGTAGTTTTTCTCTTTTTATAGTCATATCCTTTGTGATTCAAAGAGGAGAATTCTTAATTTTGACAAATTCCAATGTATAAATTCCTTTATGAATTATACTTTTGATGTTTAAGTAAGAATTCTTTGGCTACCTTAAAGTCATAATGATTTTCTTCTCTTTTTTGAGATGCTTAAGAGTTGTAGGTTTTGCATTTAGATCTATAATCTGTTTTGAGTTAATTTTTATAGATGGTGTGAGATATGAATCAAACCTCATACATTTACATATGGATATATAATTACTCTAGCACCTTTTGTTAAAAAGGCTGCTCTTTCTTATCTGAATTAAGTTTGCAACTTGTCAAAGATTAATTGATTATATATGTGTGGGTTTATTTCTGAACATTGAATTCTATGGTATTGATACACCAATATCATAGCGTCTTGAAGTCAGGTAGTGTAAGTTCTCCAACTTTGTTATTTTTCAAAGTTGTTTTGGTTTTTTTTCCTGGTGTTTATACCTTTTTTTTTTTTTTTTTTTTTTTTTTTTTTTTTTTTTTCCTTAAGAATTCTGATTTTTATCTTCAAATATTACTTTTTTTCTATTTCTACTACTTATCAGTTGCTTATTTCTGTATCCTAGTATTCCTGATAATTTTTATTTGAATAATGAACATTATGTATGAAAAACTGTATAGTCTTTGTATGATTTGTCTTCCTCCTGGGAAAATTTTGTTTTCTTCTAACTAGCAGTTTGAGAAGGAGCACATCAAGTTTATTTATCAAGGGACTGAGATGATAAAATGATGGATTTCAGACTTTTGATGGTAGGCTTATTTATAATTTGCTTTTAATTCTGAGCATTAATTTTAATGCTTCACACTTCTAAAATCAAAGCTAGAGATACTTCCAAAGACCATCTTCCCTTCAAAGGATCCTGAATCACAACTTTACATTGCTCTGCTCTGTATGTTACCAAAACCTCTGGTTAGCTGTTATATTCTTGGTAACCACTTTCTTTTTAGTTTTCTCTTGATCCGGTGTAACACAGGATACAGCAAAGTTTTGAGAACAAATCAAGTAGAATGTTTATCTCACATCTTTCTTGTGTCCTTTTTTCCATGTTCTTGGCCTCCCAAACCTTGGGTAATTTGTTAGCCATAATCCTTAATAGTTTGTTTTTTCTCTCCCATGCTATTTCCAAAAGGCTTTGTCTACTGTGTCCTATTTTCCCTCTATGTCTCATGCTATGCATTGGAAAACCTCAAGTGGGAGTGAAGAATTTTTTTCTTAGTACCATGTTCCTCTCTCTAGTCCTTCAAATCCAACTTTTATTTTTTTTATTTTTTTTTAAATTTTATTTTTACTTTATTTTACTTTACAATACCGTATTGGTTTTGCCATACATTGACAACTTTTAAAAAGCTGTTCTTTACTGAAGGGTTTACCTGATAACAACTATTCCACCATACCCCAAAGGAGAAATGTGTTATCTTTTCTTTTTAATATTTGCTTTTCTCAGCTTTTCTGAAAAGAAAAAAAAAAAATGTATTATCTGGTTTTTATTTGATTGATGTGATGAGTTATGCCAGGACCTTGGAACTTCTGAATCTAGACTCAGCTTATTGCTTTGGGACCTAAAGATGATACATTCAGAAACAAGCTTTCCCCAAACCCTGAAACCTCTGGCCTCCATAAGTTCAAGGCATGTCTGAGCAGTCTTATAAAACCCCACTTTTCCCTATTCCTCATCCTGATTGTTCCTTGACTTTCTCAGCAGAGAGAGATCTACCCAAGAATCAGGCACTTAAAAAAAAAAAAAAATCAGCTGCAAGGAATTAGAGAGATTAATCAGAAAGGGTGACTCAGTGGTAAAGAATCTGCCTGCAGTACAAGAGATGCAGGAGATGCAGGTTCGATCCCTGGCTTGGGAAGATACCTTGGAGGAGGGCATGGCAATGCACTCCAGTATTTTTGCCTGGAGAATGCCATGGACAGAGGAGCTTGGGGGTCACAAAGGGTCAAACATGACTGAAGTGACTGAGCACACACACACACACACACACACAAGGGTTCTAATAAAGAGAAAACAATAGGAGCACATATAATTCTCATTTTTGAATTTTAAAGCCATTAAGCTTTTAATCACATGGAATTTCTCCAGTGGATTAAACTAAAAAGTGCCTTGAATTATGTGACTATTAGAAATTTTCTTCTCCTTCCCCCTATTCCTTTGCTTTCTTTCTTATACTATTGTTGAATTCTCTTTATTAGGAATCCAGATGCATGTGGCTGTCTAAATATAATACAGGATAGCATTCCTACTCTTTGGTAGCATGTGATCTGAAAGAAAATATCAGATTGTGGATAAGGACTAATTCACATGTACAGGAAATGAAACAATTAGAAGATGCAACAGCAAGATCCAAGCTTATGATTAAATGAAATAATTCATTGTACTGGTAATAAGTTCAGTGCTCTGGCTTCATGCTGAGATAGTGAGTAGGGACTAGATGGGGAAGTAAATTACCTCACTGGGGAAGGCGTCCTACTGCTCAAGACATAGGCATGAGTCAGCCTTGAACATGTTTTTCAAGACTCAGATGGTGTCTTCACAATTCTCTCTATTGTCAATCCATCAGTAGAGCTCTCTGCTTGTCTCCATTTTAAACCACAAACATCCTCCCCGTTGTATAATTATATTATTTAGTGTAAAGAATCATTTAATATTAGAACAGGAAGAAAGCATATATATCATATCATCCAGGATGAAAGCTGGGTTTTATCTCACACACCAGTGCCAATCAATCAAGTACGATTATATGGAAACTTGAGCTGAGAAGGTTACAATCTTGTGTTCAAAGTCAGTAGAAGAGTGGATAATGATTTATAACAAGAACATAGACTAAATTAGCATCATGTTTGCTGTGCATTTGTCTTCCCAGATTTAATCCAGCTCTCTCATTTCAAATTAGAACAATAGAGCTCAAAGGGTCAAGTGACTTCCCCAAGTCATACAGTTATGAATGGTACTGTTAAAGTCAAATCCATGTCCTCTTTATCTCAGTTTCTTAGTGCAATGCTTGTTCTCCTCTGATTCACCTCCTGTTAAAATACTAGAAAAAAGGTAGTAAACTGGTTTTTAAAAAGTCTGTCCTTTTGTGTGTAGAGTGTTGGTCCTTAAAACCAATGGAAATCTGACCATTCAAGACTAAGTTCCAGATCTGACACCTTCTTACATAAAAATAACAGAATTTTTAAATGTATAAATAAAGCTTATTGTATGAATAAAATCTGAAGTACTCGCACCAACACCTGTAGAGGGTGCTCAGAAACATTTAGCCACAATTATTAGTTTTGGTCAAAGCTATGGTTTTTCGAGTAGTCATGTACAGATGTGAGAGTTGGACCATAAAGAAAGCTAAGTGCCAAAAAATTGATGCTTTTGAATTGTGATGCTGGAGAAGACTCTTGAGAGTCCCTTGGACTGCAAGGAGATCAAATCAGTCAATCCTAAAGGAAGTCAATCTTGAATATTCACTGGAAGGACTGATGCTGAAGCTGAAGCTCCAGTACTTTGGTCACTTGATATGAAGAGCTGACTTATTTGAAAAGACCTTATTTGGGGGAAAGATTGAAAGCAACAGGAAAAGGGGACAGCAGAGGATGAGAAGATGGACAGCATCACTGATTCAGTGGACATGAATCTGAGCAAACTCCAGGAGACAGTAAAGGACAGAGGAGCCTGGTGCACTGCAGTTCATGGGATGCAGAGAGTTGGATGAGACTTAGCGACTGAACAGCAACAACAATTAGTTTTGTGCCTGCAATAGTATATTTAATCAAAGTTATCTTTTCAAAATGAATTGAGTCCAAAATCAATTGCAATATCAGCTAGTCTTCCTTTGTGTGCTGCATGCCAAATCACTTCAGTTGTGTCCAGCTCTTTGCAGTTATGTGGTCCATAGACCTCTAGGCTCCTTTGCCATGGTATTCTCCAGACAAGAATACTGGAGTGGGTTGCCATGCCCTCCTCCAGGGGATCTTCTCAACTCAGGGATTGAAGCCGGGTCTCTTAAGTTTCCTGCACTGGCAGGAGGATTCTTTTCCTCTAAGGCCACATGGGAAGCCCATTCTTCCCTAACTGCTGCTGCTGCTAAGTCACTTCAGTCATGTCCGACTCTGTGCGACCCCATAGACGGCAGCCCTCCAGGCTCCCCGGTCCCTGGGATTCTCCAGGCAAGAACACTGGAGTGGGTTGCCATTTCCTTCTCCAATGCAGGAAAGTGAAAAGTGAAAGTGAAGTCGCCCAGTCCTGTCTGACTCTTAGCAACCCCATGGACTGCAGCCCACCAGGCTCCTCCGTCCCTGGGATTTTCCAGGCAAGAGTACTGGAGTGGGGTGCCATTGCCTTCTCCTTCTTCTCTGACAGAGTGCCTTTAATCTATATACCCTCACAGAAAAAACAAACCCATTAGGCTCACTAAAATTGTAACAGGAAAATGGTATCAATAATAGCATGGAAACAAGAGAAAGTGTCCAAATCTAGCTTATAGTTGAATTTATTCAGTTGTTTTAGCCACTCTGAGTACATGCTGTCCCTGGGAGCCTTGTGTGCTTTACTTTCAAAGAAAAGACTTCTCATTAACTAGAAATTTTTAGCTCTATTAATTTTTCATAACTTGTTCTTACACAGTTCAGGCGAACTTAACAAGAAAGAGAAAATATACATGTATATATCAGAATCACAGAGTCCATTCATAAGATAGCCAAAGCTTCAGACCAGAAGTGGTGCATGACAATTTCACTTTCAAATATTAATAGTATGAGAATTCTTGCTTTTGCTGCCAGAATTATGGAAGCTTCTAGAAGATCCTCCAGGCCATTGTTTGTTTTCAAGGGCACTCACACCTGGGCCAGTTGTTGACGTGGGCCCTCTCGGAATCCCATCTCTCCTCTTGAGAGACTCTGTGCTGTAGGGAGCACACCTGCTGTAGAGAGACTGGCAATGTCAAAGCAGAGGAAACACAGGAGCCCGCCTGGATGGACTTTGCTTCTCTGATGTCTCAGTGCCAAGAATGCTGAGCACTCTGTCGGCCACTGTCATTGGAACTCTGCCTGTGTATTTTTTGAAGAGGAAGTCCCATCTGGGGATGGGCAAACTGCAAGTATTTGCCAGAGCTTTGAAAACAGAAATACTAGACATTCAATGTAAGACGACATTGCCATACTGTGGCAATTGCTTTAAATTTGTAAAAAAAAAAAAAAAAAAAAGAGAGAGAGAGAGAAAAGTGAACTATCTCATTGGGGATGATATGAAATCACATCATATACTTAACATCCTCAATACTTATTTCTAAGTTAAAATGCCACACCCTAAGCATTGCAGCTTATTGTGTTACAGACCTGTCATACATCTTTCTTTTGAATATTGAATAATTTATTGATGTTTCATGTTTAACAATCATGTGAATTTCATGACTTCATAGAGTAAAATTTCTAAGCAAGATCTTCTTGATACTGTTTAAGAGATATAGAGGAAGGTGGTCCATTTTCCTTGATTATAAGCATCTTTTTTGGTGCTCTTAAAAATTTAATCAGTATCTGTAACATATGTATTAATTACAGGGCAGTGATTCTCAAAATTGTGTATTCCAAGAGTCATTTTAAAGAAAGTTATTTTTCACAAAACCCAAGAATACAGCCACAGATTTCAGTGTGAGAAACATAAACTTAAAACATAAAAACTTAAACTTTGAAAATGTCTTTTGATAGAAAATTAACATTGTAAAGTAGTTTTGTTGGGTAAAAATAAATTTTGCAAATTCTATAAAAGTAAATTTTTTAAGATTATTATCGAAATAAATTAAACAAAACTCGGAGTGTGTCCTTGAATGTATGCCCATGAACCTCAGTTTGAGAAATCTTGTTCTGATGTTTTAAGGTTTGCTAAAAACATATCATCTCATTTAATTTTTATATAAATCCTGTATAATATGTAATACTGTTTTGCCAGATCACCTGCACGATCACTGATAGTGCTGACATTTTAGCTCTGATCTTATAACTGTAAGTAGGGGCTGGACGGCACCACGGACTCAATGAACACGAGTTTGCACAAACCTCAGGAGATAGTGAAGAACAGGGAAGCCTGGCGTGCCTCAGTCCATGGTGGGGGGAGGGGGAGGTTGGGGGAGGGCAAAGAGTCAGACACGACTTAGCAACTGAACAACAAAAATGACTAATATCATATTACCTTTCTAAGAATAAGTAGAAGTCTCTTGTTGTTTAAAAATGGATAAATCTCTTTTATATAATCCATTACACGTGGACTTCATAACAATCTCCAAGATAATAGGCTGAATATTATTTCTAATAATGGTAGGGTTTATGTTGTCTTTTTTTTTCTTTTCTGAGACCTAGTGCCTCATTTCATTAGGAAGAATATCTTTTACACTGTCATTCATTTTCAGCTATTTAATTTTTTTTAACAAGGTACAGTATCATTCTAAATAAATAAACCAGCAGATGTTTAGTAAGTCCTATCATATGTTTCTGGATGTGAGAGTTGAACTGTGAAGAAAGCTGAGCACCAAAGAATTGATGCTTTTGAACTGTGGTGTTAGAGAAGACTCTTGAGAATCCCTTGGACTGTATGGAGATCCAACCATTCCATTCTGAAGGAGATCAGCCCTGGGTGTTCATTGGAAGGAATGATGCCAAAGCTGAAACTCCAGTACTTTGGCCACTTCATGCGAAGAGTTGACTCATTGGTAAAGACTCTGATGCTGGGAGGGATTGGGGGCAGGAGGAGAAGGGGACGACAGAGGATGAGATGGCTGGATGGCATCACCGACTCGATGGACATGAGTTTAAGTAAACTCTGGGAGTTGGTGATGGACAGGGAGGCCTGGCGTGCTGCGATTCATGGGGTCACAGAGAGTCGGAGATGACTGAGCAACTGAACATGGGGGCAGGAGGAGAAGGGGACGACCGAGGATGAGATGGCTGGATGGCATCACTGACTCGATGGATGTGAGTCTGGGTGAACTCCAGGAGTTGATGATGGACAGGGAGGCCTGGCGTGCTGTGATTCATGGGGTCGCAAAGAGTTGGAAACGATTGAGTGACTGAACTGAACTGAACTGAACTGATGTACAGCAGAAACCAACACAATACTGTAAAGCAATTATCCTTCAATTAAAAATAAATTTAAATAAATAAACTTTACACAAAAATTTTTTAAAAGACATTATCCTAGATTCCATATATATGTGTTAATATACTATATTTGTTTTCCTCTTTCTGATTTACTTCACTCTATATAACAGACTCTAGGTTCATCCACCTCACTAGAACTGTCTCAAATTCATTCTTTTTTATGGTTGAGTAATACTCCATTGTATACATGTACCCGTTCTTCTTGATCCATTCATCTCTCAATGGAAATTACTGTATTGAGCTCTCCTGTCAAGGAGTCCCAGAAACGCCTCCCCGAGACACCCCAGCTGTTTATCTACTAACATGCATATGGCCTTGAGTCCCCAGCTGGGAAGTGGGACCAAGAAGATGCTGGCCTATCCATCAGTCTTTACCTGGATTAAGCTAAACACTGCCTTGCACAATTCTCATCATAATTTTTTGCCTTCTGATTTGCAAAATTCCTACAAAATGGAGTAAATGGAATAAATTAATTTGGGGCCTTTTAATGTTGATGGACCAGCAGAGGATCCAATTGGTCCATCGGATAAACTTCAGTAGAGTTTATCAACAGCTATGTTTCAACACCATCAAAAGTCCACCATCATTCCCCTCATTTCTCATAGCCATCTAAAGACTTCTACTCTGCTGGCACAGCCCAGGGTGCTCCCCTCCGTCTCACCCCTTTTTCTTGTTAATTACTTTAATGTTCTCAGTATCAGTAAGAATCACACAAGGGGATTTCCCTGGTGGTCCAGTGGTTGGGAACCCCCCTGCCAATGCAGGGAACACGGGTTTTATCCCTGGTTTAGGAGGATCCCACATGCCGCGTGGCAAGTAAGCCCATGCACCACAACTACTGGGCCCATGCACCTAGGCCCATGCACCTAGAACCCATGCTCTGCAACATGAGAGGCCACTGCAATGACAAGCCAACACACCACAGCTAGAGAGTAGCCTTGGCTCACTACAATTAGAGAAAGCCCCTGCTTAGCAAGGAAGACCCGGTGCAGCCAAAAATAAGTAAATAAATAAATTTAATTTTTTTTAAAAGGATCACAAGGAAGCTGAAACAGAAAGTTTGATAGGGCTTCTGCTATTGTTGTATTATTTTGCAGCAGGAAAATTATATGAGGCATGCATACTAAAGTGAAACGTGAAAGTGCTAACACTCAGTCGTGTCCAATTCTTTGCAACACTATGGACTGTAGCCCACCAGGCTCCTCTATCCATGGGATTCTCCAGGCAAGAATACTGGAGTGGGTAGTTATTTCCTTCTTCAGGGGCACTTCCCAACCCAGGAATCAAACACTGGTCTCCTGCATTGCAGGTGGATTCTTTACTAGCTGAGGCACCAGGGTGTGTCCTAAAGACACCCTATAATCATAGCATTTCCTACGACCGGATAATGAGCATGTTCATCAGGTGAGTATCTGGGTCATCCTAAAGCCAGTCCTTGGGGCTTGTACATGAAGCATATAAGCCACTTCATCTGGAACGTCCCACTTGGCTTTGATAGAGGGAGTGGAGTATTCCCTCCTCTCAGGATAAATACACTCTACAGCGGCTTTCACCCAGCCATGTGTGATTGTTCAGCAGTGGCCTGGCATCAACACAAACATGCTCTTCTGCCTCTGCAATGTCAAAACCAAAGACACAGCCCCCAAATTAAACATGCTCACAGTCCATCTCCCTAAACGTTCTTCAGGAAGCCGACGATTCCAGTCTACAAAGTGAGGCAATTCCTTCTCCCTGTACTCCCTGGCTTCCGTCGCTTCCTGATTTCGTCCTCCCCCCATGTTGACCACTTTAGAGATAAGCAGAGGCCTTGTCGTGCTTTCTGTTTTCCTGGCACAACTTTTCCTTTTGGGAGCGGCTTTGAAGCTGGTGGCCAACGCTCAGACTGACCTCAGTGTGAGCTTGGTCCAGTATTAAGTCCGTATCACTCTCTTTTATTTTCACTTTCGCTATGTCAGCTAACAATAACTGTGGGACTGTGTACTTAGCATGCTTCTGATTATTTTGCATTTCCTTATGTACTCAATAAGCCAACTCCTCAGAAATCCAGTCCACCACCGTTTCTAAATCCCACTGGTAACCATCACCGCAAAGCTACAGTTTCAGATTTCAGACTACACGTGACTAGATAGCCATCAGGGATCAGAGGTTCCTCATCCCTCACCCTTCATACTTTCTCTTTCCCAAACCACAAGTTTCCAGGAACCAGGGCTGTTTTAGCAAACCCCACTGCTCTGACAGCAAGTAATGGGATCTGTTTCTATTCACGACACTTCTGACACCAAATGTGTGGGTTTTCCACAGCAAGATACCCTCCAGTTCTCTGCAGACACCTACTGGGTGTGTTATTAACTTAGTTCAGTTTTAACACTAAATACTCAGAGTTAGCAGGTTACCCACACTTCTGTCCAAGGGGCTCAGATCAGGGGTTCCCAAGATCCTCTCCTCAGGTTTGATAATTCACTATAGCAGCTTACAGAGCTCACGGAAAGCATTTTGTTTACTATTATAGGTTTGTTACAAAGGAGAAAAATGGTCAGCCAGATAAAGAGGTACACAGAACAAGGTCTGGAAGTGTCCGGAATACAGGAGCTACTGCTCCCATGGAGGCTGGGGCGCACCACCCTCCCAGCTCATGATGTGTTCACCATCCCAGAACTCTCTGAACCCTGTGGTTTAGGAATTTTTATGGAGTTCTCATCATGCTGTTGCTGTTATTCAGCCACTCAGTTGTGTCCCACTGTTTGAGACCCCATGGACGAAAGCACTCCAGGCTTCCTTGTCCTTCGCTATCTCCTGAAACTTGCTCAAATTCGTCTCCATTGAGTCGGTGATGCCATCCAGCCATCTCATCCTCTGTTGTCCCCTTCTCCTGCCCTCAATCTTTCCCAACATCAGGGTCTTTTCAAATGAGTCAGCTCTCCGCATCAGGTGGCCAAAATATTGGAGTTTCAGCTTCAACATCAGTCCCTCCAATGGACACCCAGGACTGATCTCCTTTAGGATGGACTGGTTGGATCTCCTTGCAGTCCAGGGGACTCTCAAGAGTCTTCTCCAGGACCGCAGTTCCTAGTTGTGCCTCTAGCGAGACCCTGTGTCTCCCCACTTGGCTTTGCACCCTCCCTTTGTGTTGCTCCGCAGAGAGAGTCTGTCTCTTGCCAGCTCTCCCGGGCGTGTCTCCGCTGTCTTGGCTGGAGCCTGTTTACGTGGTGATGGGATGTGGAGGAGGATTCGTGCTGCCTCGTGTTATCGCTGAGCCGCAATCCTAGGCTTGCACTGCGAACCTGGGCCTTGGGGCCGCTGTTCCCCCTCTTCACAGATGCACTGCTGGGCCCAGCATGGGTTCCTGCCCTCCCTCCAGGGAAGAGTTTCTTTCCCTGCTCTCCCAGCTCTCCCCCGCCCCATCTCAACGAGCTTCCTTCAGGGCCTTCAGCCTATGGGTTTTGACAGCCTTTCTCTAGCAGATCAAGTCTTGTTTGAGAGGAGCAGAACTTTCCCAGTGACAGCACCAGAGAGGGTGGGTGGGGAGGCTTGCTCAGAACCCTTCCCCTCTCCCACTATCTTCTTTTGGGTGACTGGTGGGGCTCCTGAAGAAAAAGTCTGAACGAGAATACAAGCCTTTCTGTGTCTCAGCTCCCAGGGGCTCCATGCTTCCTCAATAGCCAGTACTAGGCTTTGATTTGTCAAAAAATTATCATCTAATCCTCTTTCTCAAGTAAGCACATCACAAGAATTATTTCTCCGTGTCAGTGTCTGTCACCTTCTAAATTCCAAGTTAATCGTTGTTCCTATGATCTCAATTCTCTGATGAGATCAGAAAAAGTCACATTTTCTCTTTTTTAAAAAAATTTATTTATTTCAGTTGGAGGCTAATTACTTTACCACTTTTTGGTGGCTTCTGCCTTACATTGACATGAATCTGTCACGGGTGTTCATGTGTCCCCCGTCCCGAACCCCCTCACCCCCCTCCCTCCCCAGCGACTCGCTCTGGGTTGTCCCAGTGCACCGGCTTTGAGTGCCCTGGTTCATGCATTGGACTGGTCATCTAGGCATTTTCTTCTGCAGATGGGAGCAACAATCTTGCCAGACTTTCAGTTCAGATCAGAAGTCCACTAAAGCAGGGATCCTCAACCTCTGGGATCTAATGTCTGATGATCTGAGGTGGAGCTGATGTAATAATAATAGAAATAAAATGCACAGTAAATGTAATTCGCTTGAATCATTCCAAAAACATCTCCCCTGCATCCATGGAAAAATTGTCCTCCATGAAATTGGTCCCTAGTGCCAAAAAGGTTGAGGACCACAACACTAGAGCGTTAAGCAGAAGAATGAAATGATCACATGTGTAACTTTATTTCTTCCCTGTTTTATTGAGATATAATTGACATGCAGCACTGTATACATTTAAGGTGTACAACATAGTGAAGTGACCTACATGCATCATGCAATGATCACCCCAATAATTTTAATGAGTAGCTGTCATCTCAGATACAAAATAAGAGATGTAGAAAAAAATGTTTTCTTTGTGATGAGAATTTTGAGGATTTGCTTTCTTAATGATTTTCATATATAACTTAGGCACTGTTAATTATATATATCACATTGTACACTACATCTTTGTGTGCTGTCACATCAGTCAAGCCTGACTCTGTGTGACCCCATGGACTATAGCCCACCAGGCTCCTCTGTCCATGGGATTCTCCAGGCAAGAATACTGGGGTGGGTTGCCATGCCCTCCTACAGATCTTCCTGACCCAGGGATCAAACCTGTGTCGCTCCTGCATTGGCAGGCAGGTTCTTTACCACTAGCACCACTTGGGAAGACCCACACTACATCCTTAGTACTTATTTATTTTCTAACTGGAAGTTCGAACCTTTTGGTTACTTTTGTCTAATTTCCCCATCTTCTGGTAATCACAAATCTGATCTCTTTCTTTCTATGTGTTTGTCTGTTTCTCAAGCACAGTTGACCTGCAACACTGTGTCAGTTCCTGGTGCACACCATAGTGATTCGATATTTCTATACATTTCCAAATAATCACCACCAGAAATGTAACCTTAAGTGCTTCTGACTGCAGTGGGGAGAATGGGGTTAGTGGTGGCAAGGAAGGAAGGGTTAGGAGGAGCCCATAGCTGTCATGCCTGGAGGAGGGGATGCTCACCTGGGCAAGGCTCATGGCAGTGGGAATGAAAAGAAGATGGATTCTGAGACTTCTCCGGTGGTCTGGAGGTTAAAACTCTGCGTTTCCACTGAAGGGGGCACAGGTTTGATCACTGGTCTGGAAACTAAGATACCACGTGCTGTGTGATGCAGCCAAAAAATACTTTTTAAAATTTTTAATTAAAAAAAAGATAGATTCTAGAGATACTTGGGAAGTAGAGTAAATAGAACTGGCTAACAGGTTGGATGTGGGAAGTAAGGGAGAATTGAGCAGACAGGATGACTCCCGTAATTGTGGCCTGAACACTGAATGAGCAATGATGTCATTTACTGAGCTAGAACATTGTGAAGGGTTAGTACACTTGATTATATTAAAACATAAAGCTTGGACTTCCCTGGTGATACAGTGGATAAGAATCCACCTGCCAATGCAGGGATCACAGGTTCGACCCCTGATCCAAGAAGATTCCACAGGCTTCGGAGCAACTCAGCCCATGCACCCCAACAACTGAATTCTTAGAGCCACAACTACAAGCCGACATGTTGCAACCACTGAAACCACGTGCCCAGAGCCTGTGCTCTGCTCCAAGAGAAGCCACCAAAATGAGGACCCCGAGCACTGACACTACAGAAAGCCCACACAGCAGTGAAGACCCTGCTGCTGCTGCTGCGTCGCTTCAGTTGTATCTGACTCTGTGCGATCCCATAGATGGCAGCCCACCAGGCTCCGCTGTCCCTGAGATTCTCCAGGCAGAAGACCTAGGGCAACAACAACAAAAAAAGTAAACCTCTGTGCTTTAAAAGACACTATAAACAAAGGACAGACTAGTAGAAGATATTAACAACTCATATAACTGACAAAGAATTACTCTCCGGCATGTTAAAAAAAAAAAAATCAGTGAGGACCAGACCATTAGACAGAAAAGCGGACAAAGTGTAAACCAGCAAATCACTCATAAAGAATGCCAAAAAAAATATCGAAAAAACACTCAGCTTCATCAGCAGTCATGAACATCCATATCAAAATGAAAAATAATATTTCACACATCAGAACTAGCAAAAATTAAGAAATCTTATGAGACCAAGAACTGATAAGGATTTGGTTTCCTGGTGGCTCAGACAATAAGGAATCTGCCTGCAGTGTGGGAGACCCAGGTTCAATCCCTGAGTCTAAGATCCCCTGGAGAAAGGAATGGCAACCCACTCCAATATTCTTGCCTAGAGAATCCCATGGACAGAGGAGCCTGGGAGGCTACAGTCCACTGGGTCGCAAAGAGTCAAACATGACTAAGTGACCAACACTTTCATTTTGGAGCATATAGAGCTCTCATGCATTGTTAATGGGACTTTAAATGAATAAGATCATTTTGGAGAGCAAACTGGCTGTAGTTTGCAAAACAGAAGACACATTTTCTTACATGTGATGCGCATTTTATTTCTAGGCGTAGAGAAATTCTTGTTCGCAGGCATAAAGAGACATTCAGGAGGATGTTGATATGGGCATTGTTTTCTAGTAGTTGAAAAGGTGAAAGTCATATAAACAGAATATTTATACAATTGGAGCATATTTATACAATTTAATATAAAATAAAATACTAAAATGTAGTAATACAGTAAATAGTAAAAAATGTTGATACATGTAGCTTTAGTATCAGCTCTGTGACTTTGTTCTTCTCTGATAATGAGTTGGCTATTCTGAGTCTTTTTGACTCTCATAAATTTTTAAAAAGCATGTATTTATTTTATTTACTTATTTATTTGGCTGTGTCTGGTCTTAGTTGCATCATGCAGGACCTTTCATTGTAGTGGTAGGGCACAGTAGTTGGGACACATGAGCTTAGTTGCCCCAAAGCATGTGGCATTTTAGTTCCCCGACCAGGGATCAAACCCTCATCTTCTGCATTGCAAGGTGGATTCTTAACCACTGGACCACCAGGGAAGTCCCTCATATAAATTTTAAAATCAGTTCATCAATATACACAAAATAACTTGTCAATATACAGCAAATTGTGATTGCAATTGTGTTGATTCTACAGATGAGGTTGGGAAGAACTGACATCTTAACAACATTGACTGGAAGATTTTTTTTTTTTTAAAAGATGAAGAGAAACTGAGTATATAGTATATTTTAAGGTTTTGGGAAAGGAGCCAGTAGAGAAGAAATGATTGAAGCCTCAGAATGGAAGGAATAATCAAAAGCAGAAGGCTCCTAAGCAAGCTGAAAGAAATGGGGTTCAGAATGCATGTGTAGGAACTGGCCTTAGACTGGAGGAGGGACCTTGGTCTGTTGTAAAGCGAGGAGGAGGGTGAGGATGGGGGCAAATGCAGGTGTATCTGTCAATTTGGGAGTGTTCGGATTTGGGGCAAAGAGGGAAGCCAAGTCATCTGTTAAGTGAATGAAATAGCGCTTGGAAGTCTGACTAGAGGAAGTATGAATTGCAGGGAGGGAAAGAGCAGGTTGACCAGAAGGACGTACCAGGCTCATCAGGCCAAGCTGGGGGCTCAGTTGGTCATAAACTGAGGTCCCGGGCTATGCTGATATGTGGGTGCTACTGCCTGAGGGTGCTCAGAGATCTAACGGCACACGTGGAGGAGGAAATACTTCTGTTCATCCAGGATTAGGGTGTTCCTACGAAGGTGTGATTAAAAGTCAGAGAGGCAAGGGTGGAACTTCCCTGGTGGTCCAGTGGCTAAAACATCACAATTCCACTGAAGGGGGCTCGAGTTCTATGCCTCTTCAGGGAATTAAGATCTCGTAGCCTGTGCAACCCAGCCAAAAAAAGAGAGAGAGAGGCAAAGGATTTTATAATATTGACAAGAGAGACAGAAATAGGGTAGGATCTAAAGAGTACAGAAAGGGAAGTGAGAATGGAGGGAGGGACCTGATGGCTGGAAACCAAGCAAGGAGGCCATGGCCGGCAGCCCCGAGCAAAGAGCAGACACAGAGGGAGCAGTTGGGCAAGAGCTGGGGGCTGTGCCCACAGAGCTCCCACATCTGTAAAGTGGGGAAACAACAGCGCGAAATGAAAAGTAAATGTGACAAAGCATGTGCTTCGTAAACCACTAGACACCATGCAATGTTGGTTTGTTGGTTTTTCACTAGACTGCAAGTTTTCTCTCTCTCTTTTTTTTTTTTTTGGCTTGTGGCACAGGCCTTGGGCAAGTCACTTCTGGGTGCTGATTTTGCTTTGCTCCCTCTATTTGCCACTTACCACATTTTACTGTTTGTCCACTGGTCTCGTGCTTTTCCCTGATCGTAAACTCGAGGGCAAGGCCTTGTATGCATTCCGCACAGTGCCCTTGCACTTAGCATCCAATTAGAGGCAGTTCATCTGGTGTTGCAGGAAGATTAATGGTCTGGCAGAAAAACACCCAGGCTCCACTCCCAACATCACCATTGCTATCCTCATGACCTTGGAGAAAGCTTTTCATGACCTGGCTTCACTCCTCTGGTCAGACTCATCACTTTGCCCTCTGCTTTTACACTAGCCCTTCTGAGACAATGGTTCTCAGAACTAACAGTTCTCAGAGCATCGCTTGCTTTTGTATGTTTCTCCACCTATGCCCAATCTCAGGTCTGGTAGTTCATACTACCAGTGAAGTATTTCACAAGTATTCTTGCCTTTGTGAAAATTAGGAAAAAGTACCTTCTCGTGCCAGTGGAGTGCAGGCTGGATTTCAGGCCCCACTCAGTCCTTGGCCTGGCCCCCTGTTGCATGGATCAGCCTGCACACCATTCCCGAAGCCTGGAGCAAACACAGCTAGCCTGCCCAGCAACCCCCTACTCCTCCACCAAGTATCAGCTCAACCACTGCCTCCCCTGTGACATCATCTTCCTCTCGCAGATGTTGTTGAGTTTGGGGTTTAAGCTTCCTCTTTTTTTGAAGTAGCCTCCGTTAGGGCAATTGTCTTCATTGAATTACGGTTGCTTGTCTACATACCTCTCTACCCCCTTTAGATTATTCTCAATGTTTGTTCCTCTTTTATTCTTTACACAAAGGCCAGTTCCTAACACATAGGAAGTGAGCCCTAAACTTGAATGAATAAATGAATGAGTGAATTTTTAATTTTCTGGTTCTCATGATGATCGTCTGAGAATAAAGGAAATAGAATAAGGGACAGCTAGACTTCCCTTGTGGTCCAGTGGTTAAGATGCTGTGCTTTCAATTCAGGGGGCATGGGTTTGATTCCTGGTTGGGGAACTAAGATTCCACATGCCATGGGACATGGTCAAAAAAAAAAAAAAAAAAAAGAGAGAGAGAGAGAGAGATGCCTGAATTTCTTACCAACTCTAGAATTCCCTTTTCAATATGCATTATATAAATGGCTGGTGAGCAAATGAATAGAATCCAACCAAAATAAAATCCCTTTGAAGGTGCAACTGTAAGGGATGTGGGTCAGTTTGTTTAAGTTCTATTCTAGAAGCAGTGAGTTTTGCCCAAGTTATATTCTAGAAGCAAGTTATTGTGTTTTTTAAATCTCCTACATATTTTGTCTTGCTGCTGAGACCTTTCAGAGACATTTCAGATTATCTGAAATAGAGTTGAAGAGGAACTGCTTTATGAAGCCCTTCCAGAGAGTAGATTGCCTTTCATCTCATTATGCCACATTAACTTTTTCTGTTATTGATCTTTCTCAGACACTGTCCCAAAAGGAACGATCATTTCTCTACACAGGGCAGCTCTTCAGCCTCTTTGAAGCAAATGTTCCTTCTCTCACGAGAGAACATTTTACCCTGAATCCTTCTTCCCTCATCAAAGATATTGTCCTTAAGTAGACTTTGTCAGTCTCCCCAAAAAGGCAGTAAGTCATTCAAGGGCATCAAGCCTCTGGGAAGCTAACAGAAGCAGAAGGTCTAGAGTAGGGGCTTTTACAGACTATTCCCTGGTTCCCCAAAGAGTCCAGTAACTCGCTGAGTCTAGTCACAATACTGCGTGCATCTTCCAAAGAGAGATAAGGGTCCTTTTCAGATTCTCAAAGGAGCCCCTTGACCCAGAAAAGTTGAGCAAGAACCACTGGTCTAGAGTCTGGCTAAAACAGACTGTGAAGTACAGGGGCTTTTAAGTTCAGATAAGAGGCTCTTCCCTGGTGGCTCAGATAGTAAAGAATCTGCCTGCCGTGCAGAAGACCCAGGTGGGTTGGGAAGATCCCCTGGAGAAGGGCAAGGCAACTCAATCCAGTACTTTTGCCTGGAGAATCCTATGGACAGAGGAGCTTGGTGGGCTACAGTCCACAGGGTCACAAAGAGTCCAGCACAACTTGGTGACTGAACAACAATAACAATACTCAACAGTACTCTCTGGGGTCATACCAAGGACAGATGCCTCAATAGCGCCAGACTGGAGTCCTGGGAGCCGAGTCCATCCACCCATCAGCAGCCCTCCCTGAGGGGCTCCTCCAAATCCCTGGGTCTTGCTGAAACCCAACCTGCTCTGCAGACAGGGCGAAGCTTTGGGGAGGGCCGGGGCGGGATGAACTGAACTGAACTGAACTGGGGCGGGATGGCATTGGAGCCAGATGATTGGGGTATCGGGTTTCTAAGCAGCGCCTTCGCCCAAGACAGAAACATTATTCTGCCACAAGGGGGCACCCAACACTCAGACATGAACCTCTTGCCTCTTGCTCAGAGAAGCTTCTCAATCTCTGAGCCAAAGCTTCTGGTTATCCAATCCGCCCACAAAGCCCTTCTACCCACGCCAGTGTCCCCGGGGGAGGCTTAGTCACTCCTTTCCGTACAAAGTTTGTGTATGCTCCTGCTGACTTCAGTCCTTTCCCTAGAGGTGACCCTGGACCCCACGTTCCTCCTCGGAGTGTCTCTGGATCACATAGCTTGAATTGTGAAGATCCTGATCAGAGGCGAATGCAGCACACGCTTCGTACTCCACTCGCTGGGTTACTCCTGGGCCTGCAGGGTCGGCATTCAGGGCTCTGTCTTTAGGGTGAGTTCACAGCTGTGCGCAGAGGTCTGCAGATGCTGGTGGGATGTTATGAAATCATCTCCGGAGAGTTGTGACCTACTCAGACAGAATTTTTAAAAGGCTGATGCTTTCAAACTATGGTGCTGGAGAAGACTCTTGAGAGTTCCTTGGACAGCAAGATCAAACCAATCAGTCCTATAGGAAACCAACCCTGAATATTCATTGGAAGGACTGATGTTGAAGCTGAAGCTCCAATACTTTGGCCGCCTGATGTGAAGAACCGACTCATTGGAAAAGACCCTGACGCTGGGAAAGTTTGAAGGCAGGGGGTGAAGGGAATGACAAAGGGTGAGATGGTTGAATGGCATCACCAGCTCAATGGACATGAGTTTGAGCAAACTCCGGTGATGGACAGGGAAGCCTGGCATGATGCAGTCCATGGGGTTGCAAAGAGTCAGACACGACTGAGCGGCTGAACAACAAAAGCAGCAGACAGGATAAGGAAAATATCCAATACTTACTGAGGCTTGGGTGGGGTCCCGGGCCACCATGTACTGTAGCGAGGGTGCAATTTGGACCCAGAAGTCAAGGTGCAAATCTAAACCCATTGGAAGGTTACGGACTCAGACAAAATCAAAAATATTAAATTTATAAATGGAGGTTAAAATATTTCAGGGAACTTATTGTATCCAATCGAGAAGACTCACCTAGTTGTACGTTGGCCCCAGGTCTGGCATCCTAGCTTCAAATCTCTGGCAAATAGATAACTTAAGCCTTCTTGAGACAGTCATCACAGATCCTGTTCATACATTGTCCACTTGAGATAGTAAAACTGTTCCCTTGGTGGATAGGAGTCCTTTTAACTCCAGGAAGGTTTGAGATCGACGCAGTGGCATTGCCAGCGTAGCTAAGATGAAGCCACGTTTCTTGAAATTCCCTCTCTGTGTGGCTCCAGATTAGGACTGGCTATGAGAGAAGAGTGAGTGGGGTCTGGAAGGTGGAAAGGCAGAAGTGAGGCAGCAACCACTGCCGGAGGGTCAGGTGCGAGGGTGCGGCAGCCCCCACCCACTGCAGCTGCTCTGACAGTTCACTTTTTCAGCCCAGGGAGCGACAACCAGGCCTGCACAGCCTCCTGCTCCTATCAGACCTCCCCCTTCAGCTACGCCAGCTCCTGGGCCAGGAGGGTGTGCCTCTCCATGGCAGAGGGCGCCAAGTACTTCTGCAAACAACCCACATCGTCCAGGCTGGAGCTGTGAGGGACACATGCAGGTTCCACGTGGTCCTTCCAAGCCCTCCCCCACATCACAGCTGGCATTTCTTCCCGACTGATCTGTGGTGATCACAGACCCTTCATCAGTCCCTAATTCCATGTTACTCACAGCGGTTTTGCTTCTCCGGTCAAACCTTAACTGATCCCAACAAGAAGTGATGAAGGAAATCAGACTCATGCTAAGCTTCACATACATTTGAGTTCTTTTTGGTTTCTTTTCTTTTCTTTGGTAGCATCACATGGCAATGCAGAATTTTAGTTTCCTGACCAGGGATCAAACCCACGCTCCTTGCAATGGAAGCTCAGAGTCTTAACCACCGGACCACCAGGGAAGTCCCTCAGTAGATTTTAAAAGATAGATATCTTGGACTGCAAGGAGATCCAGCCAATCCATTCTGAAGGAGATCAGCCCTGGGTGTTCTTTGGAAGGAATGATGCTAAAGCTGAAACTCCAGTACTTTGGCCACCTCATGCGAAGAGTTGGCTCATTGGAAAAGACTCTGATGCTGGGAGGGATTGGGGGCAGAAGGAGAAGGGGACGACCGAGGATGAGATGGCTGGATGGCATCACCGACTCAATGGACATGGATTTGGGTAGACTCCGGGAGTTGGTGATGGACAGGGAGGCCTGGCGTGCTGCGATTCATGGGGTCGCAAAGAGTCGGACACAACTGAGCGACTGAACTGAACTGAACTGATTATAAAAAGTATCTTCTCTAATCAATAGAATGAAGTTAGAAATTAATAGCAAAATGAAGACTGTAAAATTCACACTATTGTGGAAATTAAACAACATATTTTTACTACACTTTTACATTTTAAACAGCTAGTAGATCAAAGAAGAAACCACACAGGAAATTATAAAATACTTAGAGGCAAATGAAAACACAACATACTAAAACTTTGGGGATGTAGTGATTATGGTACTAAGTGGAAATTTTATAGCAAATTTTCCTACATTAAAAAAAGCAAGATTTCAAATCAACAGCCTAACTTTACAATTTAAGGGACTAGAAAAAGAAGAACAAGCTAAACCCAAAGCTAGCAGAAGGAAGTAAATAACACAGATTAGGGCAAATATAAACAAAATAGAGAACAGGAAAACTACAGAGAAAATCATTGAAACCAAAAGTTGGTTCCTTGAAAAGATCAACAAAATCAGTAAACTTTTAGTTAGATGAACTAAGAGAAAAAGAGAGAAGACAAATTACTAAAATCAGAAATGAGGGAATTCCCTGGGGGTCCAGCGATTAGCATTCTCCATTTCCCCTACAATGGGGCATGAGTTCGATCCCTGCCTGGAGAACTAAGATCCTGCAAGCTGTGAGGAGCGGCCAAAAATAATAAAATCAAATTAAATACACATTACTACTCATTCTACAGAAATGAAAAGGATTATAAGAGAGTACTGCGAACTGTACACTAAAAAACTGGATAACCTAGATGAAATGAATGAATTCTTAGAGACACAAAACCTGCGAAGACTACATCACAAGCAGAAAGTTTGAAAAGACCTGTAACTAGTTAGCAAATTAAATCAGTAATCAAAAATCTCTCAGCAGGCTTCTCTCATGGCTCAGTGGTAAAGAATCCGCCTGCCAATGCAGGAGACACCAGCTAATCCCTGCTCCAGGAAGATACCGCATGCCATGTGCCAGCTAAGCCTGTGGGCCACAACTGCTGAAGCCCCGTGCCCTAGAGCTTGTGTTCTGCAACAAGAGAAGTCACCGCAATGAGAAGCCCGTGCACCACAGCAGAGTAGGCCCTGCTGGCCACAGCTGGAGAGCCCACGCGGCCACGAAAACCCGGCACGGCCACAGATTACATTAATTAATTTTTAAAAATCTCTCAGCAAGCAGCACTGTTTACAACAGCCAAGACGTGAAAACAAACTAAGTGCCCGTCAACAGACAATTGACGTAAGAAAATGTGGTATATATATAAAAAATAGAATATTAATCCGCCACATAAACAATGAAATCTTGCCATTCGCAGCAACATGGCTAGACCTAGACCATATTATACTTGGTGAAGTAAGTCAGACAAAGACAACTATTATATACTACTTATATGCAGAAATCTAAAAAATAATACAAAAGAATCTATATTTAAAACAGAAACAGACTCACAGACATAGAAAACTTATGTTACCAAAGGAGAAAGGGTGGGGAGGGGTAAACTGAGAGTGTGGATTAACATACACACTCACATATTTAAAGCAGATAAAACAAGGACCTATAGTATAGAGCAGGAAACTATATTCAATATTTTATAATAAGCTATAATGGAAAATAATCTGACTATATATATATAAAACACATTGAACTTTATGGAAATTTTCAGAATTTGTGTATCAAAAGATGTTATCAACATAGTAAAAGAGCAACCCAGAGAATGGGAGAAAATACTTGCAAATCATATATCTGATAAGGGATTCAATTCAGTCGCTCAGTCGTGTCCGACTCTTTGCGACCCCATGAATCGCAGCACACAAGGCCTCCCTGTTCATTACCATCTCTCAGAGTTCACTCAGACTCACGTCCATCGAGTCTGTGATGCCATCCAGCCATCTCATCCTCGGTCGTCCCCTTCTCCTTCTGCCCCCAATCCCTCCCAGCATCAGAGTCTTTTCCAATGAGTCAACTCTTCTGGTGGAGAGTTGAAACTCCGCCAAAGTACTGGAGTTTCAGCTTTAGCATCATTCCTTCCAAAGAAATCCCAGGGTTGATCTCCTTCAGAATGGACTGGTTGGATCTCCTTACAGTCCAAGAGACTCGCAAGAGTCTTCTCCAACACCACACTTCAAAAGCATCAATTCTTCAGCGTTCAGCCTTCTTCACAGTCCAACTCTCACATCCATACATGACCACAGGAAAAACCATAGCCTTGACTAGACAGATCTTAGTCGGCAAAGTAATGTCTCTGCTTTTGAAAATACTATCTAGGTTGGACATAACTTTTCTTCCAAGGAGTAAGCGTCTTTTAATTTCATGACTGCAGTCACCATCTGCAGTGATTTTGGAGCCCCCAAAAATAAAGACTGACACTGTTTCCACTGTTTCCCCATCTATTTCCCATGAAGTGATGGGACCAGATGCCATGATCTTCGTTTTCTGAATGTTGAGCTTTAAGCCAACTTTTTCGCTCTCTTCTTTCACTTTCATCAAGAGGCTTTTGAGCTCCTCTTCACTTTCTGCCATAAGGGTGGTGTCATCTGCATATCTGAGGTTATTGATATTTCTCCCGGCAATCTTGATTCCAGCTTGTGTAAGGGATTAATATAAACTTGTGTAAGGGATTAATATAAACTTGTGTAAGGGATTAATATAAGGGTTAATATCCAGATTATAGACAGAACTCTAATAACTCAATAGCAAAATAAAAAAAAATAACAGCAACAACAAAACCCTCAAAAATGTGCAAAGAGGGAATTCCCTGGCAGTCCTGTGGTTAAGTTTCTGAGCTTCTATGGCCAGGGGCATGGGTTCAATTCCTGGTCAGGGAACTAAGATGCCACACACCCTGTGGCATGGCCAAAAAAAAAAACAAAGTGCTAAGAAGTTGAATAGACATTTCTCCAAAGAAGACAGATAAATTGTCCATAAGCACATGGAAATATTGTTCAACATCACTAATCATTAGAGAAGTGTGAAACAAGCTACAGTGAGATAGCACCTCATACACATTAGCAGGGGTGGTATTAAAAAAAAAAGAAAATAAGTGTTGGCGAAATGTGGAGCAATTGGAACTCTCATGCACTGTTGATGGGAATGTAAAAACGGCAGCTACTGGAAAAGAGTGGTGCCTAAAAGATTAAAAATAGAGTTATCACATGATCCAGCAATTGCATTTCTGGCTATGTGCAGAAAAGAATTGAAAGCAGGGTGTAGAAGAGATTGGTTTACTGTGTTTGCAGCAGCATTATTCTCAATAGCTAAAATGTGGAAGCAACTCATATGTCCATTGACAGATGAGTGAATAAGCATAACGTGGTATATGCACAAAGTGGAATATTGTTCAGCCTTAAAAAAGAAGAAGATTCTACAATATGCTACAACATGGATGAACCTCGAGGGCATCATGAGAAAACTATTCGTTTCATTTATCTGAGGTACTTAGAATAGTCAAGATCATAATGTCAGAAAGTAAGATGGAGGTTATGAGGGGCTAGGAGGAGGGGAAAATGGAGTTTTTGTTTAATACGTGTAGAATTTCAGTTTTACAAGTTAAGACTTTGTGGAGTGTGGGGGTGGATGATGGCGATGGCTTCACAACAAGGTGAATGCATTTAATATCACTGGCCTGTATGTTAATTAGTCACTCAGTCATGTCCGACTCTTTGCAACCTCATGGACTGTGGCCCACCAGGCTCCGCTATCCATGGAGTTCTCCAGGCAAGAAGAGTGGAATAGGTAGCCATTCCCTTCTCCAGGGGATCTTCCCGACCCAGGAATCGAACCCGGGTCTCTATCATTGCAGGCAGATTCTTTACCGTCTGAGCCACCAGGGAAGCCCTGCCCTTATACCTCTACTGGACTGTATACTTAACTGTTGAGATGGCAATTTTTATGTGTACTTTACCACCATAAAAAAAATGCTCAATAAAAGTGAAGATCACTGTCTTTGTTTCACTCTATTATAAAGAGTCAAGTAAAGCCTATAGGTTGAAATTAAAGAAAAATAATAAGTAAGATCTTACATTTTTATTGTATTTTTAACAGAATAACAAAACTTATTTGAACCTAAAAAGCCTAAGGAAAATAAGGTTTGAAATTGATTACTTTAATACATAAAATTACTGGATCTTTAAAATTCCAGTAACTATGCATAGACTTTTTTTTTCCTGTGCCCTTGAATATCAAAACACACAAACTTGAAAATATCCTGCTTCCTACAGCTGTACCTAGCCAGCCTATCCCATTATTTTAGCATGAACATATGATGGGGTCTCCTTGGCCACAGAACCCCTCCCCACCCCATTGCCCATCCTAAAGCTCTCATTGCTGTCTTTGAGCTCTAGTACAGGTGAAATGTGTCATCCCATTTACCAGATTTTCACCCTCCCCAGACTGCTCTGATCCCACCCACCTCCAGGACCCTTCCTGGAGGGACTCACACCAAAATTGAAAGACTCACACTTCCCAGTTTCAATACTTACTACAAAGCTTTGGTAATCAAAACAGTGCGGCACTGGCATAAAGACATACAGATTCATGGAATAAACTCAAGAGTCCAGAAATCAATTCATACATCTAGGGCCAACTGATTTTGACATTTCATGCAAATATGGGCTCGATAAAGGACAGAAATGGTATGGACCTAACAGAAGCAGAAGATATTAAGAAGAGGTGGCAAGAATACACGGAAGAATTGTACAAAAAAGATCTTCACGATCCAGATAATCATGATGATGTGATCACTCATCTAGAGCCAGACATCTTGGAATGTGAAGTCAAGTGAGCCTTAGAAAGCATCACTACGAACAAAGCTAGTGGAGGTGATGGAATTCCAGTTGAGCTGTTTCAAATCCTGAAAGATGATGCTGTGAGAGTGCCGCACTCAATCTGCCAGCAAATTTGGAAAACTCAGCAGTGGCCACAGGACTGGAAAAGGTCAGTTTTCATTCCAATTCCAAAGAAAGGCAATGCCAAAGAATGGTCAAACTACCGCACAAGTGCACTCATCTCACATGCTAGTAAAGTAATGCTCAAAATTCTCCAAGCCAGGCTTCAGCAATACGTGAACCGTGAACTCCCTGATGTTCAAGCTGGCTTTAGAAAAGGCAGAGGAACCAGAGATCAAATTGCCAACATCCGCTGGATCATGGAAAAAGCAAGAGAGTTCCAGAAAAACATCTACTTCTGCTTTATCGACTATGCCAAAGCCTTTGACTGTGTGGATCACAATAAACTGTGGAAAATTCTGAAAGAGATGGGAATACCAGACCACCTAACCTGCCTCTTGAGAAATCTGTATGCAGGTCAGGAAGCAACAGTTAGGACTGGACATGGAACAACAGACTGGTTCCAAATAGGAAAAGGAGTGCGTCAAGGCTGTATATTGTCACCCTGCTTATTTAACTTATATGCAGAGTACATCATGAGAAACGCTGGACTGGAAGAAACACAAGCTGGAATCAAGATTGCATACTTTGCCGACTAAGGTCTGTCTAGTCAAGGCTATGATTTTTCCAGTAGTCATGTATGGATGTGAGAGTTGGACTGTGAAGAAGGCTGAGCGCTGAAGAATTGATGCTTTTGAACTATGGTGTTGGAGAAGACTCTTGAGAATCCCTTGGACTGCAAGGAGACCCAACCAGTCCATTCTGAAGGAGATCAACCCTGGGATTTCTTTGGAAGGAATGATTCTAAAGCTGAAACTCTAGTACTTTGGCCACCTCATGAGAAGAGTTGACTCATTGGAAAAGACTCTGATGCTGGGAGGGATTGGGGGCAGGAGGAGTAGGGGACGACCGAGGATAAGATGGCTGGATGGCATCACGGACTCGATGGACATGAATCTGAGTGAACTCCGGGAGTTGGTGATGAACAGGGAGGCCTGGCATGCTGCGATTCATGGGATCGCAAAGAGTCAGACACGACTGAGCAACTGAACTGAACTGAACTGAACCACGACCACTCAACGTGAAATGAGTAGTCTTTTTAACAACTGGTGCTGGCACGATGCATATTCACAGGCAAAAGAATAATGCTGAACTCTTACCTCAAATCATATACAGAAAATTAAGTCGAAATAGATCAAAGAAATAAGACTTTTAGAACCAGGTGTAAATCTGTGTGACCTTGGGTTAGGCAACCTCTCTGTTCCTCTGTGGGCAAGGTGCTCATCAAAGAAGGGAGGATTCTGGTCCAACTCACACATAATAGGGATGGCTGCCACAGCCCTCGACCTTAAGAAATGCCTCAGAGGTGCCCCAAGGTCAGAGAAAGCAACCGTGAGAGATGGGGAAGCTCCCGTCACCAAACCACCCTCTTCCTCTCCCCATAGAGGGAGACTAAAGAACAGGAAGTGCGGGGAAGATGAGTCAGATAGGTTTCCCTTTACATCACAGAATCAAATGCTCCATCAGTGACTCCAGATAAGTCATAGGTAACCCAAGCCATGGCCTACCGGCCTGTAATCATAACACATCTGTCCCCAAGACACAAAGTTCTAACCCTGTGGAGAAAACAGTGGCCTCCTCGGAAAGTCAAAGTGTCACACGAACAATGAACAATTCGAAAATGAAACTAAGAAAAGTTACATGCACAGTAGCATCAAATAGAATAAAGTACTTAGGAATACATTTAATGAAGACAGTGCAAGACTTGCACAATGAAAACTACAAAGCAATGTTGAAAGACATCAAGGAAAATAGCTTATCTTCTCATAGATTGGAGGGCTCTGATTTTTTTTTTTCAGCCATAAAGTATGCGGAATCCTGACCAGGGATTGAACCTATGCCCCCTGCAGTGGAAGCGTAAAATCTTAACCAGTGGGTTGTCAGGGAAGTCTCAGGACTTCACGTGTTTTAAGATGACAATACTCCCCAAATTCATCTGCAGATCCAGTGCAACCCTTATCAAAATTCTAACTGCCTTGTTTTGCAAAAATAGACAAGCTAATCTTAAAATTCATACAGAAATACAAGAGATATAGAATAACCAAAATTATCTTGAAAAAGAAGAACAAAATTGGAGGACTCACGCTTCCCAATTTCAGTACTTATTACAAAGTTTTGGTAATCAAAACAATGTGGTACTGGCATAAAGACAGACATATAGATCCATGGAATAAACTCAAGAGTCCAGGAGTCAATCCATATATCTATGGCCAATTGATTTTGACAAGGGCATTATGATCACTCAGTGTGAAATGAGCTGTCTTTTTTTAACGACTGGTTCTGGGACGATGCATATTCACAGGCAAAAGAATGATGTTGAACTCTTACCTCAAATCATATAGAAAAATTAAGTTGAAATATATCAAAGTTGTAAATATCAATATATTTACACCTGTTAGAAACAGGTGTAAATTCATGTGACATTGGGTTATGCAAGGATGTCTTAAATATGACACCAAGATCACAAGCAATGAAAGAAAAAAATAAACTGGACTTTATCAAAATTAAACATGTTAGTGTATCAAAAGACACTACCAAGAAAGTGAAAAAAGCGTTCATAGAATGGAAAAAATATTTGCAAGTCACATATTTGATAAGTCTAATACCCAGGATATATAAATAATTCTTCTAACCAAACAAAGAGGATGACTTATCCAATTTAAACATGGGCAATGGAAAAGGCAATGGCACTTCACTCCGGTACTCTTGCCTGGAAAATCCCATGGACGGAGGAGCCTGGTAGGCTGCAGTCCATGGGGTCGCTAAGAGTCGGATACGACTGAGTGACTTCACTTTCACTTTCCACTTTCATGCATTGGAGAAGGAAATGGCAACCCACTCCAGTATTCTTGCCTGGAGAATCCCAGGGATGGGGGAGCCTGATGGGCTGCCGTCTGTGGGGTCGCACAGAGTCGGACACGACTGAAGTGACTTAGCAGCAGCAATGGATTTGAACAGACATTTCTTAAAGAAGATATATAAATGTCCAAAAAGGACATGAAAATAATATATAACTAGGGTGGCTATAATTTTTTAATGGAAATTGACAGATGATGGTAAGCTTGTACAGTAACTACATGTACCACTAAGGGGAATGCAAAATGGTTCAGTTACTGTGGAAAACAGTTTGGCAGTTCCTGAAGAGCCTAAACATAGAATTAACATATGACCCAGCCATTTCAATTTCAATATACTCAAGAGAATTCAAAACATATGTTCAATTAAAACCTGTTGGCAGAAGCTTCTTTCATAACAGACAAAAAGTGGAGACAACCCAAATGTTCATCAACTGATAAATGGATAGGCAAAATGTGAGACATCCATACAATAGAATATTCAGTTCAGTTCAGTCGCTCAGTCGTGTCCGACTCTTTGCGACCCCATGAATCCCAGCACGCCAAGCCCCTGTCCATCACCAACTCCTGGAGTTCACTCAAACTCATGTCCATCGAGTCAGTAATGCCATCCAGCCATCTCATCCTCTGTCGTCCCCTTCTCCTCCTGCCCCCAAACCCTCCAAGCATCAGAGTTTTTCCAGTGAGTCAGCTCTTTGCATGAGGTGGCCAAAGTACTGGAGTTTCAGCTTTAGCATCAGTCCTTCCAATGAACACCCAGGACTGATCTCCTTCAGAATGGACTGGTTGGATCTCCTTGCAGTCCAAGGGACTCTCAAGAGTCTTCTCCAACACCACAGTTCAAAAGCATCAATTCTTCAGCGCTCAGCTTTCTTCACAGTCCAACTCTCACATCCATACATGACTACTGGAAAAACCATAGCCTTGACTAGACGGATCTTTGTTGGCAAAGTAATGTCTCTGCTTTTGAATATGCTATCTAGGTTGGTCATAACTTTTGTTCCAAAAGGGTAAGAGTCTTTTAATTTCATGGCTGCAATCACCATCTGCAGTGATTTTGGAGCATTATTCAGTCATAAAAAATAATTATGAAGTAATGCTGCAACGTGGGTAAACTTTGAAGATACTTTGCTGAAGTGAAAGAAGCCAGACACAAATGACCATATATTATATGACTCCATATGTATGAAATGTTAAGAACAGGAAAATCCATATGGACCAAAAATAGATTGGTCATTGCCAGGAGAGGGGGAGGGGGAAGTGAGGCTGACTGCTAGTGGGCATGAGGTTTCTTTTAGGGGAGATGGGAATGTTCTGGAATCAGAGAGTGGTGTTATCTGCACCACATTAGTAAAAATCCTAAAATCCACTGAATTGTACATTACAAAATGGTTAAAATATTGAATTTTATCTCAATTTTTTAAAAGGCCACATGCACAGAGTTGCTCTTCAGTCTGGACCAGAAGACGGTGCAGTCTTAGGGAGCATTTAGTGCTGAGGCAGAGCAGTCTGGGGTTCCTCCAAGTCCTACTGGAATTTTGCAAATGAGGAAAGGCACACCACCTCCACGCAGGTCTGAAGTTTCTGGAGGTTTGTAGGGGAGACAGGAGTGACCTCCACTGCCACAGGGACATTGAGCACCTAGGATGAGGGCAAACATCTGAAGGGGGACTTCCCCAGTGGTCCTGTAGTTAAGGTTCCGTGCTTCCAATGCAGGAAGCCTGGGTTTGACCCCTGGTCAGGGAACCAGATCCCACATGCCACAATAAAGGGTTCACCAGGACTTAAAAAAAACAGCAGTCTGAAAGGATCCACGGGCCTGGTGGAGGCCCTGCAATTTGAGTCTGAAAACAGGATTTTCACAGGGAAGAACCAAGACTGGTCTTGAAGACACCTGTGGTGATCCAAGGATAAAAAGATGTCAAAAACAAAGAGAAAATACAGCAAACGACGATCACGGAAGGATGCTGGACCTCGCTGGTAGTCAGGGGGTGGACACTGAAACAGCATGAACAGCATTTCCCCCATTCGATGGTCCACAGTGGTTTGCTAATATGACAAGTGAGCAGGGTGTGAGGAGGCGCACTCTCATCCCACAGCTAGTGGGCGTGTGAATTATAGAGCCTCTTTGGAGAGCAATTTGCCAGTATCTATTAAAGTGAAAAATGTGCACACCCCATGACTCAGCGATTCCAGGGCCCAGAATCTATTCTAAAGGAACACTCTCACAGACATACAGATACTTCAGAGGTTTATGCGACACCATTTGTAATAATGAGATGTTGGGGGGAAAATTAAATATTCTAAACTAAATATTTCCTCTATCCAAACTAGTAGTTCTACATGTATAACATGAAATGATCTCTAAGACATATTATTGGATTCAAAGAGCAAATTTTAGAAGGATGTGTACTGTGTATCATGTATAAGAAAGCAAAAGTGAAGCCACTCAGTCGTGTCCAACTCTTTGAGACCTCATGGACTGTAGCCCACCAGGCTCCTCCATCCATGGAATTTCCCAGGCAAGAGTACTGGAGTGGGTTGCCATTGCCTTCTCCAGGGGATCTTCCCAACCCAAGGATCAAACCCAGGTCTCCCACATTGCAGGCAGATGCTTTACCATTTGAGCCACCAGGCAACCCCCATAAGAAAACAAAGCAAAACCCAAAATGCACGTGTGCTAGGCCCTTGGAGAATTCTGCCTGGCAGGCTGGGGTGCGAGGCCAATTAACAATCCTTTCTTTATCTGGAAAAAGATGCTATGTGCATGCTAAGTCGCTTCGGTCATGTCCAACTGTTTGTGACCCCATGGACTGTAGCCCTGCAAGCTCCTCTGTCCATAGGATTCTCCAAGCAAGACATTGGGGCGGGTTGTCATGCCCTCCTCCAGGGGATCTTCCCAATCCAGGGATCGAACCCACATCTCCTGAGGCTCCTGCATTGCCAATGGATTCTTTACCACTGAGCCACCAGGGAAGTTGAAAAAGATGGACCTTTATTTATTTTAAAATTTTTATTGGAGTTTAATTGCTTTACAATGTTGTGTTAATTTCTGCTGTACAGCAAAGCAAATCAGTCTATATATATCCACTGTTTGTCACTACAGAGCTCTGAGTACAGACAGTTCCCTGAGCTATACAGTAGGTTCTCATTAGTGATCTATTGTATACATAGTATAAAGTATGCATAAAGTATAACTGTATATATGTCAATCCCAATCTCCCAATTCATTCCACTCCCCATTCCTGCCCCCGCCCCATCCCCCGCCCACACTGGGGTCCGTATGTTGGTTCTCTATCTCTCTGTCTCTATTTCTGCCTTGCAAGTAGGTTCAGCTCTACCATTTTTCTAGATTCCACATATATGCAGTAATAGAAGATATTTGCTTTTCTCTTTCTCACTCACTTCCCACTGTATGACAGTCTCTAAGTCCAAAAGATGGACTTTTAAAATCAACCCGAGAAGAACACAGACCTGCCAGTCTTGAGCTGTTTCATTTCCAAGAGATCATTTTTAATGAATACAGAGACTCAATGCATTGGTTCCATAGGCTGGCTTTCTGGCTCTGAGCTAGGAGAATTACTGCAGGCTTGTGTATTTCCTTTTGAGAACAGAGGTAACCTATCTTTTCCAAATCAGAAAGGGAAGATGCTTTCAACTATCCCAGTGTAAAGGCAGGAGGGGTAAGCTCCTTGCCAGGGAGAAGTAGTGACCACAGGCTGTACAAGCGGCTTTTTGCTCACCTCCTTGGAGGCAAAGGGACTCCCTTTGTCACCTCCCGACGCCCGCAAAGAATGGCACACGACTGAGCAACTGAACTGAACTGAACTGGAGACAGGGGGCTTCCCCCAGTGGTTCAGTGATAAAGAATCCTCCTGGACTGTGGAAGACGCAGGTTCAATCCCTGGATTGGGATGATCCCCTGGAGAAGGGCATAGCATCCCACCACCTGTACTCTTGTAGGGAAAATTCCATGCAGAGAGGAGCCTGGCGGGCTACAGTCCACAGGCTTGCAAAGGGTTGTACTGAGCAACTAAGCATGAACTGGAGATAGGACATCTTCCTTCCTCTCGGAAATTCTAGCAGAAGGTCCTCAGTAGGAGACGGGCTAAGATCAGAATGAGAAATATTTGAGTTTTGTTTAATAATATTTTAAGTAGGAAATAAAACGCACTTTACTGGAAAAATTCATCTGGTTTTCTGCTGGTAGACATTTGTCTCCAGCAGTTTTGGACTTTCATTCCCTACTGTATAAAAATAACCTGTTTATCAACCACTGCCTAACAAGGGAAAGGGAAAGGCACCTTTCCTCATTTGGGGCCATGAACATTCCTAAAACAAACACACACACATAGAATTTGCTTGTTTAGAGAAAGTTCTGCAAGAATCCTCACTAATCTTAAACAATGATTACCCCTGAGGGGCAGGGAGAGGACCAGACAGGGGCTGAGGGGAGGAGGTCAATCAAAGTGAATTTGAGTCTTATCTATAATTGTTCAATATTTTTTCCATCTTCACTTCTAATTTTTTTAAATAAAAAAGGATGACAGAAAGTTGAGAAAAACAAGCTCCCTGGTGGCCTAGTGGTTAGGATGCTGGGTTTTTCACTGCCATGGCCCAGTTTCAATTCCTGATCAGGAAACTGAGATCCTAAAAGCCACGTGGCACCACCAAAAAAGAAAAAAATTTTTTTTTAATTGGAAAATTTTGAGGGACTTCTCTGGTGGCCCAGTGAGCCAGGGTTCGATCCCTGGCTGGGAACTAAGATCTCACAAGGTGTGTGGCCAAAATAAAAATTAAGATGGGGAAAATAACATTTAGAAATAATATTATTTTTACTTATTTACAACACGAAAGATCTCTCTTACTCTCACTAAAACATTAATATATAATGAAATCTTATACAATATAACAATATTTAGCAATAATATATTTAGTAAGAGCAATGGGATTTAATGTGTTTCATTATTTTTTTAAATCCTGCTACAATGTCTTGTATAGAGTGACTAGGAACTCTAGATCGATCTAAGTTCAAATATTTGGTTTTAATGCCTGACCCAGATGGAAACAGGTGCCCTAAGTCAAACTGTTTCAGGTGCATTTTCTGATTTTGAATCTCAAGGTCAGATGCCATGCCCGGGTGCCAAGGGCACTTCCCTTCAAAGTGGTTTTGAAGTTGATTTTATCAGGTATCTTATTTACATATGTATATGAACACATAAATGTATTTTTATTTTTAAGATTTATATTGTGAGCTGTACCAAATATACAAAATAATGTATAGAAATCACAACATGAAAACCCATGCAGAGACCAGGACCTCCCCAAGAAACGTAGATGTTTCCTGATCAAACCCTTATTCCCCAGCAGGGGGCGCAGCGCCTCGCACTCCCTTCTTTTTCTTTCTAGCCCTACCTCCTGTGTGTATGTATCCTAACAACAGAACTGTTTAGTCTTGCCTGGTTTTATACCTCATATATATGGAGTCTTATCATGTTCTTTTCTGGGTCTTGCTTCTCTCACTCAATATCGCTCAATATTACAGTTTTGCTTGTTTGCTTGTTTTTTTGCAGTAAAATATACATAACACAAAATTAACTTTATTTTTTGGCTGCACGGCTTATGGGATCTCAGTTCCCCGACCAGGGAACCAGCCCACTGCAATATAAGTATGGATTCCTAACCACTAGACCGTCAGGGAGTTCCCTAAAGTTGACCATTAAAACCATTTTTAAGCATATGATACACTAGCATTAAGGAATGCATTCACATTGTCACTCAATATTATATTTTTAAGACTCATCCATATTATTGTATGTGACTTCATGCAGGTCACTCATTTCCATTCCTTGAAAGTATTCCATTAGGTGAATATTCTGTTAGGGGAATCTATCATTTATTAATCATTTATTATTCAAGTAAAACTCATTTATTATTCAATCACTTATAGACTGATGGGGTTTTTTTCTCTTTCTTTTGCTATTACCCATAGTAGTGCTTGAAAATTCTGGCATGTATCTCCTGGAGCATATGTACAAGAATCTTTAGTGCATTTAATTTCTGGTGGAGCTGATAGATTTTACTGGTTTAATTTTCTATGAAGAGATACTATGAATATATTCATATATGAATGCATATGAATATGATACCTATGAATTTTCTATAAAGAGATGCTATGAATATATTCACATGGCAGGCTACAATCCACAGGGTAGCAAAGAGTCGGACACGACTGAAGTGACTTAGCACACAGCACACATAAATATATTACTCATAATTAAATTTCACTTTAGAGAAAGAAAAGTAGAGAAAGAAACTGAGGTGCTTCCAAAGAGCAAAAGGGCAGAGAACAGTGTCTGTGAAAGGGCCAGCAGGAAGGTTCAGGGAAAGCAGCTGGGCAGGTCTGCAGGCTGAGAGTATCTGCCTATGAGAATTCAGTCCAGCACGTGCACAGAGCAGTACGTGCCGGCTCTGTAAGTGCTACCGTCAGCAGTGGGCAGGGGTTCAGGGGCACCTGTAGGACCTCCTGACTCTGCCACAAAGAGCTCGTCATCCTGCCTTTTGGGCCCATGGTTCTGATGTCTGTAACATAAGGGGATGAACACACAGGATCAGAAACCTCTTTCAACTTCCCTGGTGATCCAGCAATTGAGAGTCCGAACTTCCTTCCACGGCAGGGAGTGTGGGTTGGATCCTTGGTGGAGGAATTAAGATCCCACATCCCATGCAGCCAAAAAAGGAAAAGAAAAAGAAACCTCCCTTCCAGCTCTGCTAGTCTGGGAGCCTGAGCAGGTTGGAACGTTAAGGTAGCTCCTTTGTGCTCACGCTTAGTCGTATCCAATTCTTTGCGACCCCATGGACTGTGGCCCCCCGTGCTCTGTCCATAGGATTTCCCAGGCAAGAATACTGGAGTGGGTTGCCATTTCCCACCCCAAGGGATCGAACCCACGTCTCCTGTGTCTCCTGCATTGACAGGCAGACTTTTTACCACTGAGCCATCGGAGAAGGTTGGAATAGTAAGACAAGGGCTCATCTCTAGCAGTTCTAAGCAGAAGTTAGAAGGAGTGGGCCTGGGGCCCTGATGAAAGAACTCTGCCTTCCCAGGATCTAAAATAGGATAAAGACAAGGATTGAGCCCAGCCTTAACGAGGTTAGGAAGATCCCCGGGAGAAGGGAACGGCTACCCACTCCAGTATCCTGGCCCAGAGAATTCCATAGACTGTATAGTCCATGGGGGTGGCAAAGAGGTGGACATGACTGAGCCAGTTTCACTTTTAGGAGCCATGTGGTGGTAACCGTTTAACAGCAGCTCTCTCGATTTGTAGCATTTTCTGACTTATGTGGTTGTGAGTACTCCCACTGCGGCCAATTTCAAGCTACTAACGCGTAACCAGCTCACAAGATTCTTGACAATTTAACAATCTTGACTGGACGGTGCTGGCTGGCTGCAGCACGTAACTGGGGGGTGAACTGGCCGTGAGAGATAAAGGCTCAGATGACACACCACAGGCCAGGAGTAGGGAGTGAAGGCAAGTTACTGATAAGACTCACCGTGCTGCCAGACTCAGTGAGAGCTTGGGGAAATCACAGAGCTGCCGAGACTGGTGTGTGTACAGTCATCACTCATTTGGGTGGGCAAGAGAAATCAGGAAATGCCAGGGTGCAGGAGCCCACAGGGAGGGGAAGTGGCCCCTACCTCCTTGTAGCATCACTTCTTTGCATAACAAGAGCCATCTGAGTATACCTCATGGAGCACATATACCACTCCGAATAGCTGGCTCATCCACCGAGTCTTCGTCTCTTTCACGCTTCTTCGGTTCATTCCCAGGTTAAAGGGCTGTTCTCTCAGTCCTGTGTCTTGGGACTCACAGCCTCAAACACCAAGAAAGGAAGGGAAGGAATGAACACTTCTTGAGTGCACAAAGGGCAAGGCATTTCATTCATATGCTGCTGTCCTCAGTCACTCAGTTGTGTCCAGCTCTTTGGGACCCCATGGACTATAGCCTGCCAGGCTCTGTCATGTAATTTTCCTGGCAAGAATACTGGAGCAGCTTGCCATTTCCTACTCCAGGAGATCTTCCCAACCCAGGGACTGAACCCACATCTCCTGCATCTCCTGCATTGCAGGTGGATTCCTTATCACTGCGCCACCTGGGAAGCCCCTTTCATTCATGTTGTTAAGGTTAATTCTCCCAACATGACATTATCACCAAGCAGATGCAGACTCAGTTCAGAGAGGTTCTGGGACTCACCTGAGATGATCCAGGTAGTAACTGACAGATGCTTTTAGATCACCAGTCTGAGATTCTGAAAGACATACTTGCTCCACTTATCCTGGGATCCTCCTGTCAAGGTGGGTATGGAGGGTCTCAGACAGTGACAGATTTTCTTTTCTTGGGCTCCAGAATCACTGCAGATGTTGACTGTAGCCAAGAAATTAAAAGACGCTTGCTCCTTGGAAGGAAAGCTATGACAAGCGTAGAGAATGTGTTAAAAAGCAGAGACATCACCTTGTCAACAAAGGTTCGTATAGTCAAAGCTATGGTTTTTCCAGTAGCCATGTATGACTTTGAGATTGGACTATAAAGAAAGCTGAGCATCAAAGAATTGAAGCTTTTGAACTGTGGTGTTGGAGAAGACTCTTGAGAGTCCCTTGGATTGAAAGGAGATCAAACCAGTCAGTCCTAAAGGAAACCAACCCTGAATATTCATTGGAATGACTGATGCTAAAGCTGAACCTCCGGTACTTTGGCCACCTGATGGGAAGAGCCGACTCATTGGAAAAGATCCTGATGCTGGGAAAGATTGAAGGCACAAGGAGAAGCGGGTGGCAGAGGATGAGATGGTTAGATAGCATCACCGACTCAATGGACCTGAATCTGAGCAAACCCTGGAGATGGTAGAGGACAGAGGAACCTGGCATGCTACAGTCCATTGGGTCGAAAAGAGTCAGACATGACTTAGCAACTGAACAACTACAACTAGGCCACCTAGTAAATCTCAAACAAATGCCAGAGGATCTCTATGCCGTCATTTTCTGTGGCTGCTGTAACATATTACCACAAACTCAGTAGCTGAAAAGAATGCAAGTTTTACCATCAGAGTTCTGAAGGTCAAAAGCCAGAAATGGACATCACTTGGCTGAACTTGAAGTGTCACAGGCTGTTTCTTGCTGAAGGCTCCGGGGGAGACTCTGTTCCCTTGTTTTTTTGTCTTGTTTTCCCTTTCCTTCTTCATTATTTATTTATTTGGCTGAGTCAGGTCTTCGTTGTGGCACTTGGGCTCAGTATGCAATCTTAGTTGTCCCGAGACATGTAGGATATGGGATCTTAGTTCCCAGACCGGGGATCGAACTCGCATCCCCTGAATGATAAGGCAGATTTTTAACAGCAGGGCCACCAGGGAAGTCCCGTCTTGCTCTTTCTAGTTTCTAGAGGCTTCTCACATTCAAAAGCCAGAATATTCAAATGCAATTTTACCTTGTACCCTCACAAGATCTAAAGATTCAGAAAAGCTTTAGACCTAACAGCCTTCTGCTTTTAGGTGGTTTGGAGGAAAATCCAAGATGGGCCTGTGTCCCCCATCTGGGGCCTGTGGCAGGGCAGAGGTACGGGAACACCCAGGAGCAGAGAGGCAGGAACAAGGCTTCAGCTGAAAGAGGAAGCAGAAGCAGAGGTGACCTTCACATCCAACCCACAGGAATCCTTGCAAGTCCATGGCACTGTTCTTCCCTCTCTAAGCGGGACCTGTCCTCACCAGAAGACACCAGACCTGGGGTGTCCTGTCTAGGGATATGGAGCAAGGGGAACCTCAGCTGATGGCCAAGCCTCCGCCCCTGCTCCAGATTACCTTCCCCAGAGTGATGAGAGTCATCAGAGGTGAAGGACTTCTGTCTCCGGAGATCCAAGAATGGGAGGGACCTTTCTGGGAAAAGACCATGCATCTCGGCGCCAGCCGAAGGGTGGGGAGAAGCTGAATCCCCAAAGAGAAAGTGGTGGTGGAGGACGCGAAGGGGAGAAGTCAGCAGGTTGCACCCACAGGTGAGTGGAGAACAGGAAAGACTGTCCGGTCCAGAGCAAGATCCAGGACAGGCAAGGCCCACGGAAGTTGGTGCAAATAGCACAAAAGGCAGACGAAGTCATTCCATTCGTACAGAGGAACCAGGGCCAGAAATCTGACTCCTGGCCAGGGGTTCTCCAGCAGAGCCGGGCAGACTCTGCTCCTGCCTCCCCGCCCCTCCCTGCCACCCCCAGAGAGTGAGAAGTAGAGGAAGGGACAGGCCTTGGCCCAGAGAAAAGAGGCCTCCTGTAGGGGAGCCCAGGGTCTAGTGGAGGCGGTTAGTTCTCAGCATCCTCAATTCCCTCTTTGGCAATTTTCTGCCTAAAGGTCCCCATCTCCGCCTCATTCTTCTCGTTCTCCATCCCTACATCTCTCTCTGAGGCTGCCTTAAAGTTTAAGACCAACAGGGAAGGGAATTCCCTAGTGGTCCAGTAGTTAGGGGGCTTCCCAGGTGGCGCTAGTGGTAAAGAACAGTAAGATATGCGGGTTTGACCCCTGGGTCAGGAGGATCCCCTGGAGGAGAGCATGGCAACCCACTCCAGTATTCTTGCCTGGAGAATCCCCGTGGACAGAGGAGCCTGGCCGGCTACAGTCCACGTGACATGACTGAAGAGTTGGATATGACTGAAGCAATTAGCAGGCACGCCACTTGTTAGGTCTCCTTGTTTTCAGTGCTGAGGCCCCAGGTTTCAATTCCTGATCTCAGAACTAAGACCTAGCAAGCCATGCAGGAAAAAAAAAGACCAACAGTGAAGATACAGACCGTAAGCTGGGGATGCAGGTACTGGTGGCAGCAGAATCCTCAGATCCCCAGGGCTCTCTCGGGGGGAATTCAGGCACTTGGTTGGATATAGCCAACGGCATGGTTTTGCACAAGCAACTCTTCAGATCACACCCCTGTGTGGCTTCCCACTCGAGAGGACCCTCCTGAAGAGTAGAAGAGGTTGGGGAAAGGCAGGAGGATGGAAAAAATGAAGAGAAAGGAAACCGAAGAGTGAGACAGAGAACAGATCTGACAGAGGAGCCCACAGGGGTGTGAGGTTTCATGAGCAGAATGGAAAATGCAAAGACCCTGAGTGAAAAAAATAGCCTGGAGAAACAAGGCTATGACCAATGTGCTCCTGGGACTCAAAGAGAGGAAATTTCCACTGTTCTGACATCCCCAAATCAGTCTTCCCAGGAGAGCCACAGATACAGGGGAAACAGGGATCAGCCTTTGATCCCAAGTGCCCTAAGCTGGACGAGCAGACACTCCGGTGCTCCAGGACCAAGGGCAGACACAGCGGGTGGTGGGAGGGGAGGATGCAGATGGTAGATGGGGTGGGAGGCCTGGCAGGAAGGTTAAGTGACCATGCGTGAGCTCCTGGCATACAACCCAACAGGGCCCAGACACAGGTTCAAGTCTCTTGTGTGCAATTCTGAACAATTCCAAAGCAAACTCTCTTGGCTGTAAAACCAGACGTCAGTTGACGCGAGGCTGGTTATAGTCGTTATCCACCCACCGAAACAGTGAATAGTCTGGGGACAGGAACGTTGTGCTTGGTGGTGAGCGATACCCCAGCCCCAAGACTTTGTCGTATGGGGCTGGTTTCTTCCCCAAATCTGAAAGATTCTGAGCGTTGTCTGACCTCCCTGCCCCCCAAGAGTTTCAGAGGACAGTGTGCACACCTGTACTCAGTTCTAGTTTCCCTTCTCTATAAACTAATGACATCTGTGTAGGAAGCAGCGGTGGGGGAGGCGTGGGGACACGCAGATGTGAACGGGGCCTGTCTCTTATACACATCTAGATGTGTATAAGAGACAGGAATGGGAGGGACCTTTCTGGGAAAAGACCATGCATCTCGGCGCCAGCCGAAGGGTGGGGAGAAGCTGAATCCCCAAAGAGAAAGTGGTGGTGGAGGACGCGAAGGGGAGAAGTCAGCAGGTTGCACCCACAGGTGAGTGGAGAACAGGAAAGACTGTCCGGTCCAGAGCAAGATCCAGGACAGGCAAGGCCCACGGAAGTTGGTGCAAATAGCACAAAAGGCAGACGAAGTCATTCCATTCGTACAGAGGAACCAGGGCCAGAAATCTGACTCCTGGCCAGGGGTTCTCCAGCAGAGCCGGGCAGACTCTGCTCCTGCCTCCCCGCCCCTCCCTGCCACCCCCAGAGAGTGAGAAGTAGAGGAAGGGACAGGCCTTGGCCCAGAGAAAAGAGGCCTCCTGTAGGGGAGCCCAGGGTCTAGTGGAGGCGGTTAGTTCTCAGCATCCTCAATTCCCTCTTTGGCAATTTTCTGCCTAAAGGTCCCCATCTCCGCCTCATTCTTCTCGTTCTCCATCCCTACATCTCTCTCTGAGGCTGCCTTAAAGTTTAAGACCAACAGGGAAGGGAATTCCCTAGTGGTCCAGTAGTTAGGGGGCTTCCCAGGTGGCGCTAGTGGTAAAGAACAGTAAGATATGCGGGTTTGACCCCTGGGTCAGGAGGATCCCCTGGAGGAGAGCATGGCAACCCACTCCAGTATTCTTGCCTGGAGAATCCCCGTGGACAGAGGAGCCTGGCCGGCTACAGTCCACGTGACATGACTGAAGAGTTGGATATGACTGAAGCAATTAGCAGGCACGCCACTTGTTAGGTCTCCTTGTTTTCAGTGCTGAGGCCCCAGGTTTCAATTCCTGATCTCAGAACTAAGACCTAGCAAGCCATGCAGGAAAAAAAAAGACCAACAGTGAAGATACAGACCGTAAGCTGGGGATGCAGGTACTGGTGGCAGCAGAATCCTCAGATCCCCAGGGCTCTCTCGGGGGGAATTCAGGCACTTGGTTGGATATAGCCAACGGCATGGTTTTGCACAAGCAACTCTTCAGATCACACCCCTGTGTGGCTTCCCACTCGAGAGGACCCTCCTGAAGAGTAGAAGAGGTTGGGGAAAGGCAGGAGGATGGAAAAAATGAAGAGAAAGGAAACCGAAGAGTGAGACAGAGAACAGATCTGACAGAGGAGCCCACAGGGGTGTGAGGTTTCATGAGCAGAATGGAAAATGCAAAGACCCTGAGTGAAAAAAATAGCCTGGAGAAACAAGGCTATGACCAATGTGCTCCTGGGACTCAAAGAGAGGAAATTTCCACTGTTCTGACATCCCCAAATCAGTCTTCCCAGGAGAGCCACAGATACAGGGGAAACAGGGATCAGCCTTTGATCCCAAGTGCCCTAAGCTGGACGAGCAGACACTCCGGTGCTCCAGGACCAAGGGCAGACACAGCGGGTGGTGGGAGGGGAGGATGCAGATGGTAGATGGGGTGGGAGGCCTGGCAGGAAGGTTAAGTGACCATGCGTGAGCTCCTGGCATACAACCCAACAGGGCCCAGACACAGGTTCAAGTCTCTTGTGTGCAATTCTGAACAATTCCAAAGCAAACTCTCTTGGCTGTAAAACCAGACGTCAGTTGACGCGAGGCTGGTTATAGTCGTTATCCACCCACCGAAACAGTGAATAGTCTGGGGACAGGAACGTTGTGCTTGGTGGTGAGCGATACCCCAGCCCCAAGACTTTGTCGTATGGGGCTGGTTTCTTCCCCAAATCTGAAAGATTCTGAGCGTTGTCTGACCTCCCTGCCCCCCAAGAGTTTCAGAGGACAGTGTGCACACCTGTACTCAGTTCTAGTTTCCCTTCTCTATAAACTAATGACATCTGTGTAGGAAGCAGCGGTGGGGGAGGCGTGGGGACACGCAGATGTGAACGGGGCCTGTCTCTTATACACATCTAGATGTGTATAAGAGACAGGAATGGGAGGGACCTTTCTGGGAAAAGACCATGCATCTCGGCGCCAGCCGAAGGGTGGGGAGAAGCTGAATCCCCAAAGAGAAAGTGGTGGTGGAGGACGCGAAGGGGAGAAGTCAGCAGGTTGCACCCACAGGTGAGTGGAGAACAGGAAAGACTGTCCGGTCCAGAGCAAGATCCAGGACAGGCAAGGCCCACGGAAGTTGGTGCAAATAGCACAAAAGGCAGACGAAGTCATTCCATTCGTACAGAGGAACCAGGGCCAGAAATCTGACTCCTGGCCAGGGGTTCTCCAGCAGAGAAACTGCGGCAAGCAGAGACGATTCAATTCAGGAGACAGAGACCACGAGAGGCTGGGCGTCGGGGGCATCTTCGAGGAGAGCAGGTCTTTTGACAGAGCCGGCCCCACACCCAGCACCCAGCACAGGAAGAGGGGAGGGGTGGCAGTGACTGCCTGAGCGAAAAACAGCTACGAGGGAGCTTCAGCTGCATCAAAGGTCAGCCTGCCACCGACTCGGGACGACTCCGAGAGGACCTGCCCTGGAGGTGCTAAGAAGAGACACCAGCGCCCAGCTGGGAAGGTGCCAGGTCCCCCCCACCCTGCCGCCCCGCCCTGAGGCCTGCAGTCAGCAGCTGGGGTGCAGGAAGAGCTCCCCCCAGGGCAGGAATCATGGCCCGGTTACCTCCCTGCTGGCTGTGGGTTCTAGGGACCCTGGCGGGGCTCTCGGCGACCCCAGGCCCCAAGAGTTGTCCGGAGAAGCACTACTGGGCTCAGGGAGGATGGTGTTGTCAGATGTGTGAACCAGGTAAGAGGGGGCCTTGCCAGGGGCCAGCTGCTTGGAGAGGGACAGGACCAGGCCTGGGACCGGAGGGAAGCAGGGAGGAACGCTGCAGAGGCCAAGAGGCAGCCCCTTGGGAGGGCGGGGGAGTGGCTTTCCTGGGGCCATGACCCTGCCCTGGCACTCTGCTCACAGGATCGTTCCTGGTGAAGGACTGTGAGCAGCACGGAGAGGCGGCTCAATGCGATCCGTGTACACCGGGGGTCTCCTTCACGCCGGACCACCACAGCCGGCCCCACTGTGAGAGCTGCCGGCACTGTAACTCGGGTGAGGTGGGCCAGTGTTTGGGGGAGCAAGGCGGAGAGCTGGTGTGGAGAAGCAGGAAGGTTGGGGCGGGGGGAGCTTCTGTGGCTTCAGCGGAGCCCAAGGTGGGAACTGGGGTGCCCTAGGCAAGACGTGTTGATGTACAGGGAGCGCTGCGAAGAAGTGGTTCAGGGCAGGGGTGAGCAGAGTTTGACGAACTGATGAGGAGGGTCTATGACTACGATCAATGCAAAACAGGAAGTGGCTCTGGGACCCTAGATTTCAGATGAGCAACTCACCCCTCTTTCCTACCCCCTCCCCCACTGATGAATTGGTGGTGTTCTCAGAGGGCACATTTGTTCTGGAACTTGGAATACATCTTCCTAAGGAGGTGACAATACAAGCTAGTGGACCACAACCTTTTTTTTTCCCCCTCCAAAAGCCAGTTTAGGAAAGAGAATGTGTATGTGGCTTGAGTTTTATTTTGTGATTTCATTTTTTTTACAATTAAGAAATGAAATAGCAGCTGCATTGTGAACACTTTCATGCTTTCTCCATTTTAGCTAGAATTTTTGAAATGACGTAGGTGCCAGTGTACACAGATCACAGATATTCTCCAACAGGATACGCTTGAGGGCTATTTAACTCAAGTACGATATTCTTTGCCTGTAAACGCATTGAGTCTAGTTAGCTTTTTCAATACTGTATTCTTTAAAATAAATACAAGGTTTTGCCACTGCAAAACAGTCAAGTGGAAACATCTGTAAAACACAAGAGGTATTCCTCAGTCTACTTACAAATAGGACCGTACATGGGTGTGTCTCTCTTCTTGGCCAAAACCCCCAGCAATACTGGGTTTTTGGTTTTTTTAGCAAAAGCCCCCCAGCTCACTCTGCAGGCCCCACTGGAAGGCCTCTTCCCAGTACTGAGCCTGTCCAGCCCCCTTCACTGCTCTCCGGTCCAGTGCAACCCACGATCTTCCTCTGTGAGGTTCAGCCCACAGAGCCCCACAGCACCCAGGCAGGACTGGCTGCAGGACTCAGGGGCACTGGAAAGAAGTTGACTGGGTTTGGTCCTCTTGAACCTCAGTATTTCCATCTGTAAGATGGACGAGTGCCTGCAATCAGCATGGGATTCTGTGCACAGGTTATACACGGCGAAGAGAACTCCCAGGCTCCTGAAGGCTCCACTGAAAACAGCGGCACTTCACTCACTTTTGACCAATCCCAGCCCCTTTTCTTTAACCCTTCCCATCCCTTTTGGCAGGTACCCTTCTGAATCTCCTTCACCTTTCCTACCATTTCCCATGTCTACCACCACCGTCCCTTCCTTCCCCATCAATGCTCTTCTCTTGTATATCCTTGTCCCTCCCGGCTGGCTCACAATTCCTAGTAAGCCACAAGGAAAGCAAGTTCTAGTAGTGACTACAAATCAGAATTCAGGAAGGAAATGCCACAGGGGCATAAAGATGAGAAGAAATAAGGAAAGAAATTCACACCCTTTCCTGACCAAAAGCATGTGCTAAGAAAATTGTTAGGGTTGATGGTAGTCTTCAGCATCCTCAGACGTCCCTTTCTGTAGCCCTCTCTCACCTGTGAGGGCTGCTTTCCCTGGGTTCCCATGAGTGAACTGCCCTAAGCGACGGCCCCCAGAGACTCCCACTCAGACCTGGCCCACATCCGAGCTCCACCTTCCCCAGAATCACCCTTCTCTTCTTACCCCCAACCACCTGGGAGCCCAGCCCACGAAGTACCCTTCCTACCCTTCTGCCCCAGGATCACTGATTGGCAGCCACTCAGCACCCGACCTCTACACTCGACTGCAATCTCTATTTTAAAGGCAAACAATGTCAGTACAGGCGAAAAACCGATCCGAGATCACAGCAGTTCCCAGTTGCTATGCTAACAATAAACTACCCAAATGCCCGTTAACAGTAGAGGGATGGATAGGTGTAGCCACACCATGGAAAACTATGCGACAGTGAGAATGAATGATTCGCAGTCACACTCAACACTGTGGATCAGTCTCACCAAGAGCTGAGTAAAAGCAGGCACAGACGAGCACAGGCACTGGATTCCTTCCATGGACAGAGTTCAGAAACAGGCAAGACCAGCTCGTGGTGCTGAGAGGTCCGGAAGCCAGTGGCTATTCTTGGTGGGAAGGATGTTAGTGACTAGAACCAAATCAGACTGGTCATCTTGTTTCTTAATCTGGTGCTAGTTACACCTGAGTCTGATTTGTCCCAGTTCTCATATAAGATGTTTTATATGAGATGTTTGTGACCTGTACACCTCTCGGTAAGTATACTTCAGTAAGGAGTTACAAAAGCACCGGTGAGTGACAGGGAAAATCATGCAAACTGTTTCAACTTCTGAACCTGAAGTTTCTAGAAGGTTCAAGGTGTTCTTGAATAACGATAACGCTATTGGCAAAGACACTGGGTGACGGTGGAGGAGGGGCAGGCCGGGGTGGAATGGGACAGGGAGGCAGGAATGGGAAGGGCAGCACATCCCTAGAGGTGGGCCTGGGATGGGGCTGGAGCGGGGATTAAGCCAGTGGACCCTGTGTGTTCCCTCCCCTTCCTCTGTCACCAGGTCTTCTCATTCGAAACTGTACCCTCACGGCTAACTCGGAGTGTGCCTGCCCCGAGGGCCAGCAGTGCAGGGACAAGGACTGTATGGAGTGTGATGGTCCAGCCCAAGCCCCAGGCCCACACCCACAACCCTCCCAATTACCTTATGCTGAAGGTAAATTCCAGGCAACCCATGGTCTGATCACACCCCAACCAGCACCCCTCTCCTATACCCAGCCCCACATAAGCTGCCTCCTGTCACCCTGTCTCCACATTCCCATCTCCCCCAGGGCCTCTCAGGCCTTCAGTCTTGCCCTGTGCCTCCGGGGCCCGTGGCTGCTACCCAACTCATCTGCTTTTCCAGAGATCCCAGAGGCCAGGACAGATCGGCACACTCAAACTCTGGCCAACTCCAGGTGGCTGCCGGCTGCGACCCTCTCAACCCACTGGTCACGTGAGTTTTCTCCCCACTCCCCCCGCCAAGAGAGAAGCAGAATGCATGCAGGAGGGTTCACAAGGGAAAGGGAAAGTTGCTCAGTCTCGTTAACTCTTTGCGGCCCCTTGGACTGTAGCCCACCAGGCTCCTCTGTCCACGGAATTCTCCAGGCAAGAATACTGGAGTGGGGTACTGTTCCTTTCTTCAGGGGATCTTCCCAACCCAGGGATCGAACCCAGGTCTCCCACATTGCAGACAGATTCTTTACCGTCTGAGCCCAGAGGGCAGCCCTCAGAAGGGAAACCAGCCACAAAGCTCCGAGGAGCAGGGGTAAGAAGAGGAAGAAAGGACTTCTCTGGAAGTTGAGTGGTAAAGAATCCTCGCTTCCAATACAGGGGACTCAGGCCCGATCCCTAGTTGGGGAACTAAGATCCCACATGCCACGGAGCAACAAAGACCCAACATAGCCAAAAATAAATGAAAAGAAGAAACAGAAGCAGAGTCCAGAGATTAGGAAGGGACATGGTCCAATGGTGGGGGTAAGGGAAGAAGGTGGGGAAGGGGAGAGAAGCGGGCAGGAGGGCTTGGCTGAGGGGAATCAAGGGCTAGGCCTCCCCCAAGCCCCCTTGTGACCCCTGCCCACCCCATCACAGCCCAAAGGTCCCTGTGCAGCGTGAACTGCGTCCGCATCTTTGTGCTCCTCTCTGGAATGTTTCTTGCTTTCACCATAGTCGGAGCCCTGTTCCTCCATCAACAAAGAAAATTAAGTAAGAGATTAAGTAAGAGACAAAATACAGGTCCTGCACCCCACCCTGCCCCACCATCATGGTTTTGCCACCCAATCTGGAACCTCTGGGCCTCTCCAGCTCCATCTTTTCCAGCCTGTTACCTCTCTTCCCCTCTACTATGCTGGGGCCCTCCTGACAGCCCGCCTTCACTACCCCTTCTCCCTTCACCCTTCCTCTACCACGGGCCAACAATTCCTCTGATTCTCCTCTGCAGACGCAGGAGAACGTCCAGGGGCACCTGCAGAGCCTTGTCCTTACACCTGTCCCAGCGAGGAAGAGGGCAGTGCCATCCCCATTCAGGAGGATTACCGAAAACCAGAGCTTACTTCCTACTCTGAGCCAGCGCTCCTCAGAGAAGGCCATCACTGCAATCAAGTCCTAGCCTCCACCTCACCCCACTGACCATCCAAGGAGATCAAGAGAGGGCACCTCAAATTTCAGCACCACCCTCTCATCAGGACCCTTTCCTGTGTGCAGACTTGAGAAACCATTGTTGCTCAGTTGCTAAGTCATGTCCGATTCTTTGTGACCCCACCGACTGCAGCACACCAGGCTCTCCTGTCCTTCACTATCTTCTGGAGTTTGCTCAATTCATGTCCATTGAGTCGGTGATGCTATCTAACCATCTCATCCTCTGTCACTCCCTTCTCCTCCTACCCTCAATCTTTCCCAGCATCAGGATCTTTTCCAGTGAGTCGGCTCTTCACATCAGGTGGCCAAAGTATTGGAGCTTCAGCATCAGTCCTTCCAATGAATATTCAGGGTTGATTTTCTTTAGGACTGACTGGTTTGACCTCCTTGCTGTCCAAGGGACTCTCAAGAGTCTTCTCTAGCACCACAATTTGAAAGCATCAATTCTTCAGTGCTCAACCTTCTTTATAGTACAACTCTCAAAACTGTACATGACTATTGGAAAAACCGTAGCTCTGACTATACAGAACTTTGTTGACAAAGTGATGTCTCTGCTTTTTAATACGATGTCTAGATTTGTCACTGTTTGCTGTTGTCCCTAATGGCTCAGATGGTAAAGAGTCTGCCTGCAATGTGAGAGCCGGGTTCGATCACTGGGTCAGGAAGATCCCCTGGAGAAGGGAATGGCAACCCACTCCAGTATTCTTGCCTGGAGAATTCCATGGACAGAGGAGCCTGGTGAGCTACAGTCCATGGGGTCATAAACAGTGGGACACAACAGAATGACTAACACTTTAACAATTTCACTTTTCTTCCAAGAAGCAAGCATCTTTTAATTTCATAGCGGCAGTCACCGTTCACAAAGATTTTGGAGCCCAAGAAAATAAAATCTGCTACTGTTTCCATTTTTTCCCCATCTATTTGCCATGGAGTGATAGGACCAGATGCCATGATCTTCATTTCTTGAATGCCGAGTTTTAAGCCAGGTTTTTCACTCTCCTTTGTTACCTTCATCAAGAGGCTCTTTAGTTCCTCTTCACTTTCTGCCATTAGGGTGTTATCACTTGCATATCTGAGGTTGTTGATATTTCTCCTGGCAATCTTGATTCCAGCTTGTGATTCATCCAGCCTGGCACTTCACATGATGTACTCTGCATAGAAGTTAAATAAGCAGGGTGACAATATACAGCCTTGATGTACTCCTTTCTCAACTTTGAACCAGCCCATTGTCTATGTTTGGTTCTAACTGCTACTGTTGTCTAACTTCATGACCTGCATACATATTTCTCAGGAGACAGATAAGGCATTCCATCTCTTTAAGAATTTTCCACAGTTTGTTGTAATCCACACAGTCAAAGGCTTTAGCATAGTCAATGAAGCAGAAGTAGATGCTTTTCTGAAATTCCCTTGCTTTTTTCTATGATCCAACAGATGTTGGTAACTTGTTCTCTGGTTCCTCTGCCTTTTCTAAATCCAGTTTATACATCTGGAAGTTCTTGGTTCACGTACTGCTGAAACCTTGCTTGAAGGATTTTGAGCATTACCTTGCTAGCATGTGAAATGAGTACAATTGTACAGTAGTGTGAACATTCTTTGGCATTGCCTTTCTTTGAGACTGGAGTTAAACTGACATTTTCTAGTCCTGTGGCCATTATTAAGTTTTTCAAATCTTCTGGCAGATTGAGTGCAGCACTTTAACAGCATCATCTTTTTAGGCTTTTAAACAGCTCAACTGGAGTTTGCTCATACTAATGCTTACTAAGGCCCACTTGACTCTAGGTGAGTGACCACATCATTGTGGTTATCCAGGTCCTTAAGACCTTTTCTGTACAGTTCTTTTGTGTATTCTTGCCACCTCTTCTTAATCTCTTCTGCTTCTGTTTGTTAGGTCCTTGCCATTTCTGTCCTTTATTGTGCCCATATTTGCATGAAATGTTCCCCTGTTATCTCCAATTTTCTTGAACAGATCTCTAGTCTTTCCCATTCTATAGTTTTCCTCTATTTCTTCGCATTGTTCACTTAAGGCTTTCTTATCTCTCCTTGCTATTCTCTGGAACTCTGCATTCAAGAGGGACAAGTCGTGGGAACCTATCCTGTGTGCCTTTTCCAGACAGGGTAGGTCAGCTGCAGCCCTGAGCTGCAAGAGGGCTGGGGCTCCAGGCAGAAAGCATTCCGCCTTCGTAAGGCCCACGTGCTGTATCTTTGGTCCATAAACCTGGCGAAATAAAGCTACAAAACAGCGTGCATAGCTCTCCGGCTCTGAACTCAGTCTCCCGACACAGGCCACGTCCACTTCCCGCGCGGACCCGCCCACCCTGCCAACAGGCCACGCCCACCCCACGATCTGAGGGCGGTGCTTTCTTCGGCGCAGACGCGCTGGGGCCCCGGCGGGTGGTGGCGGGGCTGGCAGGTGAAGGGAAGTGGGAGAAGGTCCCGGCTGCTGGGGAGCCTTCATCTGTCATCAGTCCCTTCATTCCTCCAACCTGCCTCCGTTCCCGTACTCTCTCTCCACTTTCTTGGGGCTGATCGGAAACAAGGGCAAAGGGGCGCACGCAGCAGAGTTAGGTCCTGAAATCACCAGGGGATTTCTTTTGCGGGCGAGAAGGTGAAAGGAAGAACAGTGACCAGACTCTGGCTCCAGCACCAATGGCTTCAGCCAGCGGCTAAGGCAGCCGCGATGACACTTTCTCAAAGTGAAAGCGAAAGCCAAGTAGGCGGAGAGAACTGACGGCGCCAGGCGGCCGACCAAGCGGGGGTGTTTGAAGCCCCTTCTCCAGCCGACCCCGGACCAGCGGGGGAACTGAAGAAGCGAGGCGGGGGAGGAGGGCCCGAGAGCAGCCCCCATGGGCGCCGAGGGGTGGTGCCTACTGCTCTGCTTGGCTTTCTCCGGGGCGGCAAACGTCGGTGAGTCGGGTGGACAGGCTGGTAGGGTGGGTTGAGTTCAAGAAGCATCAGGTAGTCACCCTCCCCGAGGTCCCAGAGACAGTAAGGGGCCGAGAATGGCTTCCAAGCGCCCTCTAAGCCCAACAGGTGGAAGGTTCCGCGGCTGGTAACGGTGAAAACCAATTTTGCTCGGGAGGGAGGCTGAGAACTCCGTGGAAAGGGCCAAACCAAGGAACTAGGGGCCTTCTCGGTAATACCGCAAAAGCAACAGACCCTGGGGACTAACTGGGAAGTTGAGAGGCTGCTAACGTCCAACAAACAGGCTCGTCTCCTCTCCCAGTGCAGCTTTGCTCATTCATTTCCTTTTGCCGAGAATTCCTTTGACGGAAGAGAGCTTTTCATGGATTGTTGGAAATAAGTTTCATAAATCCCCCTGAAGCAAGGGAAATCCAGGACTTGAAATAATTCACGCCAAGAAGTGTGTACCTGGAGAGGCAGGTGCTGCTCAGCAATCTGGTTCAGGGTAAAACAGGAGAACAACTAGAGATCAGGAAGATTAACCCTTGATGACTTGGCAGTTTCAAAGTAAAAGTGAAGTCACTCAGTCGTGTTCGACTCTTTGTGACCCCATGGACTATAGCCTACCAGGCTTCTCTGTCCATGGGATTTTCCAGGCAAGAGTACCAGAGTGGGTTGCCATTTCCTTCTCTGGGGATCTTCCCGACCCAGGGATTGAACCTAGGTCTCCCACATTGCAGGCAGACGCTTTACCATCTGAGCCACCAGGGAAGACTGGCAGTTTCAGGCAGAGAGTAAATACAGGAGTAAATTTCTGGGCAAGAGGGTGCTCACACCAGCTTGTTCCCTGCAGCAGAAAGGCAATGGCAGGCGGTGGACGTGGTCCTGGACTGCTTCCTGATAGAAGAAGGTGGGCACCATAGAGGGTTCGCCAGCAGTCAGAACTTGGTGAAGGCCGTGCTGGTGCTGAGGCAGGTACCAGTGCCGGACGATGGCTCCCTGGAAGGCCTCACAGATTTCCAAGTGGATACACTGGCCAAGGACAACCCACTCATTACTTTCGAGGCCTCAGGTACGAGCCCTCCACCCTGTGCCCCAGTCCTTCTCTGCTCCCTCCAGTTCCTGAGCCTGGTTCCCAAGTAGACCCGCCCACACTGGCTTCCCATCAGCCCAGGTATTCTCTACCCAACTCCATATCTGTGCTGCCCTCTTCTCTCCACAGTGAACCTGGTACAGATTCCCCAAGCCGAGGCCCTGCTCCACGCCGACTGCAGCGGGAAGGAGGTGACCTGTGAGATCTCCCGCTATTTCCTCCAGCCCAGGCCAGAGGCCACCGCGGAGACGGCAGCCTGGTTCATCACCAACGTGCAGGTATCTGGAGGGGGACCAGGTGTCTCCATGGTGATGAAGACTCTTGAGGATGCTGAAAATGAGGCTGTCTTGCATCCCACGCTGAAACTGCCCCTGAGCCCCCAGGGGACTGTGCAGACTGCAGGTGAGAAAATGAAAAGCAGCAGAAAGTTGATTTTTTTTAAAGGGGCCAGAGATGGGGGAATAGTAGAAGGGAGGGGACAAGACCACCTCCATGCACACTGGTCATCTCAGGGGGTCCCCTAGGCCTGTCTGTTCTTCCCAAAGACCCCAGAGGGGGATGATTTTCACCTGGTCGGGTGACCTGAGGACATAAGACCTGATGCTCTATTCACATGTGCCATCCACAGCTGCCTTAGTGAACTGAGTACCAGCATCTCCCAGGGAGCAGCTAGCCTGATCTAGTACTTCAAGATGAAAGTGGAACACAGGCCCACAGAATTTGTTCATCATCTCTCTCTTTTATTTATTTGGCTGTGCCAGGTCTTAGTTGCACCATGTAGAATCTAGTTCCCCAACCAGGGATCAAACCCAGGCCCCCTGCATTGGGAGTGTGGAGTCTTACCCACCAGACCACCCGGGAAGTTCCCCTGGATGTTTCTGAATCCCAGCTGCTGTCTTGTAGATGTCCCACCACTTGGATTTGTCTTTTTCTTCATTAGACTGAAGTTCAGCATGTTTGGCTCAGATTTCACCACCATGTGCTTTTCTAAACTCTGACTCCTTTAGTCTTCTCATCAGCCTTGCCCCAAGCACATGAACACGGCAACACTGAGTGGCGTGTCTTAGGTCACAGAGCCAGTAAGTGGAAGAACCAGGCTTCCAAGAGCTTTGCTGGCTGCGCCAGGAGTTCCTTCCTACCTGAGGGCCCACGGTAACCCATGCTTTTGCATGTGTAATTTGTATGGTCTATAACTTTCATCAGATTGTGCAGGGGGTAAGTGACTCCAAAATGGTAAAGAGTACCATGTGTGCACACTGTCTCTCAACACGCCCCAGGCGTGCCACAGCTCAGGGGTCAAGTGGCCTCAAAGAAGGAGCAGTCCACAATCACTCCTCTTTCTCCCTGGTGGCTCAGATGGTAAAGAATCCACCTGCAATGCAGGAGACCAAGGTTTGATCCCTGGGTCAGGAAGATCCCCCAGAGAAGGGAATGGCAGCCTACTCCAGTATTCTTGCCTGGAGAATCCCATGGACAGAGGAGTCTGGCAGGCTTATAGTCCATGGGGTTGCAAAGAGTCAGACACGACTGAGTGGCTAACACGTTTCACTTTCTCCCACAGTGGAGTTCCAGGTGACCACACAGACGCCATCCCTGAATTTCCTGCTGGGGTCCACAGCCTCCCTACACTGTGGCTACTCCGTGGCCCCTGGCTTGGATGTTACCAGCGTGGAGTGGCGGCTGCAGCATAAGGGCAGCGGCCAGCTGGTATACCACTGGACCACAGGACAGGGGCAGGCCAAGCGGGAGGGTGCCACCCTGGAGCCTGAGCAGCTGCTCACAGCTGGAGATGCCTCCCTCACGCTACCCAGCCTCACTCTACAGGATGAGGGGGCGTACATCTGCCAGATCACCACCTCTCTGTTCCGAGCTCAACAGATCATCCAGCTGGACATCCAAGGTGAGGCCAGGGTCAGTGACCCTGCAGAGAGGGAAAGGAATATGCCTATGAGAGTGTTTTCCGGGATGGGATCAAACACAAGGGCACTTTGCTGAGAGGTGGACTTCAGCCCCACAACCCGAGTGCCTTCTCTGTCCTAGAAGCATGGATGGCATCAGACTGAGTTTCCCATCAGGCTCTCAGAGAATTCCATTCAGTTTCCCATCAGGCTCTAGGATAATTCCACTGAGAAGTGTCCTGGCCAAGACCCTGCTGCCCTGCCCCAGCTGGCTATCTCCGGTCACCCCAGTCCTTTTGGACTACGTTCTAAGGAGGAGTAGCACCAAACCAAGGAGGGGCTGTGGGAGCGGTCCTGACGGGAAGGATTGTTTCTTTTTCTTTTTATCATTTTTTTTAAAATTTTGTATCTTTTGTTTATTACTGATGGCTGTGCTGGGTCCCCGGACTTCCCTCTAGTTGCCCTCCACAGGTCTCTCTTTGTGGTGGCTTCTCTTGTTGCAGAGCACAAGCTCCAGGGCAGGCGAGCTCCAGTAGTTCCAGCTTGTGGGCTCAGTAGCTGTGGTTCCCAGGCTCTGGAGCACAAGCTCACTGGTTGTGGCTCGTGGGCTTAGTTGCTTTGTGGCACGGGGGATCTTTCCAGACTAGGGATCGAACCCGTGTCTCCTGCCTTGGCAGGTGGATTCTTTACCACTGACCCACCAGAGAGGGCCCCCTCCCCCAGGAGGACCGTTACAAAGCTTCCCTTTTAGCTCAGCTGGTAAAGAATCCACCTTCAACACAGGAGGCCCCAGCTCAATTCCTGGGTCGGGAAGATCTGCTAGAGAAGGGATAGGCTACTCACTCTAATATTCTGGCCTAGAGAATTCCATGGCCTGTATAGTCCATGGAGTCGTAAAGAGTCGGACACGACTGAGTGACTTTCTTACATCACCTTACATGAGTGTTTAAAATCACTGGCTGATAGTGATGCCAAGAAGCAAGGCAACCTCTAGCTGGTTTTGCTGCTTTCAGTGACCTGTGGGAATCATGCCCCGTTATGTCCTGCCTCCAGGATGTACCCCGCACCTCACTGAGTAGAAACCTTCCACCCCCACAACCTGCTGTCATGCTCAGCAGGAGGAGAAGGCTCCAGGCTCCTCTGCTGTTCCGGTGATCCCTGTGGGATTTGATCGCTCCTCCTTTCTTCCAGCTTCCCCGAAAGTACGACTGAGCTTGCTGAACACAGCCCCGCCAGCCACCCTCATCTGCAATGTTGCTGGCTACTACCCCCTGGATGTATCTGTGACCTGGACTCGGGAGGAGCAGGGTGGCTCCCCAGCCCCTGTCTCTGGCGCCTCCCTCTCCAACCTCCGGCGCAGCCCAGCTGGAACCTACAGCATCTCCTCCTCCCTAACAGCGGAGCCTGGCTCTGCCGGAGCCACTTACACCTGTCAGGTCACCCACGTCTCCCTGGAGGAACCCCTGGGGGCCCACGCCTGGGTTGCCCCACCAGGTATGGGAGTGCCCTCCTTTCCCCACCTCTACACCTGGGCTCAGGGCTCCTGCCTTCTGGCCTAGTTCTGCTTCCCACGGTCTCAGCTGCTGCTTTCCCAAGGTGGGGGCCTTCAGAGGTCCGACCACATGTTCCCCAAATCTTTTATTATCCCCTGGGTCCTGGGGTGCCAGGCACTGCTGGGAGCTGGAGACCAGGGCTGAGCAGTCCCTCATCCTGCCCTCGAGGAGCTGGAGGCACAGACTAGGCCATCAGGGCAGGTGACCCCCACTAGGGGCAGGGGGAGGCCTGGGAGGCTCAGAGGGCCAGGAACACCAGGACAGAAGGAACGCACGTGTGACAGCCTCATTATAGAACAGCCTGAAAGAACCAGGGGAGCTGCACGGCTAGGGGCAAGGGTGTGGGGGGAAGGGGGCTGTGGCCACGAAGCTTGAGCGGTGCTTGTATTTATTCAGGACTGAGCCAGCACTGCGCTGAGCACTCAGACGTGGGCCAGCACACATTTTCACACCTCCCATTTTAGAGATGAGTAACAGACTACAGTCCAGAGGGTTGCAAAGAGTCGGACACAAGTGAAGCGACATAGCACACAGACGCAGCGGGCACTTACAGATGTCCAGTCGAGGCTGTCTGCCTCGAAAATGGTAAAACTGAAAACGTGAACAATAGGTCGCCTGATTTCTCTACAGCTTTAACCCCCCTGCTGCTGTTGGTGGGCAAATAACAACAGGCCTCCAGCTGAACTTCATCCTGAGGCCACAGAATGTCATTGAAAGGCCTTTTTTGTTTTTAATGTTTGGGGGAATATTGAAAAGTTTATTTTTTGAAAATTGATACTTTTTAACTGGAGGAAAACTGCTTTACAATGTTGCATGAAAAGGTCTTATGGCATGAAGAGTTTGCATCTTGAAATGCATTACTTGGTGGCTTGCAAGGCCATAAGCTTCCCTGAAGTTTATGGGATTTTGCCTCAGCTTACATCACTCTCCAGTTATTTACAAAATTGCAGTTTAACTGTCAACAGTTTTGTTCAGTTGCTCGGTCCTGTCCGACTCTTTTGCAACCTCATGGAGTACAGCACACCAGGCTTCCCTGTCCATCACCAACTCCCAGAGCTGCCTCAAACTCAATGTCCATTGAGTCGGTGATGCCATCCAACCATCTCATCCTCAGTCGCCCCATTCTCCTCCTGCCCTCAGTCTTTCCCAGCATCAGGGTCAACTGCTAATCTAAACTAAATCTCTCTTGTAAGACAGTTTGGAAAACTGTTGTCACGAACTGGGAGGAGTTGGAGGATTGTGTGTGGAGGCGGACAACCACCCCCAGCAGGTCCCAGCACCCCATGTGCCTGGTCCCTGGGTGAGGGCAGAGGAGCAGCTGATTGGAATTCCTCGGCCAGGGACACACACACACACAGAGCGCGCTCTGTCCTTCCTGCATGCACACGCTGTGGGCGAGGGTTCAGGATGATTCTTGCACTGATTTCCCTCCACGGCTGTCAGTTGCAGAGCAGAAGTCAGCCCTGGGAGTCCTTCTGGCCAGCATCCTCTTCGTCCTGACCTTGCTGTTCCTGGGGCTGCAGAGACGCCAAGGTAAGAAAGCGCCTGGACACCGTGGGTTCTATCCCTGACCCCCTCACTTAGAGATCAGATGCTGTGAACACCGGCACGCCTAGACCAGGAATAAAGCCAGCCCAGGCCCAGCTCTTGGGGTTACCCCACTGACAGCAACCTCGTTCCCTCCTGTTTCCTCCTAGCTACCTCACCAATGTCTCCCAAAACCTCGAGGCACTCTGGGTAGCTGCTCTCCTGCCTTAAATGTAAGAGATTCACATTTTCCCAGAAGGACTCTGAGCTGAGTCCCAGACTCCAAAAGGCCTCAAGAAAGCTAAAAAGAAGGCATGGATCACTGACTCTGGATTTCTGCAGGCCCTTACCCTCCTTCATTGCACACCCTGGGCCAATATACCAAGGGAGAGAGTGTGGAGAGGTGGCAGGGTGGCAGGAAGGCAGAGGTCTGGGTGGAGCTTGAGACCTGAGCCAGCTTGGAGGTGGAGGTGTGGGGCTGGAAAAGATGCCAGAAAAAAAAATTCAGAAAGGAGCAGGGGAAGGACAGTGGGACAGGGTGGGAATTGGACGAACATACACAGTCACTGAACTCTGTCCAGATAAAAGCACCACATGTCCTCGGAAGCAAAGCTTCTCCACTTCCCTGTCTTTCCCCACTCGGGGCCCTGCCTCCCAGCCTTGCTACTCTACCTGCCAAGTGTCCGAGATGTGAAACAGAGACCTTCAGAGGTGGCCCCCAGGGCCCCATCCCAGCTGCTCTATGTAACCCTGAGCTGTGGTTAAGCTCCTACCCCTTTGGACGGCTGCTGGACATTGTAGGACTCTACATGCCCCTCACCCCCTCAGCTGCAGGGGAGAGATTGCTCCTTTTAGTCATTTCTAGAACGGGTCTGGTCAGTACACTGGACTTGACAGCAGACGGCTGTGCGTGAGGGGCGTGGGGAGCAGAGCGCCTGGCCCAGGACCCAGGGGAGGTGGCGGCAGCCGTCTGAGAAGACCTGCAGGTTCTGTCAGTGAGATGCCACTCAGCTTCCTGCCACGGGTTCCTGTCACTCACACCTGGAAGAGCCGCCGGGTGGCAGCAGGCATGAAGGCTGAGAGCGGAGACCACTTCCCCTGCCAACACCCAGACCTTTCATCTTGAGAGGACGATTGCACATGTCAGCCACCCTTCCGGCCCAAAGCACCGTGGGAAGGGAACCAAAGAGAACCACCACCCTCCGCCCCGCCGAGGTCACTCCAGCCCAAACAACAGCTGAGTCGCGTTAGTGGTAGGAAGCTGTATTTTTTGGCCTTTGTTCAGAATACAGGAAAGTGGTAAATGCATGCCTTTGGTGGAAGTACATCTGTTACTATTCTGTACATGGAGGAGAGTGGGGTTAGGAAAAAAGACCGAGAAGTGACGACAGACACACAGTGGAGACCCCGCACCGTCTCCCAGCAAACGAGGAGGGGCTGTGGGGCCTCGGCTCCACGTGGCCGCCAAGCCCGGGCGCAGGTGCATGTGTGCTTGCGCACGTGGGTGTGGGTGCGGGGGTGGGGACAGCGAAGACACAGAAGAGGGGACAGGCGGGGTGAGAAAGAGTGGAAGGGCTCCGTCCCCAGAAGCACAGAGCGGACTGCCTCTGGGACAGGCGGGGCAGAACCCAGAAGTGATCTCCTGTGACACGGCGGCCCAGGAGGGCAGCTTTGCTCCAGGCTTGGGACACATCGAGGCCAGTGGTGGTTCTTCTCTGGCGGTGACCCCCTGCGTTAGGCAAGGGGAGCCCAGGGGAGAGTGGAGGCCTTCGAGGGGGGCCGTGAGGAGGGCACACTGACTGCCTTCGTCCAGCTCTTCCGTCCCACCCTGGGGCAGGACGAGGGGAGGGGAGGGTCGGGGCGGAGGGAGAGGCAGGGGGGTTGTGCGTCGTGAAATGCTACTGCATGGAGGGCGAGCCAGCCCAGCCTGGCCCCCTGCCGCCTCCCGCTGGCGGACGGCTGGACGGGAGGCATGAGGGGACCAGGTGGGGCGGAGGGCCCAGTCTGGCCCACTCGGTGCCCTTTCCTGAGGCCCAACCCCAGCCCCTGAGACAGGCCGAGCCACCCCGTCCTCGGGTCCCACTGTCTGTGCCACAAACCACACAGACAAGGGGGGAGCGGAGGAGGCAGCGTGGAGTCCAGGTGGACGGGGTGCTCTGGGATGGGAACGAACTGTGGCAAGAACAGAGGCCACTCTGGGTGGGGAGGCCCTGAGGCGGCACAGGGCCCACAAGCAGGCCTGTCTGTTGACATCCACCTCAACCCCGGGGCTGGGTCGCTGCGGGCACTGGGCTCCCTCAGCACTCAGAGCACAGCCGGGCCCCCCTTGTCTTTAGCAAGTTCACTGGGGGAGTATTGGGGGGTAAGGACTCCCCAAGGGTCCAGGGCTCCTCACCTCCAGCCCCTCATCCTCCTCCATCAACAGGAAGGAGCAACAGGAACCTCAGAACGAGAGGGTGAGAAGTGACTTCCTCCAGGCTTGTTATTTTCGGGTTAGGCCCTGGACACGCTGTGTCTCTATAACCCACAGGCATCCTCTCTTTATCTATGCCAGTAAAATTCAGTGAGAGTCTCAAACTCTGGCTAAATGAAATTATTTGACGCCCTCATGAGCAACACAGAATGGTGTAGAGAACATGGACAAGCGCCCCATCCAGATATGAGCTGGCGGGGCTGCTTCTAGGACGGGAACGGGAGTCCTGGCATTTTTTCGCTATGAATATGTGTCCTCCAGGTCGCTGGAGGACAAAATAAAAGGTGGTAAGATCCCTGAAGACAGAAAATCTTAAGACTAACAGATGGGACGTCCCTCTGAAAAACAGGCTCGACTTTCTTAAGGCATCCTGCACCAGGCCCAGGCTGGACTGCAGACCCGGTCCAGGCTCCCCTGCAAGGCCTGGCCCAAGAGAAGAACTCCAGGTGAGGGACATTCTCCCAGCTGTCCCCAGCCTCCTCCTGCCAGCAGCCTGGCCTGGCTTTTCTTGGCAACACCATGAGCACAAGCCTCTTCTCCTCCCCCTAGTCCTGGCTCCTTCTTGGGCAGGAAATACAGGAAAGTGGTAAATGCATGCCTTTGGTTCCTAGGCCCTCCGCCTCCAACCCTTTGGGGGAACTTGAGAGAGCGTGAGAGGGGAGGAAGGAGATGCCCGCTGTTGTTTACCAGGCAGTTACCTCAAGACTGCACCATGAGCAGCATTTCCGGTGTCGTGGGACCGAGTGCAAATGAAAGCAACAAAGGAGGAGTGGGCGATTGCGAAGCGGGGCTGGGACGGAGGAAGGTGGACACGGCAGTGCCGGGGAGAGACGGAGGGAGAGAGGGACATGAGTCCAGACAGCCGGGGGGAACAGGGGCGGGGTGGCACGTTCTCAAGCAAAAAAGTAGACTGGACACAGGAATCGGGAGGTCCCAGATGGCAAAGAGAGAGACAAGAGACAACAAGAGGGCACATGACATCAGGTTACTCGACACCAGGGGTGGCCGCGGGTGTCCCATCCCCACGGGCACCCGCCACCCATGCCGGTGACACAAGAGCACAGCCCCCCTCCTCAGAACAGGAGGGACCACCGTCCCCCACAGTCCTGCAGAGGGAAGGCTGGTCCATCCAGGAAGCCCCTTCTGCCCTCCCGCACCCAACGATGACCCTCCCTGCTGCCCTGGCAGCGATCTGATCTCCGTACCTCAGTCAGAGCAGCCCCACTCCCCAGGCAGGCAGGCAGGCAGGCAGGGCTGGGAGGAGACTCCGGGACCTTCCCACCTCTTCACCCCACCAGCAACCTCAGCGATACTTACTTACAATAACTACCACGATGATGGCACAGATGGCTCCCAGCATGATCATCATCTGGGGGAACATGGACAAAGAGTGAGCCCTTGGGTTCAGAGAAGGAGGGAAGGAGCCTCGGGCTGGGGACGCGAGAGCAGCACCACCCCAGTCCTGGGGAACAGTGGAAGAAGCCACTCGGCCCCCAGAATAGCTGGAAGCCTTCTAACCCCCGCCCCCGCCCCCTGTCTCTTATACACATCTCACAATTGCACTCACCTCACATGCTCGTAAAGTAATGCTCAAAAT
>SJYT01041180.1:661642-695692 GCA_006410635.1 Cephalophus harveyi
CTCCACCACAGCTGGAGCTTCTTGAAAACCTCAGAGCATCTGCGACCTTCTCCTTTTCCCCTCTTCCTGTAGCCTGGAGGCTTTCAAAGGAACACCAGAGGAGATGCAAACTTTGAACCTTTAGTCATCTGGTCATTGTTCATCATGAAGTGTTCAGCCCATTCCCCAAGAGCTGCAGGTGTTTAAATATGTATCCACCCCAGCCATTGTGTCGACATCGGTGTGTCTTCGGAAGGGACAGATAAGAATTTTTGTAGGGGTCCTCTGAGAAAAAGCAGCTTTACTAACCCCTCCAAACTCCTCAAGGTCTCCAGGGCCCCCAGCGAGTGTTCTGAGTGCTCTAGCGTACCCTGGTGGCTAGCTCGGGTAATGCAGCTTAAGAAGGCGGCTATCCAGATTTCCTCCCAAGAGAGGAGCCAACAGAGGATGCGGAAACATTCCACATTCCACAGAGAATGTGGTACCTAAGGATTTTCCTGTCTCCTGTGCGTTGAGACACAGGAAAATAACAGAGAAGGGACGGGAGCACTCACCTTGCAGTTTTTCCACCAGTACTTCCTCTTTAGCTTGGCAGCGCTGCTCTCAAATTGAGATGCACCCGCCTGCAGGGCGTCGGCTCGGTCATCCAGCTCTGAGAGCTTCTGGTCCCTCTCTAGGACCTTGTCCACATTTACACGTATGATGTCCACAACCTGAGCAGGGCATGGGAACACAGAGCGGCTAAGCTCCCCCAGAGCTGGGGCCAGCACCCCAAGGCTGCCCTGCCTAACTCTACAGGATGCCCTGCCTCCCAGAGCTGTTAACTGCCTCTCTACATAAAGAGAAGTTTCCAGACTCCCATGATTTGGAAACTCAGAGAAAAAGCTATCCACCTACCTCCTCCACTTGTGCCTGGGTCTGCTGCAGTCGTCTGTTACTGGTCATATTAGGAGGAGGGCCAGGGGGACCCCCACCTGGGGCAGCCCCTTCTGCCCCTTCAGTGGGTGGCTGAGCTGGAGCAGACCTTTGGAGAGAAGGGTACAGAGACAAGAAAGGAATCCCGTGCATTCTCGCCCCGCAGCACCAAGATGGTGGCAATAAGGTTATACGCAAACAGCAGGGGTCTAGCTCCTTGGCAATGTCAAGTGGGGAGATACGATACAGAGACGCAAGGCAAAAAACAAAAGATCTTGCAACTGATGGGGCCCAGCGACACCATGGGTGGAGGGTGGCGTCAAGAGCTCTCATCTGGGCTGTCCTCTGACCCAAACTCAAACGCATACTCTGGCACGATGGCTACAGGGACAAATGGGCCAGTCGTACCCGAACTGTCGTTTCTCTACCTCCCAGAAGTCAACCTGGAAAACTCCAATCCAGGTTAGGAGAATTATGTGCAAAAAAACTAAACCTTCAGGACAAGCTTTGGAGAAGGAAATGGCAACCCACTCCAGTAGCCTTGCCTGGCAAATTCCATGGATGGAGGAGCCTGGTGGGCTACAGTCCATGGGGTCGCAAAGAGTCAGACATGACTGAGCGACTGAGCAAGCACTCAGGACAACCGTACAGACTAACAGCTCTTTTTTTTTTTTGCAAAGGCTGAATATAAAAATAAAGGCCAAGCGGACAGCCTCTGCTGAAGGGGAGTCAGTTATTGGTATGTTTCACATAGTGACTATAGTGTGTCGTGGCCACTGTAGGACGACTTGGAGAATCACCAAAGGCCTCTGTAGTTGAAGTGAGTCAGAACTGTTTGCTTGCTTCATTTTTTGGCAGAGAAGGTTGGGGGTTCACTTAGATAGAACCGGGGCCCAAACCAATTGTGTTAATTGTGAGACTGTTCCAAGAGCCTAGGCAGGAAACAAAAATACTGGACACAGTCCTCAATGTATAGGCATCAGGGACATTCTGTCCCTTCTTTTTCTAGATTTGGCATCAAGTCTAGGAGACTCTCCTAGTTCTTTATGTCCCAAAGAGAAATCTTGGTTTACACTGAATATATACAGAGACCATTCTCTTTCTCCCTTAGCCTTAGGGTGGGGGAATAATCTAGCATGAAAAAAGTGTTAGTCGCTCATTTGTGTCCAACTCTTTGCAACCCCATGGATTGTAGCCCTCCAGGCTTCTCTCGCCATAGGATTTCCCAGGCAAGAATACTGGAGTGGGTTGCCATTCCTTTCTCCAGGGGATCTTCCCAAATCAGGGATCGAACCCAGGTCTCCTGCATTGCAGGCAGATTCTTTACCATCTGAGCCACCGAGGAAGCCCCATCAAGCATGGAGTCCTCCAAATAAATCCCCCTCCATGTCTCCCAACACATAGAAGCTAAATTCATGTCCTAAAGAATTTTCAGAAGTCTAACCTAAGGCGTGAGCTGTTCTCTGCCAAGGAAGAACTCATAGGTAGGAGAGAAATTGCTCAAATTTGATGGAGAAGAGAAATTACAAGAACTCCTCAAACAGAAGCAGAATCTCACAAAGCACACCTCAACAGAGCAGTCCAAGAGTAAATGTGCTACGGATGAACCATCACAAAGTCACCAAAAAGGAAAAGCCTTGACTATTCACAATAGAACTAATACCCAGAAGTTCCTCCTCTCTAAGTAAATTTCAGTCTAAAGAGACAGAGAATAACCCCTCAGAAAGGCTATTCTAGCAGATGACACCTGACCCATCCCAGTTAAAAGAATTGTTTTGCCATTTCCCTTTAAGGCACAAAAGAGGCAAAGGAAAGATACTGAGCTCTGGAAGCCACTAGACTCCTCTGCTACTACTGAGCTAAGCAATCTAGTTCTCTGATGAAAGTGGAAAATTCAATGAGTAGGAAGCAGCCGATGTTTGGTCTTGGAAGCGGTCCAGGCTGGTGGCACCAATGACAAGATTAAGGTCAGAGACCTCGTGACACCCTTCTAGTCACCATGCTTTCCTCACCTCCTTCCTTCATCCCACATGGATGCTATTGGGAACCAGTCAGCGGAGAAGGCTCCCCCTGCCCAAAATGAAAACACAGAGCATTCTAGGGCTTGGCCAAAACACGAAAACTACCATATACAGTTAAAACTGTAGAAATCAAATACAAATAGTTACAAAGCTTTGGAAGGGACCATTTCACTTACTACTTGTTGGGAGTTGGGAACATGCAGGAGTAACATATCCAAGGCTAGTTATAAGCCTTATGTAACATAAGTACATCTTTCCCTTTTTTTGTCACCAAGAGAAGCAACATGAATACGTCTTGGACCAGGCCAGGACTCTGGGCAAGAACGGGAAGTTCTTCCATTTGTCTAGCTATAGTTCTCCCTTAGGATCTTGAGACAGGGATGACCATGACCGGATGACTAAACTGATTATTAGAGGCTCAACCTAATGTGTTAAGGGAAGGTGGAGGTGCAGGAATGGTCCTCAGCTCTATTTCTCTCCCAAATACTTGGCTAAGACTCCCTGACAGGAAAACACCTCCTCTATGGGTCGCCTTGGGATGAATGGCTGCTTGGAATTGCATACCACTGCCCCTGGAGTCCTTGTGAGCTGCTCACCAGAGAACTGGCAGACAAGTTTCTGAAGCTTTGCTCACTACCAAGAGGGGGCTGCTCATCGCGATCGGGTTGAGGGGTGTACACAAATGCAGACGCTGCAGAGCAACCCAAGCAGCTAACTGGCAGGTGCGCCCATGACTATCCTTCCAAAGCCCTAAGTACCGCCTTGATCAGTGACAAGAAAGAGCCTGGAGCCCCTCTCGGGTGTCTCCACGCCCCACCTTCGCCGGAGACCCGACTGAGGAGTCCCGCAGGCGAGAGGAGAGGGGGCAGTGAATGTGGGACCCCCGCGCCCCGGCCGCGCCCGTGCGGTGCCGGCTGCGGCTGGTGCAGGAATGGGGTGCTACCTCCACTCCCGAAGGGGTGGCCCGGCCCGGGGGCGGCGCGCGGCGGTGGTTCCCCGCGCCGCCGCAGCTGCTGCAATGCGCCATTTTCGGTCCCGCAGAGTCCGGCGCTGGGGTGAGTGTTGGCAACGAGGTGTCGCGCCCCCCACATCAGAGTCAACTCACATGTCACCGAGAGAAGAATGAGAGGACCGTTTCCTCTCCGGAGTCTGCGGCTAGACACCCGATCGGAAAACGCTGCGGTGAAGCCGCCCGCACCTCCGAGCTCCGCCTCTAGCTGCCCACCGGAGGTCTAACTGCGGTGGAACTTACTGCAGTTGCCGCGCTGGCCCCAGTCTTTATCAGTGCTGGCCACGCCCCCAGATCAAGCTGACAACCCTGCAGCCCAATCCATGCCCAGGACGGGCGCTAGTCCCCGAAGCGAAGGCCGAACAAGGCCTAGAGTGCCCGCCCCTGAAAATTGGCCAATCACAGCTCTCTTCTCATTCGGACTCTGGAAAGGAGCTGCACCGGGAGGACCTGACCAATACAACTCTGGCTTGCTTACCTGTCTAACTAAGCGAAGGGGTTGGGTGGAACTCGGCGCCAACCCTCTGGAAAGGCGGCTCCAGTAGTTTGAATTGGACCTTTTTTTGGTGCCTCCCAGCCAATCGCTGAGCAGTTCCTCGCGTCTGGGCTCGCCCACGGCCCGTCTCCAGCCAATCACGAAGCTTCCCCCGACAATGATGGGCGGGCCCTCGGCTCTCCGGGACCAGGACTCCCGAGCCCTGGGAGCTGCGGGTGTTCGTTCGTTCGGCGATCTAGGCAGGGTCCAGGTACCCGCACCCTGCCCATGTCCACCTCATCTCCCTGCCTTTGACAAACAGCTCTGAGGAGGCTGATTCCATCAAGGCAGAGCCGCAGGCTCCCGGGGTCAAAGTAAATATTACAGCTCCTGTCGTCCGATCTGCACAACCAACAAGCCCCTCACGCAACGTAAATTTGACTCCCCCTTCCCTCTGCGCCTCCTATTCATCCCTGGTAGTTTACCACGTCGACTGAGTTACCCAAACCAGAAACCTGGAAACTATCTTAGATTTCCTTCCCGTTCATTTTCACCTGTCCTCTAACAATTCACCAAGTTCTTCTTAGTAGTTCAAGTATTCTCTTCCCTCGTCTCCCTGTCCCACTTCAGATTATTATCTTACCTGGATGCCATCAGTTGTAAAACTATTACTTTATGTCCCAATGAGTAAAAAGGTAACAAATACACTGTGACATGATGCCTTCTTATCACTTTGATTTTTTATTTTGTATTTATTGAAAGTGTAGGTTTCTATAGGTATAGGTTTTTATCATACTTCATTCCCATGGAAAAACATAAAAAGGAAAACAGAAAAGAGTAACACGGTAACAGTGTTCCTGAAATCTCACAGACAGCAAATTTTATGATTCATTTTTTTGACTCAGATGTGCATGATTTCCACACAATGTAGTCCTCTGTGCGTGCCATCAAGGCTTTGGTGATGCAGCATTTCTTAAAGGAATGTTCCTTTTCTGTCTCTGGAATTTTCTTCCAAGCCTCAGACACCTATTTGACAAATTTTGATTCTTATGAGCCAGTATGACAAATACAGTGTGACTGTTCTGGCTAATAGTTATAGTCAAACATTCCAATTTATATGTTCAAATGAAAAAAAAAAGTGCCAAGTGGCCTCTTAAAATTAATGAAATATAATATCTTCCTGTTTCATCTTGCCCCTCAGTTATAACTATCCTCTAAGAAACCACCAGGGTGATCTACCCAAATGTCACAACCCTACTTAAAAACTTTAAACAATTAGAAACATAATGCATTGATCATGTGTTTATCCTATCCCCCTTCTGAAACCACATCGAAATGAGAATTTGTAAAAATTGAAAACAAATTATAAACCCTTAAGGACAAATAGAATGGAAGGAATTGGTCCTGACAGCATGAATAGCTAAATATGCCCATCAGATTCATATGAGATTGCAAAAAAAAAAAAAAAAAAAAACAGAGAGGTTCCAGTTTAGGCTTATTACAGATAAAGCTGCCATGCACATTCATGTGCAGATTTGTGCCATGCATCGTGCCAAGTCACGTCAGTTGTATCCAACTCTGTGACCCTATGGACTGTAGCCCGACAGGCTCCTCTGTCCATGGGATTCTCCAAGCAAGAATACTGGAGTGGGTTGCCATGCCCTCCTCCAGGGGATCTTCCCAACCCAGGGATCAAACCTGAGTTTCTAATGTCTCCTGCATTGGTAGGCAGGTTCTTTACCACCAGTGCTGCCAGGGAAGCCCATGTGCAGGTGTGCGTGAACATAAATTTTCATTGCTCTGAGATAAATGCCCAAGAGTGCAATTGCTGGGTGGTAAAGTAAATACATGTTTAGTTTTGTAAGAAACTGCCAAACTGTTTTTCAGAATGGCTGTACCATTTCAGAATCCCACCAGCAACATAGGAAGAATCCAGTTTTTCCACATCCTCATCAGCATTTCAGAGAAGTATTGGAGAAAGCAACCCACTCCAGTACTCTTGCCTGGAAAATCCCATGGACGGAGGAGCCTGGTAGCTACAGTCCATGGGGTCACGAAGAGTCGGACACAACTGAGCGACTTCACTTTCACTTTTCACTTTCATGCCTTGGAGAAGGAAATGGCAACCCACTCCAGTGTTCTTGCCTGGAGAATCTCAGGGTTGGGGGAGCCTGGTGGGCTGCCGTCTATGGGTCGCACAGAGTTGGACACGACTGAAGCGACTTAGCAGCAGCAGCAGTAGAAGCAGCAGCATTTGGTGTTGTCACTTAAAAAAATTAGCCATTCTAATAGGTATATAGTGATATATTGTTGTGGTTTTAATTTTTGTTTCCCTAAAAGCTAATGATGTTGAATATAATGTGTTCATTTGCCATCTATATATCCTCTTTGTTGAAAGATCTATTCATGTCTTTTGCCCATTTTTTAATTGGGTTGTTTATTTTTTTGCCTTTGAGTTTTAAGCATTATTTAAATATTCTAGATAAAGTACTTTGTCAGCTAAATAGTTTCTCCCAGTCTCTCTTTTGTCTTTTCATCCCTTTAACTGGAACTTTCATAGAGTAAACATTTTCAATTTTGTTAAGATCCAATTTATGAACTTGTCCTTTAATGCATCACTTTCTGTGTCACACTTTGCCTAGCCCTAGAGTCTCATACTTTTCTCCTATTTTATTTTCCAAGAGTTAGATAATTTTGTTTCATAATCCATTTCGAGTTAATTGCTGTATGAGGTGTGACATTTAGGTCGGGGTTCTTTTTTTTTTTCAATGGATGTCCAATTGCTCCAGGACTGTTTGTTGAAAAAGAAACCCTTCCTCCATTAAACTGCTTTTGCATCTTTGTCAAAAATCAGTTGGGCTGGGAATTCCCTGGCTGTCCTGTGGTTAAGATTCAGCACTTTCACTGCTGCAAGTTCAGACTAAATCCCGGCCAGGGAAGAGCCCACAAGCCATGCAGAGCCACCAAAAAAAAAAAAAAGACAAGGGAAAACCAGCTGGGCATATTTGTGCAGGTCTGTTTCTGGGTTTTCTATCCGGTTCCATTGATCTATGTGTGTGTCCTTCAGTAAGCCTTAACATCAAGTAGAATTATTTCTCCCATTTTATTGTGCTTCTCCAAAGTTGGTTTAGCTATTCTAGATCCTTTGCCTAAAAGATCATTTTTAAAAGGCATTTATGTAAACTGGCAAGAAAGTAGATTATTTAAGGACCAAAAGACTAAGTGAACGCTGGTGCCTGGAGAGATAACGGGGCACTGAAGCCTGTTTTGCCTTGAGGGCATTTGCTTAAACGTTTAATTTAGGCATGGTGGCCTCATAGGGTGCCATTGTGGCATAGGAGACAGAACCCAGGGCCTCCGTAGAGTTGGAGATCTAATAGAAGGCCCTACCATAAAGTCAGAACCCCAAAGGACTATATCCTCACCTAAGAGTGAATTTAAAATATGCTAATATCTGAACTGCCCCTATGGAACTACATAGAAAATCTGCTCATCTGAAACCTAGGTAGCTACTAGAGAACTATTCTTTTTTCTTTTAAATATATGCAGATAGGGCTTCCCCAGTGGCTCACCAGTAAAGAATATATCTGCCAATGCAGGAGACATGGGTTCCATTCCTAATTTGGGAAGATCCCACATGCCACAGAACAACTAAGCTTGTGTGCCACAGTCACTGATCCTGTGCTCTAGAGCCCGGGAACCGCAACTACTGAGGCCACATGTCACAACTGCTAAAGCCCAAGCACCCTAGAGCCCATGCTCTGCAACAAGAGTAGCCAGCGCAGTGAGAAGCCAACACACCGCAACTAGAGAGTAGCCCCTGCTTCCCATAACTAGAGAAAAGCCCGTGCAGCAACAAAGACCCAGCACAGCCCCAAATAAATGAATGATAAATAAAATTACAAAAAAACATAGTTATAAATATATGCAGACACTTTATAATCAACGCTGTGGTTTTTCTGTCTGAATTCTTTATTGGTCCTACAAACAAAATAGCAAGAACTTAAAATATTTCCAGGTTGACAGTGCCACCAAGCACGGGCTGTAGCAATGCAAGTCCTCTCTCTGGATGAGCTTATCTTCGATCTAGGCCTTGGGGAATTTCCACAGGTACAGTTCCAAGAAAAATAAATCATGGTCAAAAATTGGAAACAAATAAGGAACAAAGAACCAGGAGCAAGAGCCAACAAAGATGGAGATAGGAAGTAAGAAAATTAGAAAATCGAGCCAAATAGTTCAACATCTGATTAATAGGCCTTCTGCAAAGAGAAAACAGGATATGAGGGAGAAATATTACAAAAGAAATACAAGGGGAAAAAATCTGAATTGAACAAGTCTTTCTGGATTAAATAGAACACCATGTGCCTAGCATAGTGAAAGGAAAAGAATCAGGTCAAGACACATCTTTGTGAAATCTCAGAATATTAGGGGAAAAGAGAAGATCCTAAAAGATTTCAAGAAGACAGAGAGAGGGAGAGGGACTTCCCTGGTGGTCCAGTGCATAAGAATCCACTTGCCAATGCAGGAGATTCGAGTTTGATTCCTCATCCCTCAGAGCAGCTAAGCTGGTGTGTTACTACTACTGAGCCTGAGCTCTGGAGCCTGTGCTCTGGAACAAGTGATGCCACTGCAGTGAGAAGCTGGAGCACCGAAACGAGAGAGAAGCCTGCCCAGCAACAGAGACCCAGCACAGCCAAAAATAAACAAATAACCAAAGATGTTTTAAAAGAAAAGCGTAAGAATGCCTTGGGGAGACTCAAGGATAGAGTTGTGTGTTGAATTGCATCCTCCCCAAAATTTTTATGTAGAATTCCTAACACTCAGATCTTAGAATATGCCCAGGTTGTTGCAGAGATAATTAACTGAGATGAGGTCATATTGGTGTAAAATGGGCCCCTACTCCACTATGACTGCTGTCATAGAGTGGGGAAGCTTGGAGAGACATGCACGGGGAGAATGCCTTGTTCACATTCAGGTAGATATCTGCCTGATATGTCTATAAGCCAAGGAACACCAGACAGGGCCAACAAACCACTAGAGGCCAGGAGAGAGGCATAGTTCACCCTCTTGATGAAAGTGAAAGAGGAGAGCGAAAAAGTTGGCTTAAAGCTCAACATTCAGAAAATGATCATGGCATCTGGTCCCATCACTTCATGGGAAATAGATGGGGAAACAGTGGAAACAGTGGCAGACTTTATTTTTTTGAGCTCCAAAATCCCTGCAGATGGTGACTGCAGCCATGAAATTAAAAGACGCTTACTCCTTGGAAGAAAAGCTATGACCAACCTAGATAGCATATTCAAAAGCAGAGATATTACTTTGCTGACTAAGGTCCGTCTAGTCAAGGCTATGGTTTTTCCAGTGGTCATGTATGGATGTGAGAGTTGGACTGTGAAGAAGGCTGAGCACTGAAGAATTGATGCTTTTGAACTGTGGTGTTGGAGAAGACTCTTGAGAATCTCTTGGACTGCAAGGAGATCCAACCAGTCCATTCTGAAGGAGATCAACCCTGGGATTTCTTTGGAAGGAATGATGCTAAAGCTGAAACTCCAGTACTTTGGCCACCTCATGCAGAGTTGACTCATTGGAAAAGACTTTGATGCTGGGAGGGATTGGGGGCAGGAGGAGAAGGGGACGACAGAGAATGAGATGGCTGGATGGCATCACTGACTTGATGGCCGTGAATCTGAGTGAACTCTGGGAGTTGGTGATGGACAGGGAGACCTGGCGTGCTGGGATTCATGGGGTCGCAAAGAGTCGGACACGACTGAGCGACTGAACTGAATGGTACTTTGTATACAGCAATCCCAGAACACTCACACACCTGTCTTGAACTAGTACATGTGTTGGATTCCCAAAACAATCAACAAATTTTGTACTATATCACATATGCGTGATAAAAATACCAGAAGGGACTGATTTGTTATGAATATTGATAAGTTTAGGAAACCAACTGGAGTAAACAAATCCAAGTGTTTCTTAGACTATGAATGACCCTGAAGACAAAAATAGAACATTGTTTTTTCTGGGGGACCTTTAGGTACAGAAGGCAGAGTTAATCCTATTCTTCAGTTCATGACACATGATCTCTACGTATGCATAAAAAGATTTTGTTTCATTTTTTGTTCTTTTTCCTTATTCCCCTTCCCAGCCATAGACAGCATTATAAATTGTCTGATATTTATAATTTTGTCTTTTTGCAAAATGGGTACTGTCTTCCATGTGTATATTTTTAATCTACATAAATGATATCATGTTTTAAATCTGTGTTTTTCCACTCACCTGGAAGTTTTAAAGAGGAAAATTGTACAATTTGTAAATGAGCAGTTTGCTCTTTCGTTCCAATTCTCATATCCATTTAATTCCTTCCCTCCTCTGTTCTTTCCTCCCTTCCTTTTTTTTTTTTTTGTATAACACTAACTAGGACCTTCAGTACTAAGTTAAAGTACAGCAGCACTAGAGGGCATTCTAGTCTTGCTGATCATAAGGGAATTGTTTAATCACTAAGTCATGTCTGACTCTTTGCAACTCCATTGACTGTAGCCTGCCAGGCTCCTCTGTCCATGGGATTCTCCAGGCAAGAACACTGGAGTGGATTGCCATTTCCTTCTCCAGAGGGGTCTTCCCGATCCAGGGAGGGGACCCTTGTCTCCTGCATTGCAGATGGGTTCTTTACCACTGAGCTACCTGGGAAGCCCACCCTTAAGGGAATATATATCCACTCAACATCTGGCGTGGATCTCCAGGGTGTCACCTTTACCAAATTAAGGAAATGTCCATCCTTCTGTTCTTAGGGTTTTTAAAATTATAAATAGGAGCTGAATTACTTAACTTCCCTTTTCTATATCGACTAAGATCACAGAGAACTATACTCTCATCTTTCAAAACAGGAAGCTAATAGATGTCTAAAGCTGCTAAATCATGAACAGCAGGAGGGCATTTTATTTCAAATTATGATGACAAATACCAGAAAAGTTCAAAAAAGTAAAAGCTTTTCATTCTGGGAAGCTAGTCTGGAAGATGGATAAGGCAGGAGATTGCTGTTTTTGTCATATAACTTTCCGTTTTTTTAAATTAACTATATATACATGTATTACTGATTTTTTAAGAAAGCTTAATTTAGCCATAAAGTGAGATATGATTCATGTACCGTATGAACCTACACATTTAGTATACAATCACACGATTTTTAGTATATTCATAAAGTCGTGCAGTTATCACTACGAATTCCAGAACACTTACATCAACCCAAAAGGAACCCGTGTACCTGTTGGTAGTCATCTCCCATCCCTCACTCCTTACGTCATCCCCTGGCAACAACTCATCTACCTTTTGTCTCTTGTGGTCTGCCAATTCTGGACACTTCATATAAATGGAACCATATAATATGTAGCCTTTGTGACTGGCCTCTTTCATCTTTCAAGGTTCCTCCATGTTACAGCAGTACCTTTTTTTTTTTAATCATTGTATTTATTTTCAGCTGTGCTGGGTCTTCACCGCTGCTTAGACTTTTCTCTAGTTGCGGTGATCAGGGGCTGCGCTCTAGCTGCAGTACACGGGCTTCTCACTGCAGAGCACGAGCTCCAGGGCATGCAGGCTTCCCTAGTTGCAGCACATGGGCTCTAGAGCGCGGGCACAGGAGTTGTGGTACCCAGGCTTAGTTGCTCTGCACCAAGTGGGATCTTCTTGGCCCAGGGATCAAACCCATGTCCCCTGCATTGGCAGGTGGATTCTTTACTAATGAGGGAAGCCCCCTCATTCATTTTTATAGCTGAGTAATATTTCATTGTATACATAGACCACACTTTGTTTATCCATTTGTCAGTTGATGGAGATTTGGGCTGTCTCCTTTCCAGCTATTCTGAATAATGCTGCTAGGAAATTTGTCAAGTTTTTGTGTGACTGTTATCAGTTCTCTTGGGTGTATACCTAGGGGAGGAATTGCTGTGTCATATGGTAACTCTCTCTATACCTTTTTGTGGAAGTGCCAGTTTTCCTAAATGGTTGCACCATTTTACTAAAGGTTAAGTCTTAATGGTTCTTTTATTTTAAACAAGTATTCTTGTTCATTTGTCTGTGCCAGGTCTTAGTTGAAGCACATGGGATCTAGTTTCCTGACCAGGGATTGAACCCCAGACCCCTGCATTGGGACCGTGGAGTCTTAGCCAGAGGATCACCAGGGAAGTCCCCTTAATAGTTCTTATAGTCTTCATCATAATCTGACTCTGGCCTCCATCTCCTGCCCGATTTCTCATTAGCTCTGCCAACAAATGCCGTTCACAGCTTTCCCATATGTGCCAGGCTGTTTCTCACCTCTGACCTTTGTTTCAGTTTCATCTGCCTGGAAAGCAGGCTAACCTCCATACCGTATCTGTTAACTGCCTCCTCCAGAAAGCCTTCCCTGCCTTCATTCCTGCTCCCCTAGGATGAGGTAAGGGGCCCTCCTCTCTGTACCTATACCGTAGGTAATTAACATGCTTTAAATGCCGTAACAGATTTTACAATTACGCTTTTTCACCCTGTTTTATTGAAGTCTAGCTACTGTACATCAAAGTGATTCAGTTATACACATTCTTTTTTTTATATATTCTTTTTCATTATGATTTGTCCCAGGTTACATATAGTTGCATGTGCTACACAATAGGACCTTGTTGTTTATCCATCCTAAATGTGCTGAGGTGTAATAGTTTGCATCTACCATCCCCAAACTTCCAGTCATCCCTTTCCCTCCCTGTCTCCCCCTGTAACTATGCTTGTCTACCTTCTGCACTAGGAGGAATTCTTTAAATGCAGTTGGTTTTTTTCCCTTTGTATCCCTTGAACCTACTGGTAGCCTTCAATAAATGGCTGTTCAATGTGTGACTTCTAGACATTTACCAAGGGTCTACTAAGAGCCAGTATACAGAGAGACCAGATATGAGACTAGTACAGTGAACAAATGTGTGCAAGACAGTCCCTGCCCTGAATGGGGATGAGCCCTAGTCAATGGAGAAGATGGACACAGAGACATATAAAACCAAGCGAGATGAAAAAGCAAACACATGAGTTCAGGGGCTCGGACGACTCAAAGTAAAGGGACCTTAAAAAGTCTTCCTTTGTTTTCTTCCATTTTTCCATAGCCCTACACACACTCCAGAGGACTGTCATACCATTTACACTTGCCAAATTGTGTTAAATATTTTATGTGCATAATTTCATTTATTCCTCACACAACCCTACGAGAAAAGTATTTCACTGCTCCTAATAGACAGACTAAAAAAAACTAAGTCTCATAGAAGTTAATTCCTTTGCCCAGGGCCACAGAGTGTTACAGCTTGAGTTTAAGCCCATATCTGTCCAACCCCAAAGGCCATGTTCTTAATCAATATATGCCCCTCCCCAAACTATACTATACTACTCATATCAACCTAAAACATCCTTCCAAGAAACACAAATAGCACTTATAACTCACATAAAATATTTCTTTAAAAACAATACATCAAATACTTTCCTTATTTCATTTTGCAAATATTTACTGACAGCCTCACACACTGGGCTTCCCTGGTGGCTCAGACGGTAAAGAATCTGCCTCCACCACAGGAGACCCAGGTTTGATCCCTGGGATGGGAAGATTCCTCTGGAGAAGGTAATGGTTACCCACTCCAGTCTTCCTGCCTGGAGAATCCCATGGACAGAACCTGGTGGGCTATGGTCCATGTGGTCAGAAACAGTTGAACACAACTGAGTGACTAACATTTTCACAGTTTCTTTCACTTCACATACACAAGGCACAGATAACACTCAATTTAACCCTAATCAATACACAATTCTAGAAACTGTAGCATATTTTTCTCTCAATTGAGTAATGTCAAACATTTAAGTTGATTTATAGCCGAGCAAGTTATCTAAAAGCAAGCCTCGGTAGTATAGTGGTTAGGCAGGCAGGTAGGCAGGCAGGCTAGGGTCCGTAGGTCAGGAGTTTGAATCTCAGGCCAGGCAGGTAGGTTAGGTAGGGCCCTAGAGTGCAAGGGACCGACCCCCTTGGTGTTGGAGAAGACTCCTGAGAGCCCATTGGACTGCAAGGAGATCCAACCAGTCCATTCTGAAGGAGATCAGCCCTGGGATTTCTTTGGAAGGAATGATGCTAAAGCTGAAACTCCAGTACTTTGGCCACCTCATGTGAAGAGCTGACTCACTGGAAAAAGACTTTGATGCTGGGAGGGATTGGGGGCAGGAGGAGAAGGGGACAACAGAGGATGAGATGGCTGGATGGCATCACTGACTGGATGGACATGAATCTGAGTGAACTCTGGGAGTTGGTGATGGACAGGGAGGCCTGGCGTGCTGCGATTCATGGGGTCGCAAAGAGTCGGACACGACTGAGCGACTGAACTGAACTGAAGTTATCTAAAACACAAAAAAGCAGCTAGTGTCATACTAAGGTTCATTATAGCTAGACGTACCCAGCCATCTCCCCCAAAATTGTGTTCCCTCACCATGTACCACCAACCACTCTTCTCTTCCTCACTGGCAATGTTCTACTTTTTTCTCTGCTTACTAAAATCCATCCTCTTGTATGGGGCCACTCCTGATTAGGCCAAAAGCATTCTCTTATCTAGATTATTTATCACCCACATCAGTTCAGTTCAGTTCAGGCCTCCCTGTTCATCACCATCTCTCGGAGTTCACTCAGACTCACATCCATCGAGTCAGTGATGCCATCCAGCCATCTCATCCTCAAAAAGATGTCCTTTTCATTATAGGGGACTGGAATGCTAAAGTAGGAAGTCAAGAAACACCTGGAGTCACAGGCAAATTTGGCCTTGGAATGCGGAATGAAGCAGGGCAAAGACTAATAGAGTTTTGCCAAGAAAATGCACTGGTCATAGCAAACACCCTCTTCCAACAACACAAGAGAAGACTCTACACGTGGACATCACCAGATGGTCAACACCGAAATCAGATTGATTATATTCTATGCAGCCAAAGATGGAGAAGCTCTATACAGTCAACAACAACAAGACCAGGAGCTGACTGTGGCTCAGATCATGAACTCCTTATCACCCACATCAGTGGTTTCCAAACACAGCTCATTAAAATAAACTGGCTGTTAAAATGAGAATGCCCTAAAATCAGCGGAGACATACTTTGACAAAGCAAAGGCCTAGAAACTATTGTGCATACATGCTCAGTCACATCCAACTCTTTGAGACCCCGTGGACTATAGCCCGCCAGGCTCCTTTACCTGTGGGATTTTTTAGGCAAGAATACTGGAGTGGGTTGCCATTTTCTATTCCAGGGATCTTCCCGACCGAGGGATCAAACTCTCATCTTTTGCATCTCCTGCATTGGCAGGCAGATTCTTTATCACTGCACCACCTAAGAAACAATCTAAACGTCTATTTAAAATGGATTTGGTTAAATCATTATGGCATATAATGTGAGGACAAAAAACTAAGTTACATTAAGTGAAAATGTAACTTCATGTGCATGGTATCCAGTTTTTCAGAAAGAAGATAGGTAGGTAGATAGATAAAACAATCTTGTACATGCACAGTATATATTAATATCCAGAAGGATTAAAAAGAATGTCATGCATGATTGCCTTGAAATGGAGCACACACAAAAAACAAACAGCTGTGAGGAAACTCATCTTACTCTTTTGTAATTTTACAATTTTGAACTATCTGCCTATATAGATGAATACATTTTAATTATTAAAAAAAACCCCACAAAACCCAAAAAGACTCTTAAGACTCAGCTCAGTTCTAAAGATCACAATCTTTGGGGGCAGGGACTAGACTTTTTAAACTGTTAAACTATGTAGAGATTCTGATGATCAATAAGGCTTAGGAACCACTCATATGGTACTTAAGGCCTCATATATTAAAGTGTACATATGAGACTATAACTTTATACCCATAACTAGAAAAGCATGGGAAAATATTTTATACTGTTTTCCCTATAGTTCTCATCTCAGAAGAGGTACTCAATAAATATTTTTTGACAAGGATGGTGTAAAAGTATAACTATTTTTCTATGACATTTCATTCCAGTGCAGAAAGGTTTTTAAAAATACATTTAACACGACATTATGGGACAATTTAAAATGACCACTTTCAATATATGAAGGGCCAAACATCAAAAGTGCCAACAATGATTTTTTAATTTTTTTAAACACCACAGGTATGGCTAGACTGCAAGAGCAAGTGGTGAAGTACAAAGGTAAAACTGTAAGACTTAGGGATGAGTTCCACTTCCTCCTTGCATGAATGAGCAAAACTAGCATCTACAGGAAACTAAAGTTGTGGATAATGGATTACAAATGAGTCCTGCCTTATCACTGAGAGCATTCAAATCCCTTTCCTCATAAGGCAAAGTACTTTTCCCTTCTCTCTGGTGATAGACATGCCTCTTCCACAGTTCCCAGCTTTTTCTTCTACCGGTGCTTCCCATGTCGATTAAAGCGTTTGTAGAGAAAGCTGATGCGTTTGTTCAGGTTGTGCAGGTCATCAATGAACATCCGATTTCCTACCATTCTCTTCTTTCGAATACAACGCTGCAGTTCATTCCCCTTCCAGCCTCGAAGCCACATGGGGCCCTTGATCAATTCTTTGGGGTGCTTTTCAAAGTTTCCTGTGTAATGTGACAGAAAGCATTAGTTCCAGTCTGAGAGAACCCAACCTCCACCAGCTAAGTCCTCACCAACAGCTGCATTTCCCTCAGCAGCACCTACAGACACGACAGTCAGGCTACAGTATAAAGAGCACAGATTCTGGAGCAAGACTGCTTGGGGTACAAATTCTGGCACTGCCACGTGTTAGCTTTGTAAAAACTACCTAACCTCCCTGTGCCTGAAGTTTCTCACCTGCAAAGGAGAAAGGTTATGAGGATTAAATGTGTTAAATGCATGCAGGGGACACAGAAGAGTGCCAGGTAAACTGCCAGGTAAGTGTTCTTACTATTGAACAAGGTACCATTTCCACACAGGTGAAAAAACAGTCGTTACGGCATAACTGCCATTGTGAAATTCTGCCCCATGGAGTCAAGTCTTACCCAGGATCCCGATATTGTCATATACCCCGAACATCGCCCTCTTCTCGTTCCAACGATCAATCACTTTGGGGGGCGGGAGGGTGACCCTTACATGGAACAATCTGGGAACACCTATGGATGGGAAAGAAAGAGAATGAATCTGAGCCGCTTACGAGAAGCAGCTCTCAGGGTGTCCTGCATCAGCCACTTACCCAGAAAGAAACTTCTGCAGGCCAGCGGCACCAGGCCCCATAAGCCCCTGCCTGCCACCCAAGAGAGGCTCCCTGCCATTGCTCTCGTCTCTCCCCGGCAACAGTGCACGAGCACTAGAGGGAGGGCTAGACGTGGCCTTCCAGGAGATAACACAACCTTCTCCGCTGGGGTCACACGGTTACTAACTGCATGCAGCCATCTTGGATTTTACCCAGGTAGCTCTGGGCTCAAGGCCCGTCCCAGCCCCGCCTTTCCCAGCCACCAGCCCCGCCTTTCCCAGCCACAAGCCCCGCCCCGCCGCTTCCGTTCTGCCCGCCGGAAGTTTTTAATGCGCTACAAGAGCGGAGGGTGTCGTCTGCTTGTTTAGGGAGTCCCCAAAATGAACTTCAAGCAAGAAAACTCACCCATTCTTATTTTATTTGGCGTCCCTCAACTGAGGGAGATGAAGGTTCAGAACCTGGAGCCCAGAGCTTCCTTTCTCCGTGCCCCACAGCAGTTTTGCGCTATAGCTGTTTTTATTCCCCCTGTTCGACCGGGGAGGAAATCTGAGGCTGAGGGAGTGAAGTGAACTGCTGGACGTCACAAAGCAGACGAGATGGCGGAAGCTGGACTAGAGCCTAAGCCTTCTAACTGTCGGCTCCTGTCCTGGGGGTGACTGAATGGGTCACTGTCCCAGGGGCACGGCCATTGCTCAGCTAGGAACTCGACTCCTCCAGCAGGCAGCGCGGATAAAAGAGGACTTTGTACGCAAGAAGGCGGCCGCGAGTGCGGCGGGGGTGGGGGAGGGAGCTGGAGTCTAAGTCCCGCCCTCCTCGGGCATTCCGGCTCCTGCCCTCTGATTGGTCGGTCTCTGCAGCGAGCGTCGTGATTGGGTCCCTTGCGACCGTTGAGATTTGAACTCCAGTTTTGTGGCTTTGCCCGCGCCGCGCGGGCCTTGGTGGCGGGTGTTTTCTTCTGCCTGGCGTGTATTGGCCGGTTTCTCTCCCCGCGGGAGTGCTGCCTCGCAGATTGGTGCATATTGTGTGGGTTTGTTTTTTTTTTTAATTCCAGACCCACGACGCGAGTTGGAGGAACGGCGGGTGAAGCTCTCTTGTAAGGTGTGGTGTTGTGGGGGAGCGGGGAAGAGAGGCCGGGAAAATCTGGCATCCGGCAGTGAGATGCTGTAGGGTTAGTAGATGTGTCCCTGTGGTACAACGTGGTGCTAACAACCATAGATCCGCAGTGGAATTTGGGCAAATCGCTTAACGTTCCTTAGTTTCAATTTCCTCATCTGTAAATGGGACCAAATTACTATGGACTCCATGAAATGGGCATTTTGGAGACTTAGACCAGGTATGACTTTCGAGTAGCCTAATAGAACCTGGCATAGAGTAAACAAATAGTAAATATTAATGTTCTGTCATTCTGGAGACAGGAAACCCATCAGCTCACACTGGGTCAGTGTTCTGATCTTAGATGAGACCTCTCTATATACTTAAGAAGTTTTCTCATAAAAACAGAAATAACAGTGCTAACTTAACGCATTGATATGCCACTTTACAGTTCTTTAAATATTTTAATATCCTTTGATTCCTTTAATCCTGAGAGCAACCTTGTAATCAGAGATGAGTAATCCTGTTTTACAGATGAGGCCCAGGGGGTTAAGTAACCAAGTGTCAGAGTCACAATTAGAGTTCAGTTCTAGTCCAGGGTTAATCACATCCTTTAAGATAATGTTATTAGCTTGATGCAAAACTAAGAAGCATGTATATTCGAGGAGGAGAGTAAAAGAAGCAGATTAAAAAGAACAGCCTTTAGATGTAGACCCTGACTTATTTGCTGTTTGGCCTCCAGCCCTGTGAGCCATTGGAGAAAGATGTCTCCCCAAGTATGGGAATTCCATCTGCCCTTATCCCCAGAGGAGTTGTTGAAAAGTGGAGGGGTGAATCAGTATGTCGTGCAAGAGGTACTGTCCATCAGACATCTTCCATCGCACCTTAAAGGTAAGACTCCATAGCTGCCACTGTGACTAGCACTTCAGAACAATCGCCGGCATCTGATTCTATTGTCTGTTCCACTACACCACTAAGCTCCATGGGGGTGAGAGACATGTCTTTTCTGTTACTTTCTGTTTTCTGTGTAGTGTTGTGTTACATGAATATATTCATTAACCACTTTCTCTGAGGTACACAATAAACAGTTCTGGTGTATATGATTAGCCTTTGGGGAGAATTTAATTTTTGCTGTTTACCTCTTACCATATGCCAGAATAGACTCATGGTGGTTTTAAGAATTATAGGAGAAGATGTCTCCTAGAATGTGTGAGACTTGACCTGACCTGTTTCAGGTAATAGTTTTTTAGAGTAGATTACATTTCCAGGAATGTGCAATGATGGAAAAAAGCATATGTGCACAGTAGCAATACTGTACAATATATGTATACTTCAGTTACACACTGAAACCTATAGATGACCGCAGACAATTCCTGCAATTATCAACAAGACCCCATGCATAATGTCACTGTACTGCTTGGAAGTGTCTTGTATCAGTTAGATTTCTTTGGAGAGTTACAGAGTAGAGATTAAGTCTGTTATTGCCCACAGCAAGTGGGGTTCATTCATTATCAAGCAGCTTGATGATATAACTGCAGCTTGTCTCTTCTTGGCCTTTCCGTTACTGTTACCAGATGACAGCTCCTTGCTCTGATGAGCAGAGGTAGAGAAAGGGATTTTTCTATCTTTTATAACAATTGCATTGCTTTTGGCATTTAGAACCTTAAATATAAGTTCTTTAAATAACTCATGATCAGATCATTTAATTTATTCAAGTATTTACTGGTGATAATGCTGTTTGCCAGGAAGTGTTCTCTTCAACTGGGGATACAGTAGCAAATAGACAAGATGTCAAAATTGTTTCTCTCACGGCTTTCAACAAGTAATAAATTAATTGTAAATACCAAGGAGAAAAAATTTTAAAGATAGAAAAAGAATACAGTGTGCATTATAGATTGGCATTTTATGTTGGATGATCAGAAAAGACTTGCTGATAGGTGACATTTAAGCGGAGACCTTACAAGTGAGGACATTAACTATGCAGATTCCAAAGGAAGGGCAGACAGGAAAAGCCAGTCTGAGCCCCTGAGGTGGGAAAATGACAGTGTGGTTGGAGGGGAGTAAGCTAGGAAAAAAGAGGTCAAGTGGGAAGTAATACAGATTATTCTAGAGTCTTGAACCTCAAAATGTGGTCTTCAGGAGCATTAGTATTAGGAGCTTATCATGATTTATGAGCTTATTAGAAATGCAAGATAAAAACCCATCCCCAAACTGCTGTATCAGAAAATCCATTTCTTAAGAAGATCCTCAGAGGGACATTTGGTGGCTCAGACATAAAGAATCTGCCTGCAATGCAGGAGACCCAGGTTCGATCCCTTGGTCAAGAAGATTGCCCTGGAGAAAAGAATGGCTACCCATGCCAATATTCTTGCCTGGAGAATTCCGTGGACAGAGGAACATGATGGACTGCAGTCCATAGCATCACAAAGGGTGTCTGCTGTGTTGAGCAGAGACTGTAAGGAGCAAGGGAAGAAGCGAGGGCTAATTCTGAGGCTAATGAAATAATACCAGGGAGCTTGCTTGGGGTGATAGCACAGAGGTGATCATAAAAGGTTAGATTCTGAGTAAATTTTGAAAGTAGAGTCAACAGGATTGTTGATGGACTGGATTAGATTTACAGGGTTAGAAAAAGAAGAATCGAGGATGATTATAAAGCTGTTTGACTTGAGCACCTAGAAGAATGGAGTTGTCATCTACTGAGATGGGGCAGTGTAGGAAAGGAGAAGGTTTAGGCTGTTGGTTATATGCTTATGAAGTTCAGGGGAGAGGTGCCAACTATTGATACATATTTGGGATTTAATATTCAACATATAGAGGGTGTTTAAAGCCATGAGATTGAGTTGAAGAAGAAAAGCAGTTTCAGACATAAGACCTAAGACAGTCCAACATTTGAAGGCTGGAAAGATGAGAAAGAACCAATAAAAGAAATTAAGGGCCTGTCACTGAGGCAGAAAGTGAGCAAAGATGCTAAGTGGAAGCTAAATTAAGAGACCTTTGAAAAGGGAAAGGAGAGATCAGCTGCACATTTAATCCTGGACTTAGCAGTGTGGCACTTGCTGGTAACCTTGATGAACACTATTTCAGAATGGTAGGGTCAAAAGCCTGATTGGAATACATTTGTGAGAAAGTGGGATGAGAGAGGTAATTAGAGATAGTAGGTTTAGATAAGCCTTTCTGTTTGTTTGTGGGTTTTTTTTTTTTTTTTGCTTTAAGGAGTAGCAGAGAAATAGGGCATAGCTAGAGGGGCAAACAGAGTCAAGGGAGGATTTAGTTTGTGATTTTTTTTTTTCAAGATGAGCAGCGTTACATGTGTTTATGCTGAATGTGGGGCTTCCTAGGTGGTGCTGGTGGTAAAGAACCCACCTGCCTACCCAGGAGGTATAAGAGACTTGGCTTCCATCCCTGGACCAAGGAAGATCCCCTGGAGGAGGAAATGACAACCTACTCCAGTATTCTTGCCTGGGAAATCGCATGGACAGAGGAGCCCAGCAGGGTCCAGTTCATGGGGTTGCAGAGAGTCGAACATGACTGAAGTGACTGAGCACGCGTGCGTGCCTGCCGAATAGGAATAATCCGGGAGGGGAAAGTTGATGCAGGAGGGAAAGGGAGGAAGGATTGTTGGAGAAGTATCCTTTAGGGGGTCAGAGAGTCTGTGATGGGGGGTCGGGGGAGGAGATGTTTTTATTAGAGCAAGGACAGTTTATCCACGGCAGTGCAAGAGAAAGTAGAGCATATGAACCCAGATGCAGATAGTGCCTGCTGGTAAATACAGAGTTTGGCGCAGCTGGAGGTTCTCTTCTGTCTGATTCTGTTTTGTTATGGGTGGAGAAAAGGTGTGAAATAATGCCTAGAAGAAAGCAGATAGGCCTGGGAACTTGTAAAAGGCTTACTAAGGTGAAGGTGAAGTCGCTCAGTCGTGTCCGACTCTTTGCGATCCCGTGGACTGTAACCTACTAGGATTCTCCGTCCGTGGGATTCTCCAGGCAAGAATACTGGAGTGGATTGCCATTTCCTTCTCCAGGGGATCTTCCCGACCCAGGGATCGAACCCGGGTCTCCCGCACTGGAGGCAGACGCTTTAACCTCTGAGCCACCAGGGAAGCTTACTAAGGGCCTACTTGAAGTCCTGAGATGAGAATAGTTGGCATGGTTGTATGTTTTTTCAAGCCACGTTTATAAGTTTTAAAAAGCAGAACAGAGAAATGAATATGTGATATGACCTTGACAGTCGAAATAGTATGCATAGAAGATAAACTGAANTACTAAGGGCCTACTTGAAGTCCTGAGATGAGAATAGTTGGCATGGTTGTATGTTTTTTCAAGCCACGTTTATAAGTTTTAAAAAGCAGAACAGAGAAATGAATATGTGATATGACCTTGACAGTCGAAATAGTATGCATAGAAGATAAACTGAAAAAAAAATTAGCCAGATGTTAACAGTGTTTGTTTCTTTCTCATTTTCACTTTACTGTATTTTCTAGATTACAGAAGGAGGTTTGGTAAGAATGGGAGATGGCTTACAAGTACTGAGTTACATTGTGTGCCAAGTATTATCCTGACTGCTTCACATGGATTATCTTGCTTAATCTTTACCAAAAAATTCTAAAAACCCCTATGAGATATGATCTGTTATTATTCCCGATTTACAAAAGAACAAACTGAGACTTGGTAAGCTAAGTAACTTAGTCTAGTAAATGTTCAAGCTGAGTATAAACATAAGCAGTGTAGCTAGACTAGATCAGTGTGTGATGCTTCGGAGAAGTAAAGGGGGGTGTGAATGGAGAGAATCATTGAATGTAATAAAAAGTAGGTAACAGGTAATCTTTGAAAGAATAGCTGTTAGATTCATCATTCTCAGAAACTAGGTTTCAGAGAATTGAGAAAGATTAGATAGATTTTAATGGGACATGAGAGCAAACTCAAATGAAAGGCATTGATTATTTTTGTATTGTTTGTTTTAAAGAAGTAGGGGCTTGAGCATGTTGTCAGAAAGAGAGTGTTCCCTGGAAAGGATGAAATCACAGGTGAGAGAAAGGAGATAAGACTTTGGCAAGGCAGTGAGAACAGCTTAGCACTGGAACAAAATCTTTCCACTGGAGACTGAAGCAAAGTGGGAAGGTGTTGGCGGAATGATTTGTTGACTGAGAGGCAGGATTACTTTGGGTCTCATTCTTTTGGGTAAAGTAGATAACAGTCATCTACTAAAGGAAGAGAGGCAAAGGGTCAGAAAACGTATAAAGGGAAGGATATGCTGTGAGTATAGTGTAAGGAGTCAGTAGGAGTTGGGGAAATAAAATAGTCTGTTAAACATTGCAAAGGACCAGGTCATAGTTGGACAACGTAACACTAATGTGATGAATCAGGTCAGCGAGCCAGCAGTGGTAATGGAGTACAGGTTCAAGCTTTACTTTCCAGGCAGACCAACTTGGTGCCGCAGAAAAGATTTGGACAGAATTTTTTCCCTCCCCACCCACAGAAAGGGCTAGATCTACAACTTGTTTCAAAAATTAACTCCATACAGGGCTCCATACAAGGCTGCCGGGTTCCCCCGGTGGCTCAGAAGTGAAGAGTCCTCCTGGTGCAGGAGACGCCGGTTCGGTCCCTGGGTGGGCAAGACCCCCTGGAGAAGGAAATGGCGACCCATTCCAGTTTTCTTGCCTGGGAAATCCAAGGAACAGGAACCTTGTGTGCTACAGTCCATGGGGCTGCAAAAGAGTCGGACACGATTGAGTGACTAAACAGCAACAGCAGCACTCATTACACTGGTCAGCAGCAGCAGCAGTTGCAGCTCCCGGACTGCCACATAGTCACCAGGGTAGACAGCCTGTACTCTTAAAGCCATCCTCTGCCCAGACAGCCATTTTGCTCTTCACTTTGAGGAAGTATAGCATTCAATAAATTACAAGAAATACTCACCACTTTATTATAAAACAGACTTTGTACTAGGTGGTTTTTGCCCCCAACTGTAGGCTGTTATAAGTGTTCTGAGCGTGTTTAAGGTAGACTAGGCTAAGCTGTGGTATTCAGTAGGTTAGGTAATATTAGATTTTTGATTTGACAATGTTTTCAATTTATAGCAGATTATTCCAAATGTAGCCCCATGGTAAATCAAAGCAGGTCTATGGTAGCAAATGAACCTAAGTGTATTGCAAATGTTTGACATAACACACTAAAGGACTAGAGAACTAAGTAACTAGGAAAGCCAGCATTTTGACTGAGCTATATACAAAAGAGCTTTACACAATTAGCATCAGGTAGTTAGTAAATTTATTTTTTAAAGGGGTGTGGGTTAGCAGTTCTGAAACTGTTACATGTGTATACTAGAATTAAGCAAATACATAAATGAACTTATGTTTTTAATATACACTAGAGTACTCTTGCCTGGAAAATCCCATGGGTGGAGGAGCCTGGTAGGCTGCAGTCTATGGGGTCGTGAAGAGTCTGATACGACTGAGCGACTTCCCTTTCACTTTTCACTTTCATGCATTGGAGAAGGAAATGGCAGCCCACTCCAATGTTCTTGCCTGGAGAATCCCAGGGACAGGGGAGCCTGGTGGGCTGCCGTCTGTGGGGTCGCACAGAGTCGGACACGACTGAAGTGACTTAGCAGCAGCAGCAGAGGTAAAAATAGATACAGAGGTATGTCTATGTCCATTTATACCTACACACATGTATGTCCGGGAGAAGGCAATGGCACCCCACTCCAGTACTCTTGCCTGGAGAATCCCATGGATGGAGGATCCTGGTGGGCTGCAGTCCATGGGGTCGCTGAGAGTCGGACATGACTGAGCGACTTCACTTTGACTTTTCACTTTCATGCATTGGAGAAGGCAATGGCACCCCACTCCAGTACTCTTGCCTGGAGAATCCCAGGGACGGGGGAGCCTGGTGGGCTGCCGTCTCTGGGGTCGCACAGAGTCGGACACGACTGAAGCGACTTAGCAGCAGCAGCAGCAGCATGTATGTCCTGCATTTTGCAGTCTGGGTGGAAGGAGCTTCTAGTGGTCAAGTACGGGACAGTCTGAACAACGAAAGAAAAAGTAATAGGAATGGATTAAAACACAGAATGAACAAAACATTCATGAGCCCATTCTGACATAAATAATTGAATACATAAATTATGTATTGAAGGGAAAGAAAAGCTCATACCTACAGTGGCATTCCCATTAGTAAATATAAAAGGAATGATAGAAATAGACAAATCACCATTTAATAAAAGTAATCTTTGTGGCAGGTAAGAGTCATCCATTGTTGCTTAAATTGCAAACAGAATGTTTGCATAGTTGCAAAGTATCTCCCTACACAAGATACTTATTAGTTGCAAAAGGGAAAATAGTAACTTTGCAGTGGAGACACCTGGCGAACCCTACCAACTGATCAGTTAACGTTGCCAGTAATAAGGCATCATGTCCTTCTGGGTATAATGGTTGAAGGACGCAACCTCCCTTTCTCAGTGATCTAGCCAAAAGCACATGACCTCAACCTAATCATGAGAAACTGGCAGACAAACCCAGAGTGAGGAACATTCTATAGAATAACTGGCAAACAGCACTTCAAGCGTCAAAGACAAAGATCAGGAAAGTAAGGAGGTGTGATGGCTAAATGCACTGTGGTGTCCTAGGTTGACTCCTGGCCTGGGAAAAGGATAGAATTAGAACAGCTGGCAAAACTCAAGCTCTGTAGGTTAGTCATTAGTGTTTAGTTAATGTTCATTTTTTGGTTTAGAATAGTTCCTTATAGTAATACAAGATGTTACCATTGTCTGGGTGAAGAATACAGGAACTCTGTTTTTTCTACTTTTATCATTTCGGAATCTAAAAAGATTCTGCGTGTGTATTCATTAGTAAGTTGGACAAGTCACAAACTACTCTGACATTTAATTTCTTTTGCCACAAAATAGACACAGTACTATTTGCTTCATCTCGCTCAGAGATGGAATAATAAAACTCAATTGTTTTGATAGAACAAAATGTCAGGTGTTATTATAATAGGTTACATTGAAATGAACTGGGTCCTTTAGTGATTCTACCAAGAAAATCAGTTAACTCCATTTTTTTTTCTATCTTGAACAGAATTAACCAGAAATGCCTATCCCCTCTGTACTTGATAAGTTTCTTTCACCTTTACAGCTTTTCAGACTGCTTTTCGAGCTCAGGGGCCCCTGGCTGTGCTGGAGCACTTTGATACCATCTACAGCATTCTGCAGTAAGTAAAGTAGCGCCTCTGGTACTTTAAAAAGAACTGGTGGCTATTTTCCCTAACTTTGCATGTTAGTCCAGAAATTCCATATTATAGTTCACTGATACTTGGTTCTGGGTGCTGATATTTCTGCTCATGAGCATTTACCCCAGCTCGCCACCGTGATTTCACATGTTTTTATAAGCATTAGACTCCTCAGGTTTGATCTCAACTGTTAGAACAGGCTCTGCAGGTTCCTGGCTCACCCCTGGCACTTTCTTTCCCTCATAGTCACTTTCGAAGTATAGACCCTGGCCTCAAGGAAGACACACTGGAATTCCTCATTAAAGGTGTTTATGGGAAGGGGGTAGGGGATGGAAGGTGTATGTTGCTGTTCGTTTGCTGTTTCTTGCATTTTATCAGCCATGTGATGATATCAAGGCTGTGGTGAATCAGTTGGTTTGGCTAAGCCTGGGACCTCTGACCTACTAGGTCTGTAATCTTGGTGGGCGATACAGAGCAATGTGTGTTCACTGTAAGGGCAGACCGACAACAGTCTTCCTACTTGTGGGCTGCCTCTCTTCAATGGAGGCTGTTCTTCCTGTTGCCAGAGAGAACGTGGGGTAACGAGTGAGCGAGTAGGGACAGGGCATGCTCGGGACATCAGGGTCAGGTGTCCAGAGGACTTAGCCTGTGCTGTGGCCACTGAGAGATGAAACACAGATCTTTGGTAATCTGATGGCTGCAGGGGCTGGGGCTTTGAAGTTGGGTGGTGTGAGGAGAGTGAGTGAAACTGACCCCAGATCTTGCCCTTTGCAGTGGTATCCCGCCACTCCCAGGAACTCCCTGCCGTCTTGGATGATGCAGCTCTGAGTATGTCAGACAGAAGCGCCCACCTGAACGCCCTCAAGATGAACTGCTATGCTCTGATACGCCTCTTGGAGTCCTTTGAGACCATGAGCAGCCAGACGGGTCTCATGAACCTGGAGCTAGGCGGGAAGGTAATTTGGTGTTCCTGGCTCACTTAATAAGGGGTCTGGGGAGATGGAGGAGTTGGTGGGAAAGATGGAAGTCAGTGATTCTGAGAATCCTTTCCCTTTCTGCCCTTGGTCCTTGTTTAAAGTTTATTAGAGGGTACTCAGAAGTATCACAGTGTATCTTGTGCTAAGAAGCAGCTCTTTTATATTTTGAAACTTAGAATCCTTCTGTCTTACCTTCTACCTTGTCTTGATACTGGACAGCTTGGGCACTCAGACTAACAGATTGTGATCCTCTTTTCTTCCTCTTTTTTTCCCCAAATACATCCTTTTTTAGGGTAAGAAATCCCGGGCCAAGGCAACTCATGGCTTTGACTGGGAGGAAGAGAGGCAACCGATTCTTCAGCTTTTAACACAGCTGCTCCAGTTGGACATCCGTCACTTGTGGAACCACTCAATAATCGAAGAGGAGTTTGTCAGGTGGGTGGTGATTGTGCCCGGGGATGCTGGCCGTGAGGAATGAGGGCTCTGGTGTTAGAGATGCTTTTGAAATGCTTCATTTCATACTGCAGTTCTGTCTGTGATACATAGACATGTGCCAGTTATGTTGAATTGTTCAGAAGTAGACAACAAAGATTAGATAGCTTTATTCAATCATGTAGCGTTATTTACAGAGAATCTCCTAGGTACGTGGCTGGTATCATTAAATGTATTGAAAACCAGCATTTCTGCTCTCTTAAGAGTTTGTATTTTAGAGCAGAAGACAATTTTTTTTTAAATAAGCAAAATATATAGTATGCTTTCAGGTTTATTACTGTGGAGAAAACAGAAGGGGTGGGAAGTGTAATGGGAAATGGCTGTAATTTGTATCAGCGGCTCTAGCAAGACTTTTTGAAGTGGTGACATTTGAGCAAAGCCTTCGAGGAGGTAATGAGAGCCACGAGGAGAACTGGAGGCAGAGCAAGGGCAGGAAATAGGTACCAAGGAGGGAATGTGCTGAGCAGGTCCAGGTAACAGCACTGAGGCCAGAGCGACAGCTGAGACAAGGTGAGGGTTGAGCTGAGGTCGGGGCAGGGGAGCCAACTGCAGGTCCCCGTAGGCCATCACGGTGACTTCGCCATCAGCCTGAGGTGGGGCCCCTCGGGGTTCCGAGCAGGGCAGTGAGGTGGTCTGGCTGCCCTAACAAGGTCACTCTGGCTGTTGTGTCAAAACAGACTGACAGGAAAGGAGGAAAGTGGGAGACCAGCTAGGAGGCTGTGGCGGTGACTTGGGCAGGAGATGGCCGTAGCTTAGACCCAGGAGGGAGTGGAGATGGGGAGCCATGGGTGCAGTCTGTATTTGTTCCTTAAGGAGAGTCTATTGGATGAGCTGGCAGATGCATTAGAGGTTGGAGGGAGGGTGTGTTCGAGGATGACTCACCTGGGGTTCTGGGTTGAGCATTTGAAAAAATGGAGCTGCCGGTAACTGAGATAACAAAGCCTGTGGGAGTGTGTTTGGGGGGAAAGTAGAAGTTCTGCTTTGGGTGTAGAAAGTTGGAGGTGCCTGTTAAGACATCCAAGTAATGTCACTTCCGGGTGTGAAATGTACAAAGTGAAGTAGTAAAGGAGAGAGAGCTGAGCTCGAGCGCACATTTGGGAATGTAGGTGTTTGTAGCCATGAGACTGAATGAGATCAGTAAATCAGTAAGCATAGCTAGAAAAGAGCAGAAATCTGAGGACTACCTCGGGGTACTCCAGCATCAGGAGAGTGATTTGAGGAGGAACCAGCTAAGAAACAGAGAGGAGCCTGGGCTCCTGCTGCCAGATGAGGCATGTTTCAAGGGAAAGGGAGTGACCAGCTGTGTCAGATGCAGCCGAAAGTTCAGCCAAGATGAGGACTGAGTTGGCCTTTCAGTGTTGAGAAGTCATCAGTGATTTTGTCTGACTTTATCATATATTCAGCTTCTGTGCAGACATCATCATAACTGTTGAACTACACGTACTTACATGTAAGAGTACCTACATGGCAGTCAGCAAAGCAACTAGATGTAGCAGGCGATAGAGTATAGGGAGCTAGAACACCCTGACTGCAGCAGCAGAGAGAGAATGAATGGGGCAAGGGCAGTATAATTGAGTCCAGACCACTGATGTCATCATCTCAATCTTCTTTTCTCAGCTTGGTTACTGGCTGCTGCTACCGCCTCCTGGAGAACCCCACCATTAGTCACCAGAAGAACCGCCCTACCCGAGAAGCCATAACGCACCTGCTGGGTGTAGCGTTGACGCGTTATAACCACATGCTGAGTGAGTCGGCCCTTCCTTTTCCCCCACCCCTTCCCGAGGCCCAGGGTCGTGGCTCATGTGCAGAACTCCACAGGTGCCACTGTGAAGATCATCCAGATGCTACAGCACTTTGAGCACCTGGCATCCATCCTGGTGGCAGCTGTGAGTCTTTGGGCAACTGATTACGGAATGAAGAGCATTGTAGGAGAGATCGTAAGGTGACCCTGCCTTCTCTACGTTTCTAATTCTCATTTTCCTCAGGGAGAAGAGGAATATTGGAGACAAATTCTCTGTGTAACACTGCATTCACTGTGTAACAACACTGTTGTTTAGTTGCTAAGTCATGTCAAGCTCCTTGGGACCCTATGGATTGTAGCCAGCCAGGCTCATCTGTCCATAGGATTTCCCTGGCAAGAATACTGGAGTGGGTTCCCATTTCCTCCTCTAGGGGTTCTTCCCAGCCCAGGAATTGAACCCTGCATTGGCAGGCAGATTCTGAAAGGTTGCTGCTGCAAACTGTATGTTAGACCAGAATTTGTGACCTCTGGAGGCTTGACTACTTGGAGCTTTTTGTGTAGCAAAGTCTTATTAAAGTATAATAGAGAAAGAGAAAACTTCTGACACAGACATCAGAAGAGGACAGAAATAGTGCTCTGTTGCTGGTTTTTAGCAAGGCATTTTGTGTCTGTTAGCAAGCTGCTAATCAGATAAGAGAGACTCCTCAAGGCTGAGGTAGTTTCACCAGTCCCCTCTCCCACAATATGCATTTTTGAGATAGGGCGGCACAAAGTGTGTCATCCCTGGCCATAAAACAATTGACATGAATACTGGTTTGTTGAGCCATTATCAGCTCAAGGTTTGAGAAAAGAAAAAAAAGGTTAGTCTTAGGCAGAACTATTTTAAAGAAAGGCAGATTCCAAAGCAAATACATCATTTCATTAACATAGCTTAAGAAAAATATTTCCATAAGAAAAATTGGTTAGCTCAGGGCAGAACCAGGTGTTGTTAGAAGCCTCTTTTAATTTTGTTGTAGTGAAGGGAAAAAAAGTCTGCCACTTGCAGTTTATTTCCTCCTGCCGCTTGGGGACCTCTGGCCTTCCTCTGTTACCCTCTCAATTCTTTACATCTGACCCACCAGGGAAGCCCCCTTCAGATGTTAGATGCCAGCTTAATTCTTGCCGGGACCTAAGTGATTAGGTTACGCTGCTCTGGCTGTGTTTATTCCCCTGTGTAGAGAGATTGGACAGAAGTGTCCCCAGGAGCTGAGTCGGGACCCTACGGGGGCAAAGGGTTTTGCGGCCTTCCTGACGGAACTAGCAGAGCGCATCCCAGCCATCCTGATGTCCAGCATGTGCATTCTGCTAGACCATTTGGATGGAGAGGTAGGTGGTCCCTTGGTCAGTGGGTTGTGAGTCCATTGTTGAAAGGCTGCTTCTTAAAATGAAGGTAGTAACTTTCACATGAAGTCAAATTGTCTCAGCTTATCACTGTGGCAGTTCCTTCCTGTAGAGGAGCAGATGAAGTTTATTGAATTAAAGGGCCATGTCAGTATCACACTGGTTTCATCCCAAACTGGTAGAGAGATGACAGTTCATAGCTTAAGTCAGTGAGAGACTCAGCTGTGGTTCTGGGTCCACCTGTTCTGCAGGATGAAGCCCCTTCCTGCCACCCGGCTCTCAGATGCTCCCATATCACCTCTCTCAGTTCTCTTGTCCTCAGTGTTAACCTGGCTCCTTCCCAAACCTGGTATTAGCTCTCCTCAGTGAATGTTAAGAACCACGATAATCTGCTCATTCACCTAATGAATTGATTCCATGACTTTAGATTGCAAGATCCCATTCTCTGGCTCTTGGCGTTGCAAAAACCCTAAACTGTTCTCCCATCAGATTCTGCAGTGCACATGGTCAGGCCTAGGGCTGATTGCTGTCAGTGAATTGTGGGAAGGGGATTGTGAGGGAAGGCAGTGTTATTAGTAAGGATCAAAGGCTTTGAGGCCTCAGAAGCAAGGTGGTAATTAATGCTTCTGAAACACATATTGGTGGGTGGATGTGATTTCACATTCAGCTGCCACCATGGCTATCTCCTTGCATGGAGGGGATAGGGAGGGGTACTGCTCTGGGCTCTTATTTGTTTTGTCCCTAAATTCTCTTCTGAGCGGTCAAGGCCCTTTTGGCATTCAGCTTTTTCCAGTGACCTCAGGGTGAATGCCGAGCTTCCAGTGCAGGGGGGTGCGGGTTCTGTCCCTGGTCAGGAAACTGAGGTCCCGATGCTGAGCAGCATAAGAGTTTAGGGCAAGGACAGTCGGTGTGGGGGTGCAGAGCCCCCACCAGCCTCGCTCTCCCTCAGAATTACATGATGCGCAATGCTGTGCTGGCGGCCATGGCAGAGATGGTGCTACAGGTCCTGAGTGGGGATCAGCTGGAGGCGGCATCCCGGGACACCCGGGACCAGTTCCTGGACACCTTGCAGGCCCATTGCCACGACATCAACTCCTTTGTGCGCAGCCGTGTTTTGCAGCTCTTCACCCGAATTGTCCAGCAGAAGGTGAGTGGCCATTGACATGATAGAGATCCACAGAACCCCTCTATGCAGGCCGAAGCAAAAAGGAAAGTAGCTGTGTCGAAGAGTCTAGAATTCAGGATTTCACTGCCAGTAGTAAAGGTCCTCCTCTGTTAGGGACAAGGATTCTGGCTCCATTCAAAGAACTCCACTCTCTTAATACAGTATTCCCGAACTGTTCACATCCCGTAGAAAAGATTCCTCAGATGAATGGCTCGCATGTGTAGAGTGCACTTCACCATCATCTTGACGTTATGGCCAGTGTGGGCTGGGTTCTGATCCTCTCCTTCTGCCCCCCACAGGCTCTGCCCCTGACGCGTTTCCAGGCAGTGGTGGCCTTAGCTGTGGGGCGTCTGGCAGACAAGTCGGTGCTGGTCTGTAAAAGCGCCATCCAACTGCTCGCCAGCTTTCTTGCCAATAATCCCTTCTCCTGCAAGGTACGTAGCCCTTGGTCCACCCAGAAGAGGGATTAAATGGAAACAGGTGAAATTCCACGAGTCAGTGACCCTGATATTCATTGTTTCTTGGTAGCTTAGTGACACTGACCTTGCTGGACCACTGCAGAAGGAGACCCAGAAATTACAAGAGCTGAGGGCCCAGAGGCGAGCCACAGCGCCTTGTGAGTAGGGTCCATGGGGGAGCTTTCCACCTTGACACCCTTCTCCCCGCAGTGGGGAGCTCAAGGCAAGAGTCTAAGTGAAGCCTTCTCATTCAGCCACAGAGCTAGACCCCGCCGAGGAGTGGGAGGCCATGCTGCCAGAGTTGAGCGCTGCCCTGCAGCAGCTGCTGACGCTCCCCCAGGAAGGAGCGGGCGTGTCTGAGGGCGTTGCCGAGACAGAGACCCCCGAGGAGGTGGAAGGACGCATCCGTCAGTTGCTAGCCAAAGCTAGTTACAAGTATGGGAAAGAATGCAGTATTCTCTCGTGACCCATTAGGTTTAGAGTTCACCTTTGGGAAACTATATATATGTTTTTAGTTAAAATATAGTTGATTGGCAATGTTGCTGTACAGCACTAATTTCTGCTGTACAGCAGAGTAACTGTTATACACATGTATACGTTATTTTTTTTAATAGTCTCCAGGTTACTTTTTTTATTTATTTTAATTTTATTTTTACTTTATTTTACTTTACAATACCGTATTGCTTTTGCCATACATTGACATGAATCTGCCACGAGTGTGTACGAGCTGCCAATCCTGAATCCCCCTCCTACCTCCCACCCCATATCCTCTCTCTGGATCATCCCCGTGCACCAGCCCCAAGCATCCTGTATCCTGTATCGAACATAGGCTGGCGCTTCGTTTCTTACATGATAGTGTATACATTCTTTAATGATACTTTTTTTTTTTTTTTTTTTT